>CM031879.1:5388380-5649605 GCA_018697195.1 Certhia americana
ATAATAATAATAATAATAATAATAATAATAATAATAATAATAATAATAATAATAATAAATGTTGCACTGACACTGTCAGGATTTTTCGTCTCCCCGCTCCTGCCAGACTCTTCTATAAAAAGCCAATTTGTTAAGCAGTTAGTCACTGCTTTATAATTCACAGACTCTCACGAAAGTTTTAACAAGGAACGACAAAAGCATTAAGAGGGAAGTAGGGGCACAGACAACTGTTTATAAGGCAGCAATATCCTGCTAGAACAGTCTCACAAGAACACTTGTGACGTGTACGTTACATTTCTATCATGTGCACACTAAATTTATATGTCATGCATTGCCTTAACAAGACTATTCATACAAATATGATAAATAGGGCCATAATCTGTGGTGATTTCCATCCTTCTGTACGCCAGCAGAAGTCTCTTAGCAACTGTTGTTAGGGGCAACGCCAGCATCCAGCATCTTTTCGTGGAATTTAGCAGCAACCAAGCTTCCACCGGCTTACAATGGAAGCTCCAGCTATACCTCAGAGAAAACAGAGCCTCCCTTCCCCCTTCCACAAATCAAGAGACACTTCCACTACCAAGAGACACACAGCACAGAGCATGAGGCTCAGCAATTATTAGAAATTATCAATTTAGCAAAATCCAAGTGGCCGTTCTGGACATGATGTGTGTCTCTTCTTTCACACTACAAGGCTATTAGCTTGTTCTCCAAGATCACAACAGCCTTGTCCTCTCCCCAGCCTGCTTAAAATTCATGACAATGTCTTTAAATGAGGCTAGGGAACCTCTGTAATGCACTACAAAGAAATCCCTTTGCTAGTCCCCTGTTGAGATGTGTCACGGATGCACTTCCAGAGCCATGAGCCATGTGTCTGCCTGTAAGGTACAGCCATGATCTTAATGCTCCTTTAATATTTTATTCTGACTGTAGCCTAATGCCATCTAATTGCTGAGCATCCCCCACAAGACAAGTTGCTACAATTCATCTGTTTTTCCAGGATGCCATTTTTGTTTTCAGTGGGATCACAGACACTCCTGCTGAATCAGGACTCTCCAGATCATGCCAGAATGCTGACAGGTCTTCTGGATTAAAAGAGGAAAAAAACCAAATGGGTGAAATTCAACCAAAAAAGTGATGGGGTTTTTATGCCAATCAAGCCAAAGTGTGTTTTGAGCACCGCCAGCTTTAATGATGACATCTGTGATATGGGCTGAGAAGGGCATTGGGCTGCCTCTTCCCTGGGGATTATATGAATATTTCATCTCAAATCAATTACTGAGCTGCTATTCCCACTGCTCCCCTTAAGGCTGTCAGCCAACTCACTTTAAAGCTCCTATTCTGAGGCAGTTGACATCTCAGCCTTAAAGCAAATCCAAAACCCACATATACAAAGCCCTCTCTGGTCTGAAATTTGGCATCAGAAGGGCTTACCCTGAAATGACATCAGAACATTTTGATGAATGGAAAACTTCTTTAAAAAAATTCCCAGCAATTTTCACATATATCTTTTCCCTCATTTGCATTTAAATTACTTCATTAGGTGCTGTGCCATTTTCCTTGTGTTTTATTTGTCTTCCAGGAATAATTTCTTCCCTCTCTCTTTCAAACTTGCAAATTTGGCAAGTTTCACCCAAGCTCCATGTTGGAGCAATATTTAGATTCACATCAAAAGAGTCAGGACTGCCAAAGTTGTGGGCAACATTCTCTTCATTGCAAGCAGTTGCACAGCTGTCAGATCAGTACAAGAGATGAAATATTATTTGCCATAATTCTTAGGCACCACTGGTTGATTTATGGATCTTATGTTAGACTTAGATTTGAATTTCCTTGTTTATCCTACAGTTGAATCATTGCCTTGTTGCTCCCTCCTATGAGAACAGGTCAGGAATTTCAAGCTTATATTTGCCAGACAAGGAATTATTCTGCTCTGCTTGGAATTAGCATCACTTGCTCAGCCTCGTTTGATTAAATATCCTTCTGTATCTCTCAGCCTTCAGTCCTGAGCAGATCCTTAGGATACAGCAGTGAGTCTAAAATCCTCTCTTTACAGTTTTCAGAGACATTTTGGCAAGAAAATTTGTCAACTAGTTTTAGAGCCTTGTAACACAGATACTTTGGACTAACCCTGAGCCAGTTCCTTGACTCTTACTCATAGACAGTGAAACAAATAAGAGCCCCTACTCACTCTTGGGATGAGTTGGATTTAAAGGGAAATTGTGGGGCCTTCTGACATTCAGGTGTCAAAACAGATAAAACTCTCCACCTTTACTGCTAAGAGGAAAAGTAAGACAACGGAGTAGAAGAAGAAAAAAATCTCAACTGTATTGTGATATTCTACAAGCAATTTCATGTCAGACACAGCCATCTGGAAAATGGGCAAGTCCTTCTTTTCTTACAGTGCTTTGCTTCACTTAAAAATCTCAAGCCTTTTGGGATGTCTCTGTACATCCCATCCCTGGATATATCCTGGAAAAGATTTCCATATAATGCTCTCACAGGCCCTTGGGCTGAGCTCAGCCCCACATGTAACACAGGCCCCTGTGCAAAGGAGGGCAAGGAATTAGCCAAGAAAATTGCTTCATCAGGATACCAAAAAACACCAAAGCGTGAGGTGATGGGAATAGCAGAAGCAGTGCATGAACCCCTTTTCTACTGAACTCCATGGGCAAGTGAAAGGAGCAGGGAAAGACATGGATCTGACACCTGGTTATTTATAGGGTGATCACAGATTTGTTCAGCCATAATTGTAAGGCACTTCAAGTCCTGTGGGAAGAATGCAGTGGAAAGAAGGATAAAAAATCACGAAGGGAGAGAAGAGTGAAAAAGGAAAAATTAAAAAGTAGCTCTAAGAAAGTCTACAGTTCATGAAAAAAAAAAATCTCTTATCAACACAATGACATGGTGAAAGACAGAGATAATAAATGGCAAAGGAGCTCAGAACAGAAAGAGGCATTTAACCAACTTTGCAGTGTGGTGTCCTGTCCCAGTTGGATCAGGCTGCTTCATCCCAGTATACAGGTCACAGAACCTTGTCTCTAGATGTCAACAGGATCCTCAGGGTTTTTTAATTTCATTTACTTTTAATTGCTCTTGGCAATTAGGCACACCTACAGATTGAATTTAGGGATGGTTTCTCTGATGTTTCATAAGTTTGAGAAGACAGTAATTAATAGAGCAAATATTAGATTTGCTGAGATTACTTACAAGTTCTCTCAGTGCTAACTGCTACCATTTCTCTGGTATCTTTTTAATGTGGATGTTCATTTTATAAGGCCATGCACACTCACAGATGTATTTGAATTCTTGCATTGGACAAGAAAAAGCAGCATTCAGGAAAATCTTGGGTGTAGGTTTGCATTAGCTGTAGAACAGATACAATTTCTTTTGTGACTGGAACTAATGCAATCTGCAAGAAAATCAATGCAGGTTCACAGGGAAATAACCAGACAGTTAGCAGAGCGTAGTGCAGTCTAACAGAGACATGCTCTGCTAACACTGAAACATGCTCAGTGGTCATGCTTTTGATCTTGCTTCCTTCATATTACAGCCAAGCCTTCCAGACTACCAGGAGTGCATCACACAGCTTCCAAACATATCAATCTTGCACTCACTTTTACTGTCTGCTCTGGTATTTGCATTATGAAGACTGATCTGATTATTCAGTGCTGGTTCCACAAGTGAGTGTTCTCCATGCTCACTTGGATTATCAATGTGAAAAACATAGTGGCAGAACTAGAGACTAATTATTTTTAAATGGATTTTTTTTTCTCTTTTACAAAGGTGCTGGCTCTATTTACTCCATGCTTCTGATCAAAGATGCATTAAACCATCTTCCTGTCTGCAAATGAGAACTTCATTCAGGCATGGTGTTTTTGTGTGAGTCCTGGTGTTTCTTTTTCTGCTCATTTTTAATGCAGTATTGAGTTGTTTATTTTTTCGTTTGGGTATTTTATTTTATTTTATTTTATTTTATTTTATTTTATTTTATTTTATTTTATTTTATTTTATTTTATTTTATTTTATTTTAGAAAAGGCTCTAAAGAAATCTTGCTTTATGATGCCAAATCTGCATGGAAGGAAGAGAAAATAAGAGCTCCTAAATCATCAGGGCAATGTTTGAAAAAATTTAGCTCTCAGAAGAGGATAAAAAAAATGTGAAAATAAATAGTGAAGGAATTACAAAATTTATTTATATACATCATTGCAGAGCTAAACACAGTGCTGGAAATATGTGAAAAGGAAGAAATACTCGGAGAGGAAGATTGACTGTACCCAGGAAAAAAGAGTACATCTGACACAAAGGGATTCCCTTTGCATGTGGGGCCATGTGGCTGTTGCTGTGAAAAGCCCAGAAATAGAAAATGCATCATTTCCAAAGTGCTTATATTTGTGCTAATCTGTAAAACACAATATGTGAAAATCTGCTGCTTTATTTGGTGAATGAAGAAGCAGCAGCAAACATTTGGTATAAATGGATACTTGCAGGTCAGAAATAGCTTTTGCCTAGGACCACCATAGATAGATATATTATTAAGGGTGTTGTCTCCTTCTCAGCTGGAAAATCCTTTGCAGCCTGCTAATGATTTTCTTGGGATTTATAATTCAGGCTGAAATTTTCATTCTGGATGATTATTCCTTTCTTCTCCTAAATTCAGGCAAAAGCTGGAGTTGTTTATTATAATAAGATTGTTAAGCTGTGGGAGAGGTGTAGTGAAGGCATTTTTTAACACTTGCAACAATCTGCAGAACTGTACAAACCTCAGGCCATGTGGCAACTGCTTGAAAGTCATCAAACATCATCTGTGCACCATAATCACACTGCAGAGTTTTGCTTTCCCATGGAGAACTGCCCACTCAAACTGTGAATGCTGGCCAAAAATATAACATTTGCCTGGCATGAGCTTCCCATGGGGTCACTGCTGGCTTTGGGCACTGCCCTGCTCTGGTGTGGGATCCTCCAAGGGCTGCAGGTGGATCTCTGCTTTGGCACCTGGAGCAGCTCCTGTCCCTCCTTCTGGTCTGACCTGGGTGTCTGCAGGGCTGTTCCTTTCACATAGCCTCACTCCCCAGTCCAGCTGCAGTTACTTTTCCCCCTTCTCAACCATGCTGTGCCAGAGGAGCTGTCTCTGTTGCTCTGGGCTCAGCTTTGGCCAGTGTTGGGTTCATCTTGGAGCTGGCTGACTTTTGTCTCTGTTGCACGTTAGGAAAGCTTCCAGCAACTTCTCACAGAAGCCACCCCTGTAGCCCCCTGCTACCAAAACCTTGCCACACAGACCCAGCATAGAAGCAAACATCGCCAGGGCAGCGTGACAGCAGGACACAAACATGCAGGCTGGTTGCTGCAGTTGCACAAACAAGCTTGAAGAATTTCCTAACTTTCAAGTGAGTGACTGTGCTGCTTAATATTATTAATTCCTCTCCTTTTTTATTTTTTTTCCCTAATTGCTTTATTAAAAGTCAAAGAGCAAGGGAGTTTCTTGAGGCAACAGGAAAATCTCTCAGAGAAATCTCCCAGGATTTGCTGCGGAAAGCTGTATTTAATACTGTGATTGCTGATGTGTGATAATGGGTCACCAGCAGGGCAAGAATCAGTGAATGTGGCACAGAGGACTTGCTGCCATGTGCCTGTGCTGCACATTTGGTTTCTGGGACAGCTGGCAGCAGCAGACTCCAGCAGACATTTGATGGTATGGATGTATCACAATATCCACTAAACCCAATACTCCTTGGCTTGGTGAGACAAAGCTGCAGTAACAAGGGCTGCTCAAAAGGGATCCCATGTTAGGCCCTCAGCAGTCATATCCCTGTAGTACCAAGTGATGGATCTGTTTGGATTTCTCAAAAACACAAAACATGAGGGGTTTCTTTAACTGTGAAGTGCAAGTGGAGAAACACTTGGCAAGATTTGTACAAAACACAAGCAGAGGCTAACACAGAAACCCAGCTCCCCTTGTCCCCTGAAGCCTCACTACCAAGGTACAGAGTGGAGGAGCCCTTATCCTGTGTGAGCAGAACATGACAGGCTGATCAATTTCTCTCAGCAGCTACAAGAACTGCAGTGAAGATGAAGCTGACATTGAACATTGTAATATTCAAAAAACCCAACCTTTTTTTCTCCAGTTGAAACTGCAGTTGAATAAGCAGTTTGTAAAGTAAAATAAGGCAAGAACTGAGGTCCATCAGACCTCGCCAGAGCAACCTGCTCCAGGATATTTAAATTATGGACACTGCATAGCAGGTTCACTGTCAGCTCAGCATCCCTTCAGGCTTGATACATGTATGAGCAAATGGTCAGTGTGCAGATACCTCCAGTCATCTTTCTGATTTTGGGCACCAACCATGATCAATAGTGATATATTGAGGGCATGTGGATTTCCCTGGGAGTGCAGAAGTGTCAGATTTGAGTCCCAAACAGGATAAATTTACTCTCACAGAATTACCTGAGAAAACTTTAAACTAGGGACAGATGGAAGATGATATCAGCAAGGCCTGTTGCATAAATATCTACCAGGTCTATAACTGGGAGGGATTTCTGTCTCCCATGAGATCCCACCGTTTCATTATTATCAGTACAAAACCAGTCAGCACCAGTCAGTCAAGTTTTGAACTTGACCTTTATTATACCTTTCACAGCAGAGCAGCCATAACCTTCAACCAGCAACACCTGGGCTTATAGGAAAGGGAAAATAACTGATTTTAGTTCTTACCCATGGGGTAGGTAAGGTATGCTAAAGCAGATAAAAATCACAAGCCAAATAAACAAATAGATACAGGACCAAGCAGATACAGATGTCCTTTATTGGCCACAGTATTTTGAGTAAACCCATTTGCACAGCTGACACTGCAGCCTGAAGATGGTGGCAGCTGCTGATTTGGGTTCTGGTCACCAAACTGGAAGCCTTCATCCCCTAGGAAAGAAACAAAACCTGTTCCCTGTGACATACAGCCACAGTCTCCTTGCCAACAGCACGGACAGGCAGCATGGCTGTGCTGAAGGGTCTTATCCTGTTGGTCACAGCCTTGTTGCTTGCTGAGAGCCTGGATGGGGATGCAGGCAGCTCCTGCCATCAGAGGAGCTCCCAACAAACAGACACATCTGTCTCCCTGGCTGAGGCTGTAAATTCTGCCATGAAATACAGATGACCTTTAGCAAATGTGTCTTCTCTGCATCCATAACGTCAGTCACAGGAAACCTCTGTTGGGCTGTGGGATCATGTTGGTCTCCAGCTATAACAGTAATAAATGTGATTAATTGCAGCTATAAAAAGCAATTTCATTCTGGCTGCTAACCTCATGAAAAAAAAAATTAAATAAACCAAAGAATGAGGTGCAGTATGACATTTTTACATCCATATTGGTTTATCTTCTGGCTTTGGACTGTGACTCTGATGGCTTATGATGGGAATGACATTTGCTTTTGTGTGGTCAGTATTTGCCATCACTGTTCTGCAGGATGGAGGTGCCACAGGTAATTTCATTTACAAGGAGGAGGGAACTGCTGCATCTGTCCAAGACTGTTTTAGCCATTATCAAATACTGGTGACTCAACCATATTATTATGTACCAGAGCAACAGGAATCCTTTGCCAAATCATGTAAAAGCCAACCGTGCAACTTCTGGTGGTGAGCAACCTCTGCTGAATGAGTGGAGTTGCATGGGCAGGGCTGAAATTAATCCTGAATTTACTTTATCTAAAGCACAGGCTTTTTAGAGGAGTCTGTTGCCAAGGCTCAGAGTATATAATGTAATGAATATACATCTGATAGAAACTTCTTGGAGAACACTTACTGTATAAAGTCCAATTGTCAGAAAACTTCAACTAAACCGAACATCAGATGTTATTTGCTATTTTCTTTTCTTTGTAACCTTTTAATCATCATCAGAACATGATTTATCTCTTTGATCATCTTGAAGAATTCACTTAACATAAATGATTTTACTCAAGGGTTTTTTGATTTAGTAGAAAATGCTGTAGCAATATCCAGTGGCTGAAAGTGAGGCTTGAAACACAAACCAAGGTGCATATTTTTAACAAGCATAAGTAGCTATTGGAGCAATTTGCCCAAGGATTAATTTGCTTCTACAATACCTATGGCCTTTAAACAGAATTTGATTTTTCTGAAGGATTTGACACTTCAATGTCCAATGTTCAGAGTGAAGATAGAATCTAGAAGCTAATGTATATGGGTTATGCTAGAGTAATTTCCCATGACCTATATGTCTTTTCACTGAAAACAGAATTTTCCCCAAGCTTTTTGTAGTCTTTATAGCTCCATTTACCAAATCCTGTATTGCATTCTCTTAACTTCCCAAACAAAGCTGTATTTATCATGTCTTAAATTAAAGGGAAACTTCAATTGATACTTCATACAAATATTCACAGCTGCATAAATCAACTTAAAGAGAAGATTGGGTGTTTATCAGCAAGAAAACATAAGCTGTAGGAGCATGCTTTGTACCTTCATTTCTTTGTGCTTCTCTTGTAAAACATTAAGGATGTCCTAGGATGTGAAGTAATTAGGCAGATAGTTTATTACAGCCAAGTAAATGCCACATACTCCTTCCTCTCTGGACAGCTTGTAACTCACCATTTATTTCCTCACTACAAAGGGTTTATCTGCTAAAGCTGCATTGCCCCGATATGGAAGTTGTAAAAATATTTAAATATCAGAATTTATTCTGATTCTGTTTCTTTGAGTCAGGGGAGTTGAAGCCAGCATTGTTCCTTTCCCAGCCTGGATCTGTGGTCTGGACTCAGCCCTGCACACAGCCCCCAGCTCCAGTGAGAGGGATTCCACACTTTTGCCCCATTCCATGCTGATCCCTTTTCTCTCTCTCATCCTTCTCTTGACAGTCCTGAAGGGTTTTCAAAGCCTTCAAGAACATCACATCTCTTCACCCAAAGAGCTCAAACTCTATGGAAAAAAAATTAATCATCCTTAGGGGAACGTTTTTTTAGCAATAATTTGGCACCATAAAAAAGGCCCTTTAAAATAAAAAACCTTAAAACAAAACCCCAAAAGAAACAAATATTTCAAGGGACATTTCAAATTACTGTAGTCTAAAATGTGTGTTTTTTTTATATTGACTTTCCCATTTCATCCCCCCAAGTGCTTAGAAGTTCAAAACCAATTGAACCAATACGAAGCCAAGGTGCCTTTCTATTTTCCTGCTTTCTCATGTCCCTGTTTTCAGGCTGTGCTGCCATTTGACTTTCTTCAGCCTTTACCTGTGCTTGTCAGTTTGTGAGCATTAAGAACTCAACTCTAAGCACAGAATGACCTGTTCTTCACAGTCTATGACAACTAATGCATTACATCCCTACAGTAAAACAGCTTTATTATAACAGCTGGATTGTGGTCTTTTTATCTCTCTCTCCTCAGGGTAATTGAGAAGTGGAGTCAATTAAGACACAGGGCTAAGATAGATGTTGATTTTGGACCCTGTTTATATCAGAGTGACCTCACACTTCAATTATTTATCTGTGTTATCGCAGTTTTTAGGAGCAGCTGGCATGGAGCAGCTGCCATGCTGCTACAACACCAGGAAGACTCCTTTTTTGTGTCTTTCCTCAGTTAAAGGATTTACAGCCTGAGACAGACAGACAGGCAGACAGACATTGTGGAAGACAGGCAGACAGTGGAGGAAGCAAAAGACAGATAAGCCATTTCCCAGAAGTGAGCTGCCAGAATTGCCAGCTGTCCTGTGTCAGCCCACAGCACAAGTCCCACTTCACCTGGCACTGCCTGGTCAGACCCCAAGGCACGCCGAGTCTGTGCATCCCATCTCCATCAGGCACAGCCGCCTCCTCCAAAACTGTTTGATGAACTGCCATGATTTTTCTCCAGTGGAACGAGAGCTTTGGAAACGTCAGACCTGGAGGCTGTTGCTTCTCATTAGGAAAAGCAAGGACTTAGCTTCCTAAGCCTCCAATGCACCTGTGTACCTGAGGTATGTCCCCCCCTCCTGCAGCCAGGTGATGTGAGGGCTGCTCTCCACCCCCTGCCACAGGCTGTGCCACTGCCACCTCTCTGCTGCCAGGAGCAAGGGCTGTGGAGAATCAGGGAGCCCCAGAAGTGCTGGGAAGGACACCTGAGACAGATCTCCTGGGACCTCCATTGCTCCTCAGGCAGCAGGGAGGATGACTAAGGCAGGGAGGATGATGAGGAAAAGCTAGGAGGATTAGGTCAGGTTTATCCTTAACCTCAACCACCCAGGCTGAGCTGGAAGGAGCAGCCAAGCTGCGGTCTTTCCAAACCCAGACATGAACAAGTCTCTGTAGGAAGTATATTTGTTTCTCTTGTTTGGTGGGAGATGGTGAGCACAAAGCAAGTGTATACAATAGCATATATATGAATATTTCTCCCCCACTCTCCAGGCAGCTGAAGTGGAACACACTAAGAATTGCTGTGCTAAAGTCACTGTAAAGCATCAGTCACTGCTTGTGAAAGGTCACTGTCACTGATGCAGTTGGTTGGATCCCCTGTGTGGTTATGCTGTTCTGCATGGAGAGAAGTTCCAGCCACAAAGAAGGAATTGCACTTTCCAAAGCCTTTCCAAAGCAGAACGGCTCTTCCTTTTCCTTGTCAATACCTGCCTTTGCAATTTACTCCACACAGGACCACTGTCAGCCTCATTTTCTTTGCTTTTATGTCCATGCAACTGGGAAAACAGCTTCAGTACAAAAGGCAACTATGTAAACACAGAGTAGAAAGGCTACTAAAGGCAAGAGCAGGCATTGAATAGGCTCCACCTTAGAAATCTTTCTGACTGTATTGTTGGAATTTTGCTGCATTTAGTTTTTTCAGAGATTTCTTTTCTCCATCCAATTTATTCCACCTGAATTCTGATCAGGTTGTGCTTGCTCTAATGCAAACTAATAGGGAAGATTTCAGTCTTTGTAGCAGAACAATTTGGCAGTAGGGGACAGGGCAGGTTTCTCTGACAGATGCAAATATTTACACCAGGCAGCAAACATGTCACAGGGTCGAGCAGCAGAGCAGCTGCCATACCAGCATAAAGCCACATAATGTTCCCTTTGGCTCCAGGTTCACATAATTGATTGAATCAGCAGATAATCAGTTACACTAAACACCCACTAAATCTTCTCTTTGTCAGTGAAGATGCAGCTTCTTATAGAGAGGGGCATTTGAAGGATGAGACAAAGCTATTTCCCAGAGTCATGTGTAAACACAAATGTCATTATTTTAAATGTGCATTGCACACTTTTAAACCAGCCCCTGTGGCCTATGGCACCAGCCAGGGTACTCACAGCTCGATTTTCTCCACAAATTTTGTTGAAGAGAAGACAATTTTGTAGCACAAGTTTGGAAAAGGATGTTCTCAGCTGAGACACCTGATCCAAACTGGCTGTCTGGGCTCCCTGTTCTCTTAATGGAAACGTGATGTTTAGGTCATGAACCACCTCATCCTATTTTGGCTAAATTGGGATGAGATGAGTCAGGTCCTCAAAACATCTGTTTCTCTCCTCTGGTAATACAAGGTGTTGAGACAAATAGCACACATGCAAGCACATATACTGGAGGGACTACAGAGGGTCAGATCTTTTCCCTGCTCAGCATCCAAATGAGCCTCCCTCGGCACTGGTAACAAAAATGTACCAAGCTGTCAGCTTTGTTCAGAATATTGCGTTTTGGAGAAATCCATCTTCCTTCTTAACTAATTTCCCAAGTATTCCAAGTCTCATCCCACCTGGTTGTCCAAGTTTCTGCTCTTATTGATCCCACATTTCTGCTAAAAAATTACCACCCCTATACTAAACCCCTGAATGTATTTGATAAGCCTTCATCCTGGCTTACAGATCCCCAAGAATTCATTCCTGCTATGTTGTCCATAGCAACACTTGTTGATTTGTCAGGGAAAAAAAATCTTTTTCATTGTTGTTTCTCTTTCCTGACAGCTGCCAAGCAGCAGACAACTTGTGGTCCTGTGGTATGAGATTCCTAGGATGCAAAATAGTATTTAAGAGGCACCTGGAAGACTTTCAAGAACCTTATAACACACAGAAAACATATGTTAACAACCAGCCCAAGGCTTACTGTAATGCTGATGAATTCAGACCAGTAATGGAAGATTTTACAGACTCCTGGCTTCAGCAGTTTTACTCTGACACTTTTGGGGAGATGATTCTTCAGAAGGTGGCATTGAGTCTTTGACAAAAGTCCCAGACAAAGACACTACATTTCTTCCAGTTCAGGAGCTTAAATGCTGGGATTTTTTTTCACCTCCTGAAATAGCTTTGCCCAAATTGTAAAAATGGGGCACTGAAAACTCCTTCAAAATGAACATACTCCTGAAAGGGAAGGATTGGTGAGAGGGCTGTGGGATTCTTCCAGGTTGGAGAAGGGTGCTGAATTCAATCTTTGAATGATGATCAAGGAGATCACATCCATGCACAGCCATGCACTTGTACCCATAAGCTTTTCTTTATATTCATACAGACACCCCAGTCTTTACTCCTCTCCAATGTTTATTTTTCTCCATCTGTTGAAGAGAAATATTCCTCTGAAGGCCAGTATCTATGTGAGCTCAGGTGGAAGGAAAACGGGATGAAAGACCCACACTTCACAAGTTCACAGATAACAGGAAGCCTAAAGGTTGCTTTGAACCTGTATCTCTGTCTCCACAAATGTTTGCCTTACCTGCAAAATCCCCTACAGTAAGAAAAATACACTGAGATCAGGTGAGGGAATTTCAATGATGCTGAGGCAAATCTGTGTTTAGAGTTTTGAGGACAGCTTTGCAGGATGCTGTTCCCCTTTAAAATACAACAGCATGCCCATGTTTGATGAAAGTTTCCTCCTTGGAGAGCCAAGGGATGAAAAGCAATCCAAACTGTGCAGTCCCTTGCGGTGTTGCAGTGGGAGAGAGTGGCAGCTGATGCTGGCCCATGTTTTCTTTTGCTGCCTAATCATTTGAGTGTTTCCAGTAGGAACAATACTGTAAAAAGACACCATGGTTAAAAGAAGATAAATCCCAGAGTTTGAACATAAATAAGCCACAAGCAAAGGAGCTCATTTCAAATTCATAGAGAGGTAAATGAAAGGGACAAAATCTGCCTTTATGCAATAGGTTCACATCTCTCTCAGGGGTAAAACCCCAGTTCAATAGAACTGCACCATGGATAGATTGGTCCCATGCATTTGCCTTAAAGGGTTTCTCTGCTCTCTTCTCTTGGGAAGTGATAATAGCTCTGGTGTGCACAATGGGGAAGGGTTGGTACCTTATTGTGTGAATGAACTAAGTAACAAGATGTATTAAAGGTGCAGGACAGAACTCTGCAACAGGCAGGTTTGCAGAGGGATGTTCCATTTCATAGGAGTACTTAGCAGTCAACAGCAGTTGAGAGCTACTCTCATTACCTGCCTCACTATTCTTCCCACACCCAGAGATGAAATGAGGACATGTAAAATTGAACAGTCTTCCAAACTGAGTCTGGGGCTCAAATGATTCCAACTTCTGCTCCAGGTCTGCTCCTGGTGGGAGGATGAAACCCCACTGGGACCAGGGAGCTGGAAAGAGCATGAAGTAAGGCCAGACTTCCAGTGTTTTTCCAGAACAATTTGACAACTCACTCACCTTCTCTGTGTTGTCGCTCACTTTTCACATGCTCATCTTTTTCTGCTGGTAAGTTTTTTCACTTAAAAAAGTTCCCCTTATTTGGTTCAGTTTCCCCTTTTGGGGTGTCCAAGACACAGAAGGCAGTTTTGGCTTTCTGTTTCGGTACTTGATGTTTAAATATTTGCTGAGAGCTTTAGTTGTAGCTGACTGAGGCATTTGAGGGGAAATGGTAAAGGCAAATGTGTTATGTGTGTTTTGCAGCCCACAGAAGCTACAGCTGGGATTTGTGTTTACAGGATCCATGCAGAGGAGAGAGCAACTGTTTCTGCAACAGGCTTGCAAAATAAGCTGGGAAAGGTCAATTAATACAAACAAATGCTGAGAAAAAGGAAACAACTGATGTAAATTAGACAAAGATCATACAGGCATCCAGTGGCAGAAACAGGATGCAAGCTCCATTCCTGCATCCTCAAAAGAAAATCATCCCTTTTCCAGCAGGATCCTCAGATAAAGCATTGCTGATCTTGTAGCTCTGTCCAGAATCCCAAGTCTAGTGACAAACCACAGAACTGCAAACTGTACAGCCAAAAGCAATCTGCTGGTGAGTTGAGGTCTGAAGTTCACCAGATGGTATCAGATAACAGAAGGAAAAAGGTATTTCTTGATGGGGAAAAAAATGCATTTTAGACTGAGGTCTTTGGAAAAACAGAAACCTACTGTATAGCAGGAGGTGGGTTTGGGTATTGAGTTTAGGCTCTGAATAAGTAAAACTGCCTTTCTGGAGGGTTAAAGCTGGGGTGTCTTTTTCCACATCACCTTCTAAGACTCCACTGACTCCATTACTTGGAAAGAGGGTAAGTCATTACTTAGTTCATAATGAAAACAGGTGAGAGAGGGAAAAGAATTAGAAAGTTACACTTATTTCCCTACTATATTAAGGAGTGAAAGAGTTGAGTAAAGTGATGCATCTAAATCTGTTTGAAGAGTTGAATCAACAACAACAAAATGAGAGGTGAGAGGAGAGATGCCACTCAGGCAAAACAAAAATTGTTTTTCACAGTGATTACCTGTGAAAACACAGCAAGTTGAATTAAATTGTTGCTGCCCCTCTAAAGAATCCCTTTGTCTCCATAAAAACATTGAACTACTGTAATGGCATTGATTTCAGCAGAAGTGTACAAGCCCACCCGTGTGGAGACACTTATGTTTCTGTTAAGAGGCTTTATTACAAAAGCAGAAATCTGAAAAGGAGAGTAAGTAACTTTCCTGTATAGGTATATTTGGTCTGGAGATTATATTGATATCAAGATTTAGGTTAAGCTTCTCTTATCCAAAAAAAAAAAAAGAAAGAGTGAGAGTGAGAGAAAAAGAGAGACAAAGCAGCTAACCAAAAGTAGTTAAAACACTATCCAAAAAAAAAAAAGAGTTAAACTATTGCAGAATTAGGACTAAATACAGACTTTATATTTTAAAAAATCTTGCCTTGTCAATTCTACAAGCATGAAGATGAAGTTTTCAAGCTATGCTAATTCAGGAGGGAATCTATTTTCCATCCAGGTGTCCCAGTGGGAGTCTCACAACTCCTGACCAAAATCTCTACTGATGTAGCAGCCACACCAACAGTTGGTTGCCTACATTTACACCTGGGAATGGAACCCTTCTGTTTAGAAGAGATTTTAAAGAGTGATTTCAAGAAGCTATTCCTTGCTTTCCAGATGAACAGAGTAGGCACCTCCTATTTTAACTCAGTCTTTTCATTTGGCTTTGTCCTGTCTCTCTCACTCACATAAGGGGTTTTTCCTATCAGCTGATGAAGACTTTTGGTGAAAGCCAAATCTATCTGTAAGAGAACAACAGCTGGGCCAGGCTCCAGCATCTTTACAGAAGGAGGTTAGTGCTTAACAAGTAAGAGCATATCATTGAGACTTGGGGAAAATAAAATATATAATAAATCCCTGAACCAAAATCTCATTTTCATCCCAAGAACTACTAAACTGTTTCATAAGACTCTCTAGGATTATACAAGAATGATTCAGAATACATCCCAGGGACTCTTCCTTGCAAATAAATAAACCAGATGAACATACTGTGCCACACTCCAATTCATAAAGAGAACCAGAGGGCAGACTGTAAACAGAAGGAAATTGCAAGAAGACCAATAAAATGTAATTGTGATCTCATGCCATCAGCTGGACTAGGCAAGAGGGATAAATAAAGCCACAGACTTCTCCCATATTTATGGTTCCTTATTGTTGTGGAGCTCTGAGAACAAAAACGGCTCAGAAAGGGAGGTGTCCGTGCTCCTTTCAAATGGCAATGCCTAAGAAAGGAGAACCATATGGTTTTCAGTTGGCTCAATTGTGGCAGCCAGGAAACTAATCCACAGATTTATTGGAGCTGGCATACGTAACAGAGTGGCAATGTTCCTTTCATTTGCTGCCAAGAAACCCTCTGTGGTGCAGAGCTTTACCTTGAGCAGCAATTGCTTACTGGGCATATGGGCCTTATTTCTGCAAATGGGAGTAGAAGAGAGTCAATTTGCAAATCAAATTGGAGTTCTCTTCCCCCTGCTGCTCCAATTTACTATGCAGACTTTATTCATAGTTAAAGGAGCCTGCGTTTTTTCTTCTTTTTTTTTAATCTTGAACTTGTTCTATTGATTCAGGGCATTCAAATGGGAGGAGTATGATGAGGCAAGAACAGACCATTAAAACCCTTGTCACTGACCAGATAGAAGTTATTGCACTAAGTATTTTACCTAATAACCCACTTGCTGGAAGACCCCAAGCTAATATTATTAGAGTTCTTGACATCCTGATTTTTCTTGAAAAGGTCATATGGAAATTGGGAATGGCAGATCAGAGTCAGTAATCTGTCTAAAGTACATATCATCATCTGCTAGAAAGTTTTGGGTTTTTTTTTTTTGGTTTTTTTTGGTTTTTTTTGGTTGGTTTTTTTTTTATTTATTTTTTTTTTTATTTTGGTGGTGAAGCACAATAAAAAATCCCAAGTATCCTTTGGGCATACTCATAGAAGGTTTTTAGAGTTCCCATGGGCTTACTTGGAAAATGGTATCAAAAGCTTGACTTCTGAAGAGAGACAAGGTGGCAGGGGGTGATTGATAGATGAACTGCCAACCCTTACAAGTGCAAATGGAAATATGATCAGGGTTTGGAATCAGCCCTGTTCACCTGGGGAACAGGCAAGGCTGCATCTGAGGTCTGCAGCAAGGCACAGAGAATTTCAGGGGGAGACAGATGCTACAGCAACGTTAAATGTTTCAAAGATTTCCTATAAGCTAGTGCTACAGGCATAAAGAAATTTATATAATTTCTCTGGGAGGCTATACCTGAAAATCTTGTTATCTTTTTTTTTTTTTTTCAGTAGATAGAGTGCTGTTTTCTTTACTTCAGCAAAAGTGGAGAATAACAAAGGAAACTAGGAATTGTTAAGATCAGCCATCGATCATACCAGAAACCCATTGTGTTCAGTGTGCTGGGTACCAGACACATCAAAGAAAGGCAGGAATGCCCATTCACGGGCAATTCTATAATACAACTCTGCCAACCTTATCTTTGAGTCCAATTTCCAAGGAGATTTGTCTAGGAACATCAGTGAATCCAGTAACAGCAATGACCTATGAATAGAACAGCTCCATTGGCTCATGATGATAAGCAGCAGAAGTCTACAATGAATTAGTAGAATAAATCATTATGGTTTTAAAGGTTAACGTTTGCCATCTTTCTCTGTAGAATGATTCCTCTGTGAAATTAAACATTGCTCTCAACACAAAAATATTATTGAAGAAATGAAATTGACTTTTGAAGATTATGTTAAATCTGAAGATAGCATTCAAATCAATAAAGAATGAGTTCAAAGCAGTCAACAAAGACCATCCAACCTACAGGGACTCCCATAGGTCACGCAAGCCTGCTGTGACCTTATTTCAATACACCTATTATAAAATGGGTCAACAGCACTTCTCTTCAGCAAGTGACTCAGATATCCACAGTTTCTTCTTTTCATTACTTGTTACAGGTAAAAATCCATAAATACATCATGTAATTTGAACTCAGAGAAATAAAAATTTGATCATATTTATATATCATATCTATATCTATATCTATCTATCTCTATATATCTATAGATATATATATGTATCTCATATATATTAACAAACACAAAGAGGGGCTTAAGTGTTGAGGAGATCAGTGTTCCAGCAGGTGTAAAGGGGTGCTCTGATTTTTGTCTGCCAAAGCTTTATCATTCAGCATATCTAACAATACAGAACTAATTGCAGAGAAATTCCCTAGATTTCATTCTCTTCCATGTGAAGAACTGACTTTGGGATAACACCTCAGCATAAGTCAGTTCCCATTTATGTGACAGGGAGTGAGAAAGAAGAGAGATGAATTTTCATACCTGAAGAGTCTCATTACTGTGTTGAATTGCCCATAGGTAAAACTGTGTATATTTTTTGTTCTGCCTAGTGAAGAGGCAATAAAGCACATATATGCATGTACAGCAATGAAAAATTAATTACATGCAAATAATTCCCTATTTTACAACCCTAACATATTGCTTTGGTACAGTTGGCAGTAAAAATTTCTTCACTTTGAAATAAGTATCTACACACACACATAAATATATTAGTCTATATATTTGCACCATTGAACTAAAGTGCCATAAAGGAAGAATTCCATCATCCAGCTCATGAAATTAATATCTCTTTGACCACATAACTGATTTTATTTGAAGAGGTATTTTTTGAAAACAAATATCAATAACAGTCACAAGCTATGTGTGTCTGAATTTGTCTGCAATTTCTACTATGAACTTTAAAAACATTGGATGATAAAAAAACCCAGATAGCTGTCAAAATAACTCCGATTATTGTGCAGAAAAAAGGAAGAAGAAAATAGTTTTATCTGTACCACATCACTGAAAAGTAGCACATGAGCAAACACTGGCCCACAGCAGCCTTAATACCACATCCTCATCTGAAAGATGGAGGACAATACCATTCTGTTAAATCCACAATAAAAGGGGTCTCTATTCCCTAGTGAGAGAAGATACAAATGCTGCCACGTGTCCTTTGAAATTGCTTATAGGATGATGTGGACAGTCAAGAAACCATCACATTTCAATGTATCAGCTCTTGAACCTTCCTGCTCTGAACCAATCAATAAAATAATTTGGAGTTCAAAACCTGTTTCTATGCAAAATAAGATCACCATCTAATGAAAGCACAAAATTGCCTTTCACATACACATGTTGGGGGTCTGATTCACTCTGCTATAGAACAGTCTTTAGAAAAGCCTGTCCTACCCCTTCCCTGCCAACTGGGGTGAAGGAACAGTCCCTTCCTCCTAAATGGCTCAATCAAGGAATGGCCCTTTCCTGCCCTTTCCTGGCCATTGACTCCAGGGCCAGGAGTTGGGCTTGATGACCCTTGTGGGCCCTTCCCAACTCAGGACATTCCATGATTCTATGACCCTAACAGGATTCTTGCTGCCCACAACATTCCTGTGGGCGAACACACTCTGTTTACTGAGAAGTCCATCAGTCATAGAAAATATTGAGTTACTGGGAGTTCCCTGCCCCAGTACCTGCAAATGAGGGTCTGGGGTTTATATATGGGCAGTGTCACCACAGGTTTTCATCAGGATTGGACATTACTGAGATGAAGAAGAGGGTGAAGGCTTGTGTGCTCAGCTCAGCTCTTGCATTGGTAATCACTGATCTACAAAACCCCAGAGACTTCACATTTAAGCAGGCCTGGTATTATTCTAGCATACCCAGCTATAAATTGGTTCTGCTAACTATTATCTTACAAACAGCTAAGCAAGAAATATTGAGTGTGTACAGAGACACAAAATGCATTATTTTAATTTCAAATTTTAGTATTCTCAAAAGATGTCAGGTATTGCTCTTTCAAATGTTACAGAAAGCAGTTTGGTTTGTAGCAGGAGAAAACACTTTTGATACTTCATGGAAACAGGTCTTTTTTTTACAAAGGTGCTCATGTTTCAATCTTTTAAAATTAAAGATGCTTGCAAAAAAATCAAAACAAAACAAGAAAAAAACCCTCAAAACACAGGAAAACCAAACTCTTAAGCTTCCAAAAGCTTTCTCTCCACTGCTTTCTCCATGCTTAAAATGGGACAGCTTAGTTCTGTCCACAGGATCTGCATTTCACTCTGTCAGTATAAGAAAACACTTCCTCACAGCACCCTCCAAAGATGTCTTCCATTTCTGGCTGTAATCCATAATCAAAATGAATGACAGATCACACAGCAGGAATTTTGTTTGCAAATCTCTGAAATCAGTGAATGTATCTTAACATCTCTCATCTGTATCACTTTGTCCCCAGACCTATTTGCTTGTTACAAACAGGCCTGAACGCCCTGATTTAACAGATTGCTGAGCTCTCCTGCTCACTTCCCTGTTCATTAATCTTCATAAAATAATCTGGCAATGAAAATTGCTGGAGTTCTCCCTGTACTACCTGCTGCATGCTGGGCTCCAGTGAATAAATGGAGAGTATCTAATATGTGAGGAGAAAGGTTTAACTCTCTATTCTTTCATGCACTGGAATGTCTCCAGCCTCTGTCCCTGTGGAATGTAAAGCTCTGTATAGACTGATTTGCTATGCAGGGCACACTCAGCAGGACCAGCTGAAGGCACATTGCGGAGGAGTTAAAACAATAAGGTAAGTTACAGGTAGCACAGTGCTGTGTGGCATAAATCAACCCCTGCCACAGGGTGAAATCCTGCTTTTTCTAGAAAATAGTTATATTAAGCGCATTTCCAAAGGGATTCTCAAAACCTATTAATTTTAGATCAATGAAAAGAGTATTTCATGGAGGCTTTTGCTGCAGCAAAGGCATGTCCAGACTACAAAGCTTGGTTTGAACAAGCCTTCAAACTTGTGCTATGTTGCATTTGGCATGCTTGGTGAGTTTCACCCACAGCTTCCAAAGGAAGCCCAGATGGAATCAGATCTCTTGACTTTGGGTCCCACATCTCAGAGAGGCAGAACTGCCCATGCAAGCTGCAGAAAGATGCTCTTGAAAGGGAACCACAGCATAGCACTCAGAAGGCTGCCAAGATTGGCCATGTCACCTTAGCTCATCATAGGACAGGATGTTTAAGGTGGGACAACCCCAAAAATCACACCCTGTGCCTGACAGTGTTGTCCAAACACTTTTTGAACTCTGTCAGGCTCGGTGCTGTGACCACTTCCCTGGGGAGCCTGTCCCAGTGCCCAATCACCCTCTGGGTGAAGAACTTTTTCCTAAAATCCAGCCCAAACCTCCCATGACACAACTTCCTGCTGTTCCACAGAGAAGAGATCAGTGCCTGCCCCTCTACTTCAATTCATTAGCCTGGAATACTCAGATTAGGCCAGTAGAATGTGGCAACACTAAATACGTAGGGAATGTCCCAACAGTATATTATTGCTAAAACTGGCCAGTCTTTTGTCGTGGTTTACAGAGAGCAGTCCTCACAGGCTGAGTCAGACACAGATTTTTTAGCACAGGAAATATTGCTCTGGGACATAAATTCTATTGACTCTCCATATTGACAGAAAGTAACAAGAGACTTGAAAAAGCACTGGCTAGCAGCTCTTAGCTCAAGAGAAATTACATATCGAACTATATTGGACATATCCTAGATGGTAGAGAGACAAAGACAACTTGCATGCTATCCATCAGACCACTCACACATGGAAATGGCTGTTATTTATCTTCCCTTTTAACTAGAAATACAACTTCAAATTCATTTTGCCCTTAAAAAAGAGCATAAAATGTCTGACCCATGCTCCAAAACTATGTGTCTGTCTGTAAAAGGAAGCCAGAGGCTTGTTCAGGTGGAGACAACTGAGACTGAGCAGAATAGAAAGGCTGAGACTTCTCCAAGCACTGCAAAACACAACAGCTCTGGTGCAGCATGAGTGGTATGAGTGAGAAGAGGAAAAGAAAACAGAGGGAAAAGAACACCTGCAATCAAAATTGCCCCTTCCTTGAACATGGAACCAAACCAAGGTTTGGTTCTTACAGCTTTTCTGTGAACTGCTTTGATATGAAATTGCTGATCAAAGATAACATCACAGGAAACAGGATGTGTCCCACTGGTGCTCATTGTAGAAGGTGATATAAACTCATTCAGTTTGCTTTTGTCAACATAGATCTTACATCTGCACCCAGGCTGAAATCCAGACATCTTATGGTTTTAACTTTTCATGATGAATAAAGCTGGGATTCTCCGGCTTGTTCAGGGCAGATCTTAGGCACACTGATACAGGGAAATTTTGTATTTTAAAGCCTATTGCAAATTTTTTGTTGTTGTTGCCTTTTAAATAGTTCACAAAACCCAAATAATTATCATATTCCTGACTATTATTCCCTCCCAACACTTCCTCCCTCTAAAGCCCACATTTATTCTGCACCTTCTTCAGGGTACACCTCGCCTGTTTGAACAAATTTAATTAGCAAATGTCAATAAGTATAGATGTGCTCACTGCAATAATGCATAATCATTGTAATTTCCTTGGAGCATTTTTGTGCTTGGTATGAGAAGAATAAAAAGTTTTATTGTCTTAAATTTGAAGATTTTGGGAATGAACCCATTAAAAATAGATAAATTACAGGATACAGGAAAATTTTCTTTCTAGGAAAACAGTTTTATGAAATTTATCTACTTCAGTTTTAATATTCTTTTATTGTCAAGATCTTGTGTGATTTTATTCTCAAATTAACTGAGAATTTAGCTTCCATGGCTGTGCTGAGACCAGACCAACAACAAGCCTTTTTGGAGGGACCTACATGTGGAAGAAGTAGTTATCGAGTTTTTTCTCCCACCCTGTGAAGCAATAGAAATTCATTGTGTAGACTAAAACAAGCAAGATGACAGAAGAAAAGGACTTACAAAAGAAGAAAGCAAAAGCACACAAACCTCTGAATGGAAAAGAGATAAAACAAGATATTTTGCAGCTAAGGGGTAGATTGGAGAGGACTGTTCTTGGGGTTCAGACTAAGAGATGCACATACAAAAACTCTTGCGCCACCAAAGAGGATCCAACACAAACTGCCCAATGAAGGAAGGAGGACAAGTCAATGAAAAGTGAAAGGTTTCTCTCTCTAGATCCAGCCTCTCTTGTGCCTCTGTCTGTTGAGTACAAGAGAGGGGTGGTTGCGGAGTCCTGGCATCGATGGCAAGCACAGCACATCAATCTTTGCAAGAACACTTGTAGCATATTTTGGAAGAATTTTTTTGGCAACCCAAATTAGCAGAGAGAAGCTCAACCACGTCTCAATGCCACCTTTTATGAACAGATGCTCATGGAGGGTTTCTACCCCTGAAAAAAGTATGTTCCCACATATCAAATAATGCACTAGGTTGGGATATTTAAAATTCTTTCTTTTCACCCATTTAGCACCCATAAGAGCCTTGGAGTAGATGGAGAGGGGTAATAGACTGCTAGACTGGTTTGTCTCTGTTCATGGACTAAAGAAAGCAGAGCCCCACATGGGGGAATTGTGCATTTGTGATGCTCTAGTAACAAAAACACCAGCAAGTGTTTTGTCCACTAAGCAGGACCTGGGTACTCCATGTTCTGAGTCAGGGGGAGGAAAAAAAGCAAAGGTTGAGGATATGAATGAGAGCTGCATTTCAACAAAAGCTCTTTGATATCAAATATCACAGACCAGGGGAATTAGAAAAAAATCATAAAGAGAGAAAAGAATATAGCTGGGAGGGCAGAAGAGAGCAGGGGAAGAGGTGAAGTGAATTTTACGACTGAAAAATATCTTTAAGGAACTTCCCTGACCTGCCATTTATTAGGCAGCATGAGGCAGGGCAATGGAACCTGCTCCTGCTGCTTTACCCTACACCCACTGCCCAGGGAATGCACCTCATATCAAAGGTTGTTGGCAAATGCCAAATTCCCCTTTAAGAGAGGCCACTGGGTTTCAGGAGAATATCAGCAGCATAGAGCCAGTTCAGACCCTCTTAGAGGGGCCCTAATCCTCCTCCCATGGGGTCTGATGCTCTGTCTCTTGGACTATGGCCTGCATATTTCATCCTTGCTGCTTTAGAATAAGTATTGCAGCAGCAGCACAGCCCTTCATTGAACTGATAAACCTGAGAGACATTTTTTCATTTGCACAGGTCAGAAAATACTTTCTCCAGGAAAAAAAAAAAAAAAAAAATTTGATTTGGCACTAAAACAGCAGCACCTCACCCTTCTTCAAACAAGAGCCTGAAACTGTACCCCATCTATGCCTTCATCACTGTCCTGGATTTATTGCAGCTAAGATAATCAAAAGTGCTGCAAGCTGTCCTGTGATTTGCAGAATTTTTCAGATGAAAAAGTAATTAAAAAAATTCTTCTCTTCACTTAATGGTAGGGACAGGAGATCAGAATATGGTCACTTTACATTCATAAAGAAATAAAAACAAAATCAGGACTCTCCCAAGGAATAACTAATACTGTTAATATTAGTAGGAATGTTCCTATTAATACTAATACTATGAGCCCAGATGGCTGCCTTAGACTGGTTCCTTAGACATTTTTACTGATGCTTAGACTGACAACAAACCTCTGGACTTTTGTGGGACTGTGAGTGTGTTTGAGCTCTGCATTAATCCCTGTCTGAGCAAGATACAATCTCTGAAATCCCCACAGTCATCACCAAGATGTCTCTCTGTGTTTGGTGTTATATGACATGGAGTTGCAAAGTTAAGGGGGTTATTTTGCACATCCTTGTGTTTCTGAGGGTTGTCAGAGATTAGTTTTGAAGGTTTAAAGGATTCCTCCCTCTTCCTCACTGTACTTCCAATGACCATTCAAAGTTCTTTGTGGCCACGGTCAGACCTTGTCTCCAAGAATCTTTGAGCTGAGCCACTCTAAAAGTGCCATGAAGGGAACTTTTTCCAGCAACAGGGGTGGGACATTAGTGGATGACTCATGGCACCCAACAGTGTCATGAGCCAAATAAATCAAGATGAGTAACAGCAAATACACAGCCAGTCTGTGGCACAAAGATTATTTTGTAATAAACACAGTGAAAATCTGCTCTGAGGAGCCTGGAAGGTGGGACCTGCAGGTAGAAGAGCTTCTTGCCAAAATCATGTGATCCTGGTGGGATTATTCTGTAGCTGTAAGTGCATGTTCTGCATGGAAGTGGGTGCATCTTGGTTTAAAGACTATATTATGAGGAAAGACACAGACAGTTGGGGCTGTTCAGCCTAGGGAATAGAAGGCTCTGGGGAGAACTTAGAGCACCTCCCAGCATCTAAAGGGGGTCTACAGGACAACTGGGCTGTTTATAAAGGTGTGCTGTGATAGGACAAGGCAGAATTGCTTTAAGCTGAAAGAAGACAGGTTCGGATTGGATATTAGGAAGAATTTATTCACTGTGGGGAAACACTGGAAGAGGTTTCCCAGAGCAGTTGCAGATGACCTATCCCTGGAAGTTTGAGGCCAAGTGGGATGGGACTTTAAACAACCTGGTCCAGTGGAAGGTGCCTGACCGTGGCTTTGAAAATGGATGGCCTTTAACATCCCTTCCAACCCAAACCATTCTGTGACTCTAAGAGTTTCGGTGAGGAAGTGAATCATCAGTTTACAACTTTTGATTTCAGGTCAAGCAAGTTTTCCCCAGAAGGAGAACTTAAGGACTACTTTCCTTATACACATTTCATTTCAGATTCTCTTCTATTTGATTTAAAGCCACTTCATTCCACCAAAGGGGAAATGTTTTCTGGTCTCTTCTTATGAACTAAAGCTGAAAGATTTCTTCTGTCGATGCCTTGACAGTTTTCTGAAGCATCTACCTTAGCTTTGATCTCCTGCTTTCCTCTCCTTATTAATTTTTAACACTTGTTAAAAGATTTGTTCTATTTGTGAGTTGAGAGAAGGTGTCTTAATTTATAGACAGCTTGAGTATATCATTGCTGCAATTTCAAAAGTGTAATTTTCTCCCCTTCAAGAATTTAATTCATGTCCTCAGCTACCAAACTGCAGCATAAGTACTTTGCATCTTATGCAACTCTCTTGATGTGCACCTGACAAGACTTCTGACCTTGTTACTTATAGAACTAAGAGTTGATTTCTCACCAAGAAAGAAACCTCTGTCAACTGCAGCAAAAAATCTTAGATTTTAGTAGAGGAGAAAAAAAAAATGTTGACTGCAAGATTGCAGGAAATACCAAAGTTATCAATATTCAACTAGAATAATGAATAATTTTTATTCAGAAAATATATGAAAATAAACTTCCTTTTTTACAAACAGCAGTTTTCTGCCAACATCTCAAATGCTGTGCTTTCATTTAATGAGTGTTTCCCTTCTCCTTACCTGTTTTTCAATCCTGAAAGTGAAAAAGCTCACCTGGGATACTAGTAATACATATGAAAAATAAGTTAATGCACTGTCCAGACTTGGAGACAGGAAACACAGAGAGATATCTTGGTGATGGCTGTGGGGATTTCAGAGATTGTGTCTTGCTCAGACAGGGATTAATGCAGAGCTCAAACACACTCACAGTCCCACAAAAGTCCAGAGGTTTGTTGTCAGTCTGAGCATCAGTAAAAGTGTCTAAGGAACCAGCCTAAGGTAATCATCTGGGCTCACAGTGTAGCTGCAAATAACGTCCCCATTGGGAAGTTTGTCCCATTTTTAGACAAATGTCTAAAATAGTGAATCAGTCTCCCCTTTCCACAGGCAGAGTCCTTCACAAAACTGAAGTTTTAACTTCAGAGAGCCTGACATGGGAAGAGAGGAATGTCACCCCAAACTGCTTGCCCAAGGCCACATAAGCAGCTCATTGCAAAATCCCAAAATTCGAGTTTAGCTCAGGCATTTCTTCTTCACTGTTCCCTGGCAACCAGATAGGACAGAGCTTGCATTTCCCCCTGCAGCCTGTGCATGCACAGCTAGCAGAGACCCACGCAGCCTGTGATGAGCCTTGCAGTACACAGAGAAGCCAAAGAAAGATAAGGGCAGGTCACAGAACATATCTATAATTGCTTCAAGGGAGAGAAAAAAAAAGTAAAAAAGAAAAAAAGTTGGTTCATCTAAAGCTTTCACAGCTGTCAGTACAGCAGCTAGATTTTATTTTAGATCCATCCTGCCAACAAGTATCATTTTGATTTCTCTGAGCAGAATGAAGATAATTAAGCTTCCAAAAAGCCAGTATTTGGTAAAAATAGCCATGGCTTTACTTAGCAACGTACAGTATTTTAGAAGAAATTCTTCAGCTTCCATCTTCCAGCACTTTTTCCATTTTTTCTACCTGAGACATAGGCTTTTCTCTACTTTGAGATCACTAGAGAACAGGGACCTAAGGGTTGTCCAACATCTTTCAAGATGTACCGAGGAAGTAAGAGTTACTGTCTCTCTCTATGCAAGTACCAGAATATACTGCACTGCCTGTGTCTCTTGGACAGTTTGACACACTCTAGTTCCACTGAGCCACTTCTGATTTACACCAGCACTAAAAAGGGAGGGAGAGGGAAGCCAGACATCGTAAATCTTTTCCCTGAATGACATTTTGAAGGGCTCGTACATCACTTTGGAACTAAGGTCTAGAATCACAATACAGATGACCTGAAGAATGGCTTATATGCCCCAAAGCCTCTTCTCCTTCCCTCAGATATCATTTGCTATAGTAGAAGACATTAACTCTTCCTGCAAAGCTGGTATCAGTGGACTCACAAAGGCATTTAGAAGCCAAAGTGCCATTGACTGCAAGGCTAATGCCTCCAGGATATTTACTTAATACAGCCGACTAATGTCAAAGGGACAATATTTCCATGAGTTATACAGTGATTTAACAGCCTGTTTTTCTTTGAGCTACAAGGGAATAAAGTTTCTAAATCATTTGTGAAAGCATCAGCCTTTTCATTTTATTATTTATACCACATAAAAGAAGAGAATTGGCAGTCCATGATCTGGCCCTGCAAAGACACAGCTGTGAGCATGAAGAGTGATGCTCATTGTCAACCCACCCAGCAGCTCTGCCAGGGTCCCTGAGCAAAGGACAAGACAAAGCTGTGCTTTACGCAGTGCAGGATATCCCCATTTCCCATTGTGTTGGAAGCAGATAATAAAACAGGTGTAATTCCAGCTTGCCCTAGCACATGATACAATATCAGTTTTTCTGCCTATTTACCACACACACCTTCCCTGCAGCTGACTGCTCATACTGAGCAGAAAGTGAAGGAAACATCTCAGCAAAGTGGATTCTCCAGATCTCCATTTCCCAGCTTGAGACTCTTGTGTGAGTCTCGGTGGACTAAGGTAAAGATGTTGAGCATCCCACTCAGAATCACACTCAGCAGCACTGTTAGACCTCAGGTTTGAATATGCTTTGGGGCAGAATTCAAAGTCTTCTTCAGGTTGAGCCTTTGGCATCCAGACAGGTCATACAGATACTATTATGGAAAACCAGAAATATGCAGAACCTCTTTCAACAGAACATGATATAAAGCAATGTAGTAATAATGTCCCATTTTAATGAGTTAATCTGTGGAGAAAGAGATTCTAGTCTGGTAATCTTATCAATGACAGGATCTATGTCACCTAAGATTACAATCCACAGCACAGGGATGAACATCTAAGCAAATTATCTGAGATTCTCATCATGGCCTTTGAAGTCTAGTCAACAGAGTTTAGGGCACAACTCATCTAGTCAGACCTTGGTTGCACTGATGAGTCTGTATTTGAGTAGCTCTATTTCCATTATAAAGGGGTCCCAGGCTCACTTAGATTTATATTCTATCAGCACTGCAGTATTTCAGACAATTCCCAACAAAGTGTTCCAATCAGCTAAAAACAGATTTATTATGTTGTAAAGAAAAGAATTAAACTTATCCAGCTTAAGTGGCCCAGTATACTATCAAGGTGAGGAAAATGTTAAGTTCTCAACCACAGCAGTCCTCAACTACATAAGCAAAAATGGCCTAAATGCCAGGAAAATCCACCAGCTCACAAACACCACACCATGACCACCAGACAGCACAGCAATATATTCCCACACAAACACTGAAATTTGTGGGGTGGAAATGAGGCTGGAAGCCTCCATTATCCCTGACTCAGACAGGAGGCTGACACATGATACCTGACCAGATGTCATATGCAAACTCAGGGGTTTTATCAAGTGATGGTGATAAAACCACTGATCTGCTGGTGACAACTTTATTGGTCTTTAAATTGCATTAGCCATTACCCTACTGAAATATAAAAGTTAATAGTTTCAGCTCCAATACAACACACCATGATATGGTAATTCAGAGACTGAAAGCATAACTAATTATAGACCGAATTTTGCAGCAGATACATTGGCTTGAGACAGTATTTCAAGGCAGGTGTGGGCAGTTACAAAATACTTCCAGAAACCCGAACAAAGACTTTTGCAGAGGATTATAAAACTAAGTCTTTGAAGAGCAGAAGTAGCATGTTAGCTGTGTCCTGTCCTCAAACCATATTACTACCTTGTCACTTACTTAGCAATGGATTAAAGTGCTTTGTCCTGGAATCCTATTAGTGGCTCACACCAATGCAACACAAATTCTGTGTCTTGGAGTGGTATGGCTCTGTCCTGCTTGAAGCATTGGCAGAGGTAGCAGGAAAAAATGGTTTAAAGACTAAAATGAAGTTATTACACAATTTTTAAATTAAAGCATGTGGCATGCCAATTTTTAAATTAAAGCATGTGGCATGCCAGGTGTTTTCCTGCCACGTCTTCTTGTTACTAAGAGCCTCTGCTTCAAAGCTAATAAACACACACACATCTGAAAGTGTTAATAAAGCCAGGAGAGAGAGCAGTGAGGGTAACTCATACATGTTCACCAAGGCTGGGTTGTGTCTTTGGATACAAGCTCCATCCACGCTCCCCAGAGATAGGTTAGCATTCAGCATCCCTGCTCTAGTGGGGTGTAAGCCTTAGAAAGATCACTTCATCCACTACTTTTTCTCTTAGGTGTAAACTGCATCCTTTTTCCCCACATTCCATAATTTCCATCCCCACTTACTTCTACATAGAGTAGAATAAGAAAACATTGGAAAAGCTGTCTTTATTCTCTAAGTCTCACCTATGGCAGACCCCCCTGTGTTGCACAGAACCAGGATACAATCTTATCCTAAGTTATTACAAGGATTTAGAGATGTGCATCAATGCTGATCTGTCAGAATGGTTCTGGTACCTTGCCCTGGCCCCAAGGAGGCAGACTTAAGCCTCAGCCCAGACTACAAGGCAAGGGTGGCACAGAAATGCACCTCTAGAACCACCAGTGCCTGGGCAAATGCAAATTAGAGCTGGCTAATTCACACCATGTAAGACGCCCTCAAAGCTTGTGGGTTTATGGTTAAGAGCAAGTCTGAGGTTTCTCAACTCCCCTTTTACCAGACAATAACTCTCTGAACACAGCCCATGTACCCTCACACAGGGATGGAGACCCATTTGAGCTGCCTTTTAGGACCTTACAGCTGCTTCTCCAGAGATGCAGAGGTGGCCTTCTGGTCCTGAGTCACAACCACCTGACAAAAGTGAACGGATACCTTGGATATCTTAATGCATCTCAAGTGGATCTGGATGCAAGTGGATCAGGTTGCTGACTCTCACTCACTGCACATTAATCATACCATCACTGAGGTTCAGTTCTGCCTACAGAAGTTACCTCCTGCTTGGAGCATCTCTCAGCTCCACTGTCCAAATTCCCACTGCTGGTGGCAACACAAATCTGTGCTGCTCGTACAGGTATCCTAATGGAGTGTTTGGAACTGTGAGCTGCCTCTTAGAAGACATGGATCTCAGCACTGGTGACTTAAAGGGATCTCTGACAACTGATCCTTTCATTTGCTTTAAATTCTTGTGTTCTGCAGAAGCAGATATGCTTTGAGGTTGGCCTAATATGCACTCATTCCCACCCCCCACCCCTCCCAGCTGTTTACACTCTCTTTAAATAAGATTAAATCTAATGCAAACCAGAGGTGTGTCCAGGTATCCCAAGATGTTTTTGCTTACAGAACTGTTCAAGTCAATCCATACATTGCAGCATACACTGAAAGTGCAGCTGCAGTAGGCTGGCAGCTCACCTGACCATGCACATTGAGAGTCATGGGCACATCCACCTACAAACCCAAACCAGGCCCTTCTTCCAAGGATGCCTCAAGAGGAACAGAAGGGTGAAGTCCTTCATATCTCAGCTTGTCAATTCCTCCAAAACAGGGTAAACTATTTCCTCTGCTAAAGAAAAACAGCACCTTTCCTATGGCAAAATGAAGCATCTTGCTGACTGTCACTAGATTCTGCATTTTACTGAGGTTGCTTATGAATCCTAACTCTTTTGGGAGTTTCTATATAAAAATCCCTGCTTAAAATCACCGAAGAAATGTTATTCTGCATTCCTTGTTTGCACTGCTGGTATTATTTCTCTTATTTATATTTGCCAAGATAGATTAAAAAAAAAAAGCCCCCAAGAATCATGTCAATCCTGATAGTGTTTTCTATCTGCAGACACCCTGATTACTATTTAATTTTAACCAGAAAATAGTTTATACAGTACCTTTCTCAACATCATTGTGTCAGAGTCAAAGCAGACAATCTTTTGTAACTCGGCTGTCTGCCATGACAACTTTCCTGATCCAGTTTCCATTTATTAATATTTATTATTGCAATCTTCTAGCCTTTTCACAGCAAAATATAATGTTACAATGAGATTGAAAGTGTCATAAGAGACAAAGGCAACATTATGAAGTGCAAAATATCTCTAAATTTCCAAGCAAAATTCTGTATCGTATATAGCACAAAACTGATGTAGTTGCATTTCTCAAATAATAGCATCAGTACTTAAAGTCCCAAGTGTCATCTTTTTATTCCAGCTGTAGAATATTGTTTTTAGAGGTTCTTAAGAAGACTATCTGGGGATAAACCTTTCCTCTCTTTGTCTGATAATGTAAACTTCAAATAGGCTGGACCTAGCTGGATCATCAAGATCTGCTGATTAGTCTTGTTGAGGTTTTTCTCTACTTTTTAAAATTCACATTCTTTATCTCAATGAAATTTATTCTCTTTCTAATTTTTCATTGAGCCATCATCTTTTTATGCATGCACCCACACACCAGACTAGCCAGGTTCCTTGTAAACCAGAGACATGATAAAGTCTGAGGACACATTTTGGATGGATGACATCTTTACGACCTGTAAATCCTGACTGTTAACTCTAATCCTGGAGTTACCAGTCAAACACTTGATTGCCTATATTATTCATAAGGTCAAACTGCATTGCTGTACTGATGCTGAGCCTCATACTCCAGGAAGAAATGCTAGAACTGGGACAGTGCTGCAAGTGCAGTTTGTGTTTCTGTAGGATCATACCTCTACAAAAACCTGTCAGGAGGAGATCAGGAACTGAACCTAGACATTGACAAGGTTGGATCCATCCCCTTTGGCTTTAACACAGATCCCTACATTCCCTTTATGGTGAATGAAAGGGAAGTGGATACTTCAAAGTCACAATCTGTCCAGTTTCAGTTACTTTCTCCAAAAGAGTTTAGTGCCCTAGATGCAGCAATTTTTCTTTTATGGCTTTCACTGGAAAGCAGACAACCAGACCAGATGAATCCAACCCTGTGAACAACTTCCCTACATAGAGTCAAGTAATGTTTCATTGTCTGAAAAGGAATTGAAGGAAAAAAAAAAATTATTTTTTTTTTCCTCCTTGTAACAATTTCTGAGGACCTTTCTCTATGTCAGGGGCTTGGCATCTTTTCTTTCATGCTCATAGGGTGTCTGGTTGCTAGGATGGGTAGCAAAGGTAATTCACACCACAAGTTTATAGGTGGAAAGATTGCTCAAGGAATGAGTTTTTTGGAGGTGGGCAACAACCATGCTGATCTTGTAACATGAATAAATAATAAAAATCTCTGACAGCCATGCAGTAAAATTCAGGGCAGGAGTTCATGACTAAATGTGTGTGTTTATTGTTTATTCTAAGTTACAATTCTGTTTAAAAATTAAAGTCCATCTCATTAGCTGGTAAATCACATTTCATTTCCACCTAATTTATGAGCCCTGAGGTGTTTGGACAAGGCTTAACATGACCAAAAAAATGCAGTATGCAACACCCTTTCATTTGCTTTTGGTGTGGTACATGAAATAGTCTCTTTATTTTAGAAGGCTTTTTCTTCATGAATCAACATCATTAGCAATCAAAGAAACAGCTATGAGCATTAAATGCAAATGTTTGAACTTCTATAATTTGCATATCATTAATAAGCAGGCTGGCAGAGTATGGTCATAAAGTTGACTTTGAAAGTTCCCACTGCTGTTACTGCCTGAGTCATGGTAGCAACTGTGAGAGCCTCAATTCCAACTAATTAATGGTTTTAGGGAGCCAGGAGTCCCATCTTCCATGGTAAGCAGCAGCCTGGGGCTCTGGTGGAATGAATCTCTGCTCACACAAGTTTTCCTTGGTAAGGAGGCAGAGTTTGAATTCAGTCCAGCAATATCTCCCTTTTTTGACTTTATGTCCATTTTTGTGCATGGATCAGTTACCTTTATTTCTCCTCTCTCTAATTATTGAATCAGTGGTTTGCCAAAACCACTGGCACACTGGAGATGGCAAAGTGGTCCTGCAGTAAGAACATTGAGCCCTTTTACAAAACTATGAATATTCTGAGAAGGAGACTGCCCAAGGGCATACAGAAAATGCATGCCAGTACTTAAAAACAGGTCCTCAAAATTCAAGTCTAGTATCCAGAAGCTTAAAAAAACAAGGAGTAAGACTGGGGAGCTGTCATTAAATTATTGGTATATTGCCTTGGGGAAGCCAAAGTAAAATACCTCAAAGAATGAAGAGACAGAGGCAAAAAAATCAAGCATCTGATCAAATAAAGCTGGTTACCTTGGCTAGTCAGGTTTCCTATGTGTTTCATGATCTGGATGGTTATTTTCATCATTTCAGCGAGTTGAAATAATTGACAGCCTGATACGAACCAAGGGGAAAATAACTCTGATCTCTTTGATTAAAAATAATCAATAATGCAGCGGTGATAGGCTTCAGCAGGTGGGAAGGGCTGATGACCCAGAGAGCAGAGAGGAGAAGGCCAAGGGACAGAAATGTAGAACAGCCTCTCCCCGCTCCCCTGGTGGGTGCAGCGGGGACAGGGCTGTGGCTCGCAGGCAAGCACAATAACTCTGCCAAATACTGCAATCTATAGCTCACTGACCCCAAGTGATTACTGCACTCCTCTCATGAGGTCAGTAATTTTCTGTCCTGATTCAGCAGGATTCAAGTGGGCAACTTGAAGGAAACTAAACTCTTTAGCCCTGCTGGAAAAAATGAACAAAAAGGTGTTATCCCAACCCCCTGCTTCCCCTCTTGTTGTGTTGGAGAATTTGTTTTAAAACCTTCAGATATAGCCACAAGTGTACCCATATCACTGATGCATTGTGAAATGGCCTCATCATTAAGGGAGGAATTCTGAGACGATATCCAAACAAACCTGCAGATTGTGCCCCAGCTCAGAAAGACGCTGAGGAGACAGGCTGAGCCTTTGGACACTCTGGTGCTCCCACAATTTGCAGAAGCCCTAAAATCTCTGTTGTAGTCAAGCAATTATGACATTAAACCAAAGATTTTTCTTCAAAGACAATAAACCCAAAGAAACAGCAGTCACAGTAATCTACACAGGCAAAATTTTGCTATTTTAAAGCCATTATCTCTTGTATGACTACATGTCCTTGTAAGAAGTTCCTCTCCAGCTCTCTTGTAGGCTCCAAAATTAATGACTTGATTTCATTTATTTCAATCAATAAATTGTTCTTAACGAATAGGTTTTCTCACTTTTACCCTTCCAGTTCTCTCCCAGTCCCACTAGGAAGCAGTGAGTGAGTGGCTGCGTGGGGTTGAGTTGTTACCTGGGGTAAAGCCATGACAGTCCTCTAGGCTTGCTGGTCTTTCCATCTGTTCCAGCATGATCCCACAGGTGTCATTCAGCTGGCAGGCTCCAACCACCACCATCCTCAAGCCAGCCCTTCAGCTAAGCCCAAGGCCAGAAAGCAACAGTGAACAGATTTTTAATTGTTCAAATATTCACTGCATGAAGCAAAGTTTTATATAAATATTTCATACAGGCAATTTTCAAGTATGTCTCTACTCTTCACTGAATCTGCTCTATCCAGAAAGTGTCACCTATGCTGGCCACTAGAAATTAGGAAAGTGATACTGGTATCTTCCTGACACAGGGTTGCTGGTTTATTTGCAATTTAATATTTCTCCTGTTTTTACTGCAGGCAGCAGAATTCTCTGTTGTTGAGACTGCAAACCAGATGAGTTTTAACTCTGTTCAGCTGCACAAACATATGCACATGTTCCTCCAATAGTCAGCAACAAAAGCCAAACAGGATCAACTTCTATAAGCATCAAATACAGTCTGCATACCCAAGGTACATAAAAATGTTTGGCACAGTTCAAAAATTTATAGCAACCCTTCTAGTGTGAGATGCATCACAGCAAAATATTGATTTGACTAAGTGTTTGATATTCTCATGCAGCCATTCTGCTAACAGGACCCATAAGTCACATTCCTTTAACATATGCAACTTTAAAGGGGACCATTCACTTCATATCTAAATCTTCCCATAAATTTTCCCAGAGGGAAACCTGCAACGGAGCAGTCATCCTTACCAGCCAAGGGAGACAAATGTCCAATTTACAGTGATCTAAAAGATTTGGACTCAAGGATGAAAAGGAAATAATAATTTTTTTACTATATTTGCAAAGGTTCTGTTAGAATAAAGTTCCTGCCTCTAACAAGAGCCCAGGTGCCGCAGATGTGCAAACACAGCAGCGGGAGGGTAATACAGAGGTGCATAATATGTGTGAGGGAATAAGGTTTAGATTATCCCAGCTGATTATTGGGATGTGGAAGGGAGATAGCAGTGGATTGAATCCTTCAATTCAATCCTTCAATTGAAGGATTGAAGTCCTAGCAGGAGAAGCAAATCCACCTACCACAGTGATGCCTCATCCTCTGCTAAAAACTTAGGTATACCTTCAAAATATGACATTTCTGTGTTTTTCCAATAGTTGCATGGATAGTGCAGTGGGGAATGATAACACCACTTTAACTGTTGGATTTAAAGCAGCTGAGGTTACTGTTCTTCAGCTGACACCCAGGAGTTAAATTTCATCTGCTGCAGAGCAAAGGAAAATCGATTCACACAGACTGTCAAAGAAGAGCATTGAGAGCAGAAGGGGAGCATCAACACAGACAGAGACTGCATCTCTGGGATGAAGGTAACACCTAACTGGCCTGATCCCTTGGATGACAAAGATCATCCCACAGAATCCCATTCCAATTCTCTGCAAGCTTAATTTTCAGCTACAGTTATCTTGACTTCTGTCCTGTGAAGGATTTTCTCCCCCACAACTAGAAGGGATTATTTTTAAGAAAGACAGGGACCAGCTAGGACAAGTGAGCCATCGATTTCTACTTCTCACCAAAGCCCTTCAAACTCCTAAGGGAAAACTCTGATGGGAAACCTTCCTCAAAACTGGGGAACAGAATATTAATGTGTAGAAGCAAAAATAAAATTTGTTTCAGCTGTGGCCTGTGTCTTGAGACATGTTGCATTAGGTTTTAGATGAGAATATTGACAAAACCCAACTTAACTCAAAGAGGGATTTAAAGATCTAATAGTACCTCTCTTGTACTCACCAATTTAGATCTCAGTACAGCTTGTACTTGATGCTTACCAGCAGGACACCTTCAGATAATTTGATTCTGGCAATAAGACAACCCTTTTTCTAATCACTGCAGACTCCCCCACCAGATGTTGTCTCTGGGAGCCCTCGCTGTGGTTTCTCACAATGTGGTGCCTTTGTACACGCTGCAGCTCGTATCTGCACAGCTCCACAGGACAAAAATTAAGACACTTCACATGAAGCTTTGAATGCTTCTCTGAGGGGAAGCTGCCTTCTTATTTAGACTGACAGGACCAGAATTGAATTGAACTGCAGCAGAACAGGTTTGGAGGAGAGAAAACTTGTTTCTTCCCACAAGGAGGTCCTTCCAGCCCACTGCCTGGGGGAACAAGGCACTAGTTCCCTAGGGTGGCTCACATATTTTTGGAGGTCCAATGGGAATCACAAACTGCAGTTGGTTAGCACACAAAATAAACTCAGCAGTGCTACAGAAGGCCAAAAAAACTTTAAAGGCTTCTGATGAATCTATGTTGTCACTTGCATGTGATGTTTTCAAAGGAGTGAGGTGTTACCAGAGCTGCTGATGGGCAGCTGCTCTTTGGAGAGCTGGTAGGGTGCTATTAACCTGTCAAACATAGACACACACACAGCTTTGAGTGAGATTTTGTCCCCAAAGACAGAAATCACCTTCACTGGCTCTCCTAAGCCTGTATGGATGAGAGCTCCCAGGAGGGACCCACATCAAGGTCTCCCAGAGCACATCCCAATCCTCTCCTTCCAGGACCACAAGGAAAGGCAGCATCCACAAGGCAAATCTTTCTGCTTTCCCTAAGTCTCCTGGTTTGGGAAGCACCCAGTCAGGTGGCAGGAGTCCTGTGTTCTACACCCCTGCTCCAAGGTTGAATTCTCCATTTTTCCTACCACCTATTCTATACAAACACAAACAAGCTGCAGGAACTGCAACCAGCATCCCCCTGAATTCCCACTCCCAAACGGGTACTCCAGCTCTCTTCTACACTGCTATAGTCTTTTAGTCCTTTATACTACTGAAAATGAAGCAATCATGTATATTCAAGTGATTTTTAGGAATGGCTGACTCAGTAAGTAACCAGTGAAGGTTAATTTTGACCTTTTGATTTGAAAAAAAGATTAAATTTTTCTTTGGAGTTTCATTTTGAAGTATGTGAGATAAGCAGTGATAGAATACTCATTTTGTTGACACTTTGTGTTAACAGGAACTGAGCACTTCATCCAGCCAGTGACTAATATGCAGAACCAATCTCTCTATGGCTGATTTATTTATATGTAGTACAGTGCAATTAAGGGAATAAGCCACACTTCATCCAAGAAGGTAGCAGCAAAACAGTGGTATTGCTGAGTTAGCACAGGAAGGTGCTCAACCTACTGTTTATAAGATCTGGGACCCTAGTTTCGTGCTGCCTCTGTATCTCTGAAAGTTTCAGCTCTGTTTAATCACAGTCCAGTCCACTCTGCATACCCTTCTCTATCATAATGTCTTCTATTTGCTTGTGTGCTTAACCCAAGCACTGCCCTACATCTGCTGTGAGCCTGCAACCTCCCCTTCAGGCGTGACCTTCTCAGAAGGTATAAACCAAACCTGAAGATGAATTTTTATGCAATAAAAATAGCCAAAAGCTTGCAACATGAATGAGAGAAAGATACTGGAAATAAAATTTTAAAATAACATAAAATCCTCAATAACACAAGAGCGACAGTCTGAAACATCTTTCCTTCATGTCTTGTCATCTCTCCATGATGAAGAGCACAGTTAGACCTCAACGAGAAGAAACATGGGTAAAATTACCCATACGTTGTCCTGTAGCTGGATTTCTGTTTGTGTTTATCCCAGAGTACCCATCAAGGCTCTGGCTAAATGGCTCGTAGAGAAAAGCAGTTCCTCTCCCTCCTGCAAATATTCAACAGCATTAGCATTGTCAGATTCTCCTGCATTGTCCCTCTGGTTCTCCTTAACTTGGTGGATTCCTGCAGGCAGCAACAGAGATGTGAAAGAAAATCTGAACAGAACCAGACTGATCTGCAGTGCATTGCACCTCATTTTCTTGGATTTGACTCCACCTCCCCTCCCCAAACCATCCTCTGCATCCCCTGTGCTTTCCTTCTGCTGCACCCTCAGCCCCTTGCTTGGTGTTTTGCTCAGGCTGCCACAGGAGTGACATGCTGTAACCATCAGCACAATGTCCTTTATCTACGCTTACAATGCTACCATTAGAGACACTGAAATATGAGAACAAATGTTCAGCCTTAGGAAAACACAAGGAATCCTTCTGGATTACACTGAGTACAGCCAACACATCACAAAAAGGGAACAAGTTGCACCAAAAGGGGCCACAGTTTCTCTGGGTGCCCAGAGAGCTGACTCTTCATGGGAGCCATGCACAGGCTGAAGAAAAGAGCACTCAAAATGTCACTTGCAGCAAAGCCAGATTCAGGTTCTATAGCACCAATTTTTCTTTCCTTTGAAGCTGAATACAAAGCCCTGGGCAATCATTGCCACTTCATAGTGAGTTTAACTAATGTGCTTAAAAGCCACTGTTGTCAAAAAAAAAAAGGCAGCAATATAAAATAGAGCCACTAACCTCCTGCCACTGAGGTGACTGGTCACATTTTGTTTTTATTTCAGTGTGAGCAGATTCAGGTCTAGAGTATTCTCAGAAGAAGAACCTTAGAAACTAGCCAGAGGGTAAAATTAACATCTCCTGATTGATCAAGATTTTAGTGGTTGAATTTTGAACTGGAAAGACAGTGCGTTAGAAAAAAAAAAAAGGAAGAAAAAGTAGCATATCTCTGTTTTCTTGGCTGCTCAGAATTCACTGCTGTGGTTTCTATCTCTGTTCTTTATTAAGTAGTCTTTGCCCTAGAGAAAATAGTTCTTTTGATGTTACAGTTGACCTTTCAGTTTTACTCTACATAAAATCTTTCCCCTGAAGAGGGTTTCTATCGCTGTAAAAAATGAGGGAAAAAAATAAAACAACACCCTCTTTCTTCTTTTTTTTTTCTTTTTTTTTTTTAATTTTTTTTTATTCCTAGTTACAACCTGCATTGAAATCAGTGTACAAAGGTAACCAGATTTTGCATCAGCATTTTACACTTTCCCAACAGGCTCTCCTATATTAAAACATGATCCTATGGGAATAATCCACGCCTTTTGAAAACTTGTTTTTTACTTACTCACTAGATTTCTGTAAGATTTCAGCTTAGCTATCTGCAAATTATCCTTTAATGAATCTATCTCATGAGTATTGAGGATGGTAGTGATATTTCTGTTAGGAACACGTGAGAAGGAAAATTCTCACATGGGTATTCAGGATCATACTGTATAAACAATTACAGCATTCAATGTCTGCAGAAAATCAAGAGGCAAATCAGCAGTGAATATCAATTATACATCTGCTGCATCACAGAGGCAGATGGCACTTTAATTGTACATCCGAAACATTATGGACAATTTTCCCCAACCCAGCCTTGTTGAAATAGTGGCTTTAGCACCTAAAAATATCAAGAGAGGGTATGTGTGCAATGACTCATCTAAGAACTCATTTCAGTTTGAAGATAAATATTCCACCAGTAAACCAATAACAATCTTCAAGATGCATAGCTGGTAAGCAGCAAACATGCTGTCTTGATCTAGGTAAAAACTTTTATTGATGAAAAGCAACAGGGAGACTGAACAGCTCAAACCACTCAGCTCAGAGTGTGAAATTGTCAAAGAGTTTGAAGATCAATGAGACAAATTCTTTTGATTGCATCTGTAGAAATTGGAAATGTCATGGAGATAAGTAGAATAAAATGGATTTACACTCTACTCCCCACATGATCCTAAAGAAGAAAGCTAAAATCCTTCTCCCTCAGACAGGAATGGTTTTGTGCAATGAGGGAAGTTTTGTGAAACTTGAACAGACTGAACTACAGCTACTGACCATGGAAAATCAATTGACACCTGCCTGCATATGAAAGAATGACACTGACTACCCAAAGACTGTTGTGCTAATGCCCAAATACCAAATGTATTGTGAATGCTTACTTAATTAAAGATTATTAAAAATTAAAACTGACTCTCATAAGAGAATACTATATTATTCCATTTGCAAAAGCTTTGACAATTAAGCCACCCCTGCTTTATTATAGTCAGTGATGCAGATTTCAAATAGGATTCATTCCTTACTCCCATCATGTACAAAACTTCTAGGTTTTTCAATTTGTCTGCGTGGTCATACAGTCTTGAAATATTCAGTAACTCTGCAATCAGTTTACATTTCATCATGCAAGTGGATAGCACTCATTCCTCCTCTCTCTCCCCAAATATATTCATGGTTAGACACAGAAGACACATTTTATTTGCAATGTGAGCACATACACATTTTCTTGGAAGAAGTTTAGGAAGTTAATCTGAAAACCTGTATTTGGAAGGGGTTATCCCCAAACAATGACATACCAAACAGGATCATTCAAAACAGGATCCATGTCCAGGAAAGCAGGCACCTCTGGACTTTGCAGCTAAGGTTTAATTCCTACTGGTGCATCAAAGTTTTCACAGAAACTTCACATGGATGACTCTTTATTTAGATCTTCAAATTTAAGTGGGACATCCAATAACCAGAACCCCCCTAAACTGACCTAAGCCTTGCCTGACCGAAGAAGTCTAGTCTAGCACAGCTTTGATGGAAGAATGGTTCAAAATATTCCCACAGTACAAAAACATTTGTGTTGGAACCAATGTAAGCAGCATGATTAGTTTATTATTTCTTCCAAGACATCAAATGATATTAGATCCAGAGGAAGAGAGCTGAAGAGAGGCATTCCATCAGCAGGGGACTCTGAACAAGTAAGCATTTGCTTATATAAGGATGGTGACAAAAGAAGTTTCTGTATTGATCAAGAGGGAAAAATAGGTCTCTTCATATAATTTACTTAACTCTTCACTCCATACCAAAATTTTGAAGTGGAGAAGAAAAAATAAAACATGGCTAGGAACATCAGCAGACTGCAAAACTCCCCCTTCCTTTTTCTTGTGCCATCACTGTAGCTTCTGCAGTCTGTAATTTTGTCTATTTAGAGCTGAAGTGCTTCCTCACAGCATCATTAGAGCCAGCAGTCTCATAATATTGATTCAAGGACTTTGGTTTGTGCAAAATACTCACCCCATTTTAAACACATGACTAGAGAAAATAGAATTCAACATAAAACTGTTTAACTGTTTTTAAGGTAGTAAATACGTGCTATTGTTACTAATATCTTGTTAAAGCAAAATATTAAAGAATGTTTCTTGTTATTTTTTATCCATTAGCATTTGTCTTGAGCAACAACAACAAAAGGAATTCTCAACTACACCAGGGGGGGAAATAATCCTTAAAACTGTGATTTTTTAACATTAGTTTTCAGTAGCAATATCATTCTGCTGCTCTGGGGACTCTGATCTACAGAGCAGTTTGAGAGACAGCACAAACACAAACTTTCCTATAGCTCCTTCTTGATCTGGGAGTTGGAAGCCCTTCCAGAGATGACAAGATAAGCAAAAGAAAGGCTGTTTTACATCAGAAGGCTGATTTTGGTCCACCACCAAAGCCTTGGAAATACAATCCAGAGCAGAGATATCAGGACACAAACACCCATGGTGCAAGTACTACCCTTTTTGCCCCACAGACACCCACCCAGAGCCTGTGCCTTGCTGCTAAAGAAGCCAACACAAGGGATCTGTTGGTTTTTCACTCGGTCACTGTCCATCCCCCGGGATTGACAGCACAAACCTGTGTCAATCTTTTGGGAAGGACAACATCTCAGGCCACATAAGGCTAAATGAGCAGCCTCTCAAACACTCCAATTAAATGATTTATGTTTTTATGAAAGTGGGCAAGCTTTAACCCCCTGTAAATGCAGACTAATTGGGAACAGTCTTTGCACCCAAATCTCTGAAATGAGACCAGAACTGGGAAAATTGGTTCTTGAAAAGCTCATGCCAAGGCTTTTCTGTTACAATAGCTTATATAGCAGCAGTAATAATGACCTTCACTAGACATTTCCTTGAGTACTAACGACCTGGGGTTAATGGCCCAAGGCATAGTTTTATGCAGTCAACTATTGCAGCCAGCAATTAATTACCAGGAAATACAATGTGCTCTGACCACTATGGCTCAATTAGCGTCATATTATTAAAAAATGAAAAACTTGTCAATCTTATTTACTGTGAAGGTGTCCTGGATTTTATTTTAGTGTATTAGACTAAAAAAACCCCTTGAACCTATATTAAGCCAAACATATGTTCTACAACACTCCTCCATTAACTTTGCACAAATTATGGGGAGCCAAAGCCGAGTGTCTCGCAATACAAAGATGATCACAGCCTGCCCACAGACAGAAAAATATTGTGGAGCAAAGCTCTGTGTGAATTCTGCTTCTGTGCTAGAAAAGCCTCCCAAAAATAATTTTCATCTCTCTGGTGTTTGTAAATGGATTGAGAGAAGGGAGGACAGTGAGGGACACACTGCAGAGAGCACCCCTTCACTGGCAAGAGGTGGGCAGTGTATGCTGGAATAAGGACAAGAAGGGGAATTTAATTTGGGAATTACCAGCTTCAATCCCATGAAGGATACAAAAAGCTGATCAGATTGTGCCTGTAGATCCATTCCTCTAAATATGTTTCTGGCGTTCACTGTGGCTTTTGTTTCCATGAAATACAGACACTCTGTGGGTGTCTTGGTGCCTGGGAGGCTTCTGAAGGAGCACTGGTATCCCAGTGCTTTCCATCAAGACTTGGTCTCAGGCATGCTACCAGGGCTCTGAGCAGGACTCTTTAATATGATAAGACCCTTCAAAAAAGCAAGCAGGAACTTTGATCACATGCTTTGAAAGCTGCAGTTTCAGGCCAGCACAAGAATTCATTTAAACAAGAAAATTCATATCTCTTGAAATAGATATTCATTCATCTTAGTTTGATTCTCAGTGCCATTCAAACCTCCCTGTGAAATGGCTGATTTCAATGCACTTCTGCAAGCTTCTGTGCTTGCTTATAGTTAAAAGCAGAAAGAATTAGGACACATGGTGGCAAAATGTATGTATCTGTCTGGAGTAGCACAGGGAGGTGTTCACCCAAGGTTTGCCAGTGATGACAAAGGTGGAAATACACATTCCCTGGCAGCTTTTGTGGTGGTTTTGTTTGGGAACAGTGTGCTGGCTGGTGAAAGCCCAAACCTCCATCCAGTCTCCCTGTGGTGGCTTTTGTTTTCAGCAAGACACACGACACAAAGCAGCCGTCGCTGGTGCTGGCAGGACAGCCACCTGAGCACAGCAGCTTTAGGTGCCACATCATGAAAATCTGCATTTTCATGGGATGTACAGAGGAAGGATCCACATGGGAGTTCCATACATCGCCGAGCCCTGATGTGCTAACCACATTAGCCTGTCAGCAAGCTGGATCATTGCCATGCTGAGAAATTATGAGTACAGTAATTACAGAAATATAACATTCATAACCAGAAAGCAAGGAATGGGAAAAATTGCAATTTTCCAATGTCACAAGTCCTTCTCATGTATTAATAGCTATTCATAACCTTGCATCTTTATTAGGGCAATTATAGCATTTTTAACATTTTATTTTAGTTTAGGGATATCAGTCAAGTTTTCCAATGCAGTTTATTTTTGAAAAGCTAAAGTGATATAATTCTTTTATCTATTGTCAAAAGGAGTTGACTTATTTAGAGATCTTTTCAACTTGTATGTTACTTTTCTTCTAATTGTAGAAATGCTCCAATTAATCATAATGATAATTTACTCAAGTGCCCACTAATTCTCTACTACAAATAGCAATGCTCTATAGCATTGGAAAAAGAAAATTTAATCAATGGCCACATCTCTGATGAGATGTCATCAGAGATGATGAGATGAATTATTCGGAATGAACAGCTAGAATACAAAGCAAAAGCCATATACATAATTAAAAAGAAAAAGAGATAAGCCAGTAATCCCTCTTACTCCTTTTTTAAGGCATAGAAATAATTGCGAGAATTCAGATGTGCAAACATTATGGTCGGCTTCTTCAACTGCATGCTCAAGCAGAGGGACAGGGAAAAGAAAATTGATGGCAGGCACTAGAGCAGAATTGAAGGATAACCATTTTATAACTGCGCAGCTCAGATGGCTAAAAGGTGACATCCACCACAGGGAAGCCAAGAGTAATCCCGGGGAGTGTTTAATCTCATTTAGCTGAATTAAATCACTGTGTTTGAAGACTTACTGCAAGTTTACAAAGGCAAATAGTAAAGCTCAGAAATAATTCAGTGCTGAGGGGAGATTATCAACAAGAAATGGCTAAATTCCCAGTCCATGGTAGCATGCAGCCACACAGCACCAAGCAGGAATTTGCTACTCTCATCCCATCCTCTAAAAGAGCAACCAGCACAGCTCAGCTACTGCTGCTCGTGAAGCCCATTAGCAAATTACTGCCTGACTGGAGCAAGGACAGAGCCAGGGAGGAAGGGAGATTCCTGCCAGCACGGATCCTCCCCAGTGACCTCCGGGTGCCGTGGCACATTATCATCTCCTGCCCAGACCTTCTGGCGAGGCTGCGGGTGGAGCCCACACACCTGCATGGTGGAAATATCTGTGAAAGTAGCATGGAGAGGGCTGCATAATCACCTCCCCTTGCTGTGCAAGTGTCCCCACAGACCTCATTTTGGGCATGAAGCTGAAGAGGGCCAGATGTCAGCGGCGCAGCGGGATCCTGGGGGAAGGCGTTATTCATTCCCAAGCCATGCTGCTCACACCCAGGGCAGTGTGCATCGGTCACGCACTGCTGACACGTCACCCTGCCTCAGCATCAGCTGGGAGCTGCATTAACCTCCTCATCAGCCACGGAAAGCAATGAGTGGGTTTTGTTTTCGTGGAAAGAGCGTGCCAAGCGTTGACCTTCCATGTTCTGTAGATGAGGTTGCAGCAGGGAGGTTTGAATGTCGAGGGCTTTTGCACGCTGTCAAGGCAGAAATAATTTAAGCCTGAGATGACAGAGGCAGAAAATGACCTCATCCTTCCACTGTAACCTTGCTGCTCCCAAAGGTTTTAATATGATCCTCCAAGCTGTGCTGTGCTGCTGCAATCTGTCTAGAGGTTTGAGGGGAACAGAACACAGTTTTACGAGGGGGGGTGTAGTCCTAGGTCTAAAGGGGTCTTGGAAGCTCTTTATCATTTTAGTTACCAGATTTGTCTTTACAAGGGCAGACTTCAGACATAAAACGTAGCAGTTAAACATATCAAATAATTTATGGAATATCTGGAATGTTGGCAAGTCAAGAAGCCAACCAAGCAGAGCATGGCCCTCACAGGGTTTAGTAAGGATACAGTTAAATCTTGGAGTGTGTATTAAGAGCAAGTCTGTAGAGTTCATTGCTACACTCCAGGAAAACTATCAGATCAAGCAGATTCACATTGTTTTGAGGACTCCAGTGTAGCTTTGCTTGAGGGATGGAAGGATGATCCAGGAGAGCCCTCTCAAAAAGGAGGACTGGAACCACATTAGAAATCTGGGATTTCCAGTGGACAATGACACTCAGATGCCAGTTATTTCTGATGCAGTTTAGAAACAGAGCAGTTTTCTCATCTTTCTGTTGCAGGTGTCTGCCTCCCAGTACAACAAGGAAACACCAAGGTCAGCAGCCTTAATGCTGCACTGGCCACCCAATTTCTCCCTCTTTAACCCTGGGCATTGTGAACACCACAGATTGAGTTAATGCTCCAAATTCCCTGCTGGCCTCTTTCTCCTTGAACTATAGAGATAACCAAGTCCAATATAATGAAGGTCACTTAGGAAATATCACAAGCACTTCTATTCCAGCCTCAGCTTGGATGTAACTCAGACCCAAAATAATGAATTTCACTACATGAAAGCATCACACAGACCCTTAAAATTAAAGATACTCCTCCAAACACAAGCAGTTACCATTCATTTACAAGTGTATTTATTTTCTAATGTTATATTGTTATTTCTTCAAGGAAAGTATTTGTCAGAGATCAGAAGGTAAGGCTGGCTTATAAACAGGGAAAAAACTCCATCTTGATGGAGAGGGTGAGAGCAGCTAGCTGAAGCTGGAAGCTGGAGCTTTGCTGTGAACAGACCCTGTTTCTCTTCCCTACCATTTAAAGATCGTTTTAGATTAATTGGTAAACATTAAGCTCTATATGTTGCTCATTGGAACCTCTGTTGCCACTTAACACAGATTAATTAGTGTTAGTGTTATGACCTAGAATAGTTTGAAAGTCAAGTCCCTAAGATGTATTTTCACGAGGTGCAGTAATGCTGCCTCAGGAGACACCAGGTATCGTAACTTATGGTGCTGTTAAAATATGTGCCATCAATATGTCTTCAGCTTTAAAATTTTACAATATACTCAGGAGATAGACATAAAAACCTATTGGTATCACTCCCATCAGTATTAATGATCTTAACACAGCAGGTGTTATCAGTCCTAACAAGACATGGTATTTGCTATTTCATGCTTAAATGCTCCCTTCTCTTGATTCCCAGAAGCTGAGGAAGCTCTGTTTTAATGATTTGATAATGCCACAGGCAGAATCACTTTGGGCACAGTTCTGCCCAATTTCCTTCATGTTCAACCAGGCAACATCCCTCATCTCCTGTGATTTCTGGAGCAAAGTAGAGGCAGGAGTCCTGCAGACCACGCACTTTCCAGAGTCATTTGCAATACAAGATATTTACCAGAGTGGACAAGTTGCAGTTATATTTGCAGACTGCAGTCTTTTTATGAAAACAATATCTTTATTTTAGGAAAATATATGTTTGAGACTGAAATTCTCCTTCATTGAGCCTTTTCCCTGGTCTGAGAGTTAAAAAAAAGAAAAAAAAAAAAAAAAAGAAGAAATCATCACTATAAACAGGGGGAAAAAAAAACCACACAAGAGTATTGAACTGTCTAGAAAACAATACAAATTTTTAAAATCAATTTAGATTAATTAATTATATAACAATTTTTTTTTCACTAAAGAGAAGTGAGATCTGTCCACCTAAGACTGCAGGTGTAATGAGGTAACGGCTGCACAAGAAATGTGCAGCTGTGAGCTTCTCTGGGCCATGCCAACACCATATCCTGGGTAGCATTTCCTGGATACAGGTAATTCATGAGCTGTCAGCACAGCTGGCACCCTGAAGTGCCACCTGGTCCCATGAGCAGCTCTCTGCTGGGGCATACTGGTGCTAGAGATGCATGTCCTATGAATGGTCCTTCTGTAGGAAAGAAACCCCACACCCTAGAGATGCTCATCTTTCTTCATCGACCAGAAATGATTTTGGGATGAGCAAACTCCTGATTTGGATCACTCACTCGTTGCATCAAATTCCAGGAAAGGCAATTAATGGCTCTGTACCTTGGTTTCTTTATTTGCAGCACAAAGTGCTCTGAGGTACCCCACTGAGAAGGAGATATTTTCAGACTATGATGCAGCACTGCCAAATGCTGCTGCTGATTATGTCTCATGGAAAGTGGATGGTTGGATGCACATTCTGCATCCTATTGCAGGGGAAATGCAGTACTGAAACACTTCTCACTACTAAAAGAAAACTCTCTCACTGGAGAATTCTCATTGAAGTATTAAAATCTACTTCTGTGGACTTCCCAAAGACATCTAATCTTTGAATCTCTGGAGGGTGGCAGTTTTAGAAGAAATGCCATTATAGCTGCTAATTGTGGGATGAATTATGCAAGAATTTATTATTGATTCAAGGGTAGCCTGCTCAGCCATGCAATCAAAGCCAAGGCAGAGCAGAGGGGAAAGGATGAGGTTTCTATAGTTAACTAACTAAGCTGATTCACAACCCAAGAAAAACCCAAGGCAAAAAAGCAGTTTGCAAAGTGGAGCATTTTCCATAGCAAATCACCTTTTCCACACCCATAACCAACCTCTAGTACCAGAACACCCTGGAGCTGAGCCCACTGTCACATGAACCCATTCTCAACCCAGAAATACATCTCCACTCCCCAGCCATCCACAGGGTCAAAGGCAGGAGCCCCTTTGGTTGTGGACCCCCAATCCAACCCAACCTATCCTCATGGGTCTGTGCCCCAGGTGAAGAGACCCAAGGAGTCCTGGTTACAGATCACAGCTGTAGAAACATCCAACACACCTAAAAATAACAACTGGGACAAGGACATGTAGCCACAGAAAGCCACATTTTAGAAGAAAAAATTTGCTGACAGCTTGGCACTGCACTGAAGTTTGACAAGGTCTGTTCAAGGAGTTCAGAGATTAAGGAAAGAGAGGTTTAACTAGAGGATTCAGAGGGTACTGAAACTAAAAGCATATAGAGCCCAAACAATGACACAGGGGTTACGGACACTCATCAATTTATTCTTGAAAGAGAAATTAGAAAGGGGTCGTTTAAAAAGCCAGGAAGGCCGGAGGTAAGCAAGAGGAAATAAAATGAGCTTGCACAGCAAGTCGGTCACTGACAAATATAAAACAAACCATGCAGAGGTTTAATAGCATGTTTAGCATTTTGAGTAATGGACATAAAATTTGCTTTTCTGAACTTGACCTTTGTTAACCATGTTAGGCACTGCAGGGCTCTTATCCTGCAGCATTCTTTTTACTAAACTCATCATGTGTCTGAGTGCTAAAGACCATTTCCTAATGTAATCAGAAGAGAGATCAGTAGTAATGACAATAATTATATAAATATGTATATAATGCCAATGTATCTATGCATTCTCACGCACATGTGCACACAGACATGCTACTTATAACAACTCTACAGTGGAAATGTTACAGTGACATTTAGGTAGAAAAACATCCAGCAGAGATCTTACACTAAAATCATCTCTGATGCTGCTGCACAGAAAATGGCAACAGAAGTACCAGAGAGGAAAAAAAAATAAAATAAGTAAAGCTAAGCAACTCTCTAATACCCCACCAAAAGGGTTTATTTTAATTGCAGCAGGACACTGGCATGTTTCTAGAGTCAACCACGTGTTCTGCTAAATAATCTTCTTTAAAATATCATAAATATGCAGAACTTTCAGAAGTAGGTCAGTGGCTCAACATGTTGTAGCAAATAGCTCGGATAAATACCAATCATTACCCTGTGGTCTGCAGTCAGTAGGAGATCTGACACACTCTGCAGCAAGTCGAATAGCGATTCACTGCATTAGAGGACCATTCCCCAAGTGATACCACAGCTGAGTCTGGTCACAGCTAACAACATGCCTCCCAACCAGCAGAAAAATCAAACTCTCCCTCTTATCTTTTAAGTTGTCTCACAATCAGCAAGGGCAAAAGCAGGAGGACATGAGAATTCAAGACACAGTTTTAATGAACAAAATGAAATCTGCTGCTCAGGATAAACCCTGAACACAAGTGCCAGCTCTGCTGGAAAGGTGACTTCAAAATCCTGCCCTGAGCATTGGTCCAGATGTGCTAAAACCCATCATGGGAGGAATGTCTCCGTGCAAGCCCCAGCTGAGCCTTTTGCTAAGTTCCCTGGGACCTGTAAAAGCCAAGCACCGGCTCACACAAAATCCTCCTGTGGATTTGGAGCCCTGAATCCATGCAGTGCAGCTCCCCTCGCCCACCCCCCTTTCCCAAATGGATTTCAACAAGCACTTACCATCAGCAAGCTCAGAGCAGATTCGGGAGCACGCTGCACAGCCATCTCCCCTCTTCCTACATACAAATCCTCCCCACGACTTGGTCAGCCCTCGGCCCTCCGTCACAGCAAAGCATCCACAGAGCCCACAGCTAACTGCAGGGAGAGAAACCCCAAATCAGGGTCGGAGAGCATTTGCAATAGGAGGAGAGGATGGATGAGGGGGTGGGGAGGAGAGGAGGGAAGGAAATAACCTTCACAGCCAGGGAAAGAAGCTTAAGCTAGGCCAAATTTTACACTAGAGAGAAGAGGAAAATGAAACAGAGCCGGCTGGAGAAACAAGATATCAGGAACTGCAGGATATTTAAAGCTCAGGCGCACGCCACCACAGAAAGCAGCAGCAGCATAGGACATGTATCAAACACCTACATGACAGGTTAGGTCCAAGCCATCCTCCCCCTGCCCCAGCTTGCAGACTGTAATTAATTGTTCTTAATTGCCATGGTCCTTACTCCACCTAAATAAATCCTAGGTAGCACAGAAGTGCCGTGCCCCTGACTCTGCATCTTCCTCCCTGCCCCGGTGATGCTAGCGCAGAAACAACGTCAAATATCGCCACGTACCGCTTCCAACAGGGTCAAACCTCTTCTGTCTTCTCGCAAAGCCCTGCTTCGCCTGCTCGGGGAGCAGACGCCTGCATAACACAGACATGAGCAATGAGAGCAGCCAGAGCCAGGAAGCACCCGGTGCTCACTTGAGAGCAACAATTACCTTTATCACATTCTAGAGAGAGCTGGGTTACTCACTGACCCTTTTCACCTTACCCCCCTCTCCCCACCAAAGAAAGTCTCTCCCTCCTCCTCCCCTCCAAATGGACTCAGCTCCCCATGGAGCTAACACACTTCCCAGAAACATGTAATTACACAGGCTGTTGTGTTAGCGCTCTGATCACGCTGTCGGTACCGCATGGAGGCGGCAGCCCGGCAGCCCCCCCATCCCGATCCCGATCCCGATCCCGATCCCCATTCCCATCCCCATCCCCATCCCCATCCCCATCCCCTCCCCTCCCCATCCCCGCCGGGCTCGGGGGGCCGCGGGCAGCTGATCGCGGAATTGTGGCCGCTTAAGGCGCAGAGACAAATTAGCCCTGAAAATAAGCCCCTTGTTTAACTGTTAGGTGTAAATGGGAGATGGCTCTTGAAAGCCTTTAAAAATAAACAGAGCATCCTGGTAGGAAGGCCGGTCCTCTAAAGCGGTGTGCCCTGACAGACCTGTCAGATCTCTGTTTTGTGGGGCTCAGAAACCTCCTGGATTTCAGTGTTTCAACACTCATATCACCCCTCTGAAAAAGCAGAATCTTGGCTCCATTTCCTAAAATGTTAAGCTCTGTCTAATGACAATGTCTGTTCATCTTCCAACTCCCACGTGCACACTCCCCTTCCTCCCCCCATGATTTTGGAACCCAATTAAAAGTTTCAGGCAAATTCATCCAGAGTTGAATTCTTTAACACATGTCATTCCTGTAACTTTCATAGAAATTGGCACCAGGATAGAAAAGAGAATCAAATTACTGTCTCCATGAAGGCAGCAGAAATCCTTCCTTGTGTTCTGGAAGTTACATCTGGCACATCAGTTCTGCCATGTACAGCTCTGGAGTACTTGTTTGCCCAAACTCTCTTGATCACCTTCCTCTATGTTTTAGCAAAGGGAACACCTGGGGGATTGCAGACATTGCCCTAGGAAGGTCATCCAAGACATCTGTGGTACAGCCCTACCTCCTCCTTCCTATGGGGCATGGGATAGGTAGGGAAACTTGGCTCTTTTCATTTAAATCCACAGAACAGTGAAATCCACTCCCCCACACACAAGCTGTGTCACCAAGCCTGCATGGTGATGGCAAGGGCTTCCTTCCCCAGTACATTTTCCACCAAGAGGAGGGGGAGGGGGAAGTCACTCGTGCACAAAGGGGTCACCTCTCAAGATGTAGCCTACACTCACTCATGGACATACAGAAAGGCATTTTGTGGGAACCTCTCTCTCCTTGGTTTTGGGTCACAGACATCAACACTCCTGGAAAGTCCCGTGTCCTACACCTGGAGGTGGCATTTACTGATTTCTTTCTGTGACTGACCTTTCCTCCTGCAGTGAATGCAGCTCCTGTGATACACATCAGTAGCTATGCTTGTCACCACTCCTTGTATGTAAGTCAACCCCACAGAGAGAGAACAGGGGCCCAGGTTCCTTAAATCCCCAAAGGTACCCAAGCATCAGGGAGCTCTGTCCTACAGCCAGTTGCTTCAACCCACCAAAGAGCTAAGACAATTTCAGGGTGTTTTTTAATGACTGGGCCCATTGTGGCTGTCTGCAGTCGGTCACCCTTTCCTCACAACCATCTGAAACTATGAGCTGTCACACAATGTGAGCTGCTCCTGCCCTCCTACAAGATTTATCTTCATCCCTGAACAAACAAAATAGCAAACATCTTGTTTGCTATTGCAAGGAGTGCAGAAACAGGCTACCTAAATGTCCCTTGAAAGGGGAAAATATGCATAATAAAAGATTAAGGTAAGTTTTAAAATATGTCTCAAAATGTCACAAGGCATCAGATTATAAAATATGTAACTAAATCTACTTCAACAGCACCATGACAAATATCCCAAGGCTATTACATTTTCCCCCTACACTAACCCAGTCTGAAGTTCTGTAAGGGGGGGACTGAGGAAATGACGTGTTCAGTAGCTCTCTAGTTTGGCAAGCAAGGTTTCTCCTTTGCCAAGGGATTTTAAGGAAACAGCCTATTCCTATGTTTTTGGACTCAACTAAAATGAAGAACCTGGAAGTGTGGATGGTTCTTCCTTCTCTAGCTCTTGAATTCACTCCACAGTTGAGCAGGGCAAAATTCGTCAAACACCAGGAGCTGGTTATGGATTGTGGTGTCCTTGAGAAAATTCTAGGTTTTTCCTGAGCTCTGCAAGTCTCAGAGTAATGATCATCTGTAGGGAGCCACCTGTGTAGAAGTACATGATCTATGGCTTCAAGATATATTAGCAAACTTGCCTATGGCTTAGCCTTTTTCTACTTTTTATGTGAATAAATTTTGTTGCACAAGAGGAAAAACATAGATCATTATTCACTGCAGGTTGTCAAGAGACAAGACAAAATTTTTAAAGGAACTTGTTGGATAGACAGGTAAAACTGCAGACTCATGGTTTTGTTTCAAGGCCTAAAACTATGACATTGAGGCCACACCTTGAATGCTGTGCTCAGTTCTGGGTTCCTCAATTCAGGAAGGGCATTGAGGTGCTGGAAGGGGTTCAGGGAAGGGCAGTGGAGCTGGGGAAGGGGCTGGAGCACAAGTCTGAAGAGGAGCAGCTGAGGGAGCTGGGGGTGTTTCATATGGAGTAAAGGAGGCTCAGGGGTGACCTTATCACTCTCTACAAGCCATATACAGGAGGGTGTAGCCAGGTGGGGGTTGGACTCTGCTTCTGGCTAACCAGTGACAGGATGAGAGGACATGGCCTCAAGCTGAACTTGGGGAGGTTTATATTGAACATTAGGAAGAACTTCTTCACAGAAAGGATGATTAGACTTGGGAAAAAGTTACCCAGAGAGATGGTGGAGTCGCCATCCCTGGGAGTGTTTAAGGAAACCTGGATGTGGCACTCAGTACCATGGCCTCGTTGACAAGGTGGTGTTTGGCCATAGGTTGGACTTGATGATCTCAGAGGTCTTTTCCAACCTCATGAATTCTGTATTTCTCTGCTCCATGATTCTGTGATCTTAGTAAAAGAATTGATTAGATATCTTCTTTTTCTCCCCCTGTATTTTAAGATAAATAGCTCCTATAATTGCTCAGCAAAGTAACTGCTCACAGTCACTCACAGAAAAAATGTTATGGCAGACTGTGGATTAATAGGAAAATTAATACCAGTAAGAAGACACAAATCACTTGCAGACTGTTTTATGTATAGACACGTCCTCCAATTCCAGTGTTATCACTGTAGAACTTTGACAGGGATAAATAAGCATAGATATGCAGTATCATGGTGGGTGACCTTTGTTAGAACTGGTAGTTGCTGGGCACATAATTTGAAGTTCTGGTAATGAAATGTGATAGGAAAACTCTCTGCTACAAGCACATTATGCTGCCTGTTCATGGATATCCAGAAACTGATAGGCACCTGCTGTCCTCAACAGGAGACCAAGAAGGTGTTACTAAAGGTATGAATAAAGGCAAGACAGAGTTCAGAGTTTATTGCAAGACTTGATTTGATGTGGTACAGAACTTGTATTTCTTATTCTTTCCTGTGGTTTTTTTTTCTTCAATGGGCAAATTTGGGCTCTATTTTTCAGAGAAAGTAAATTTCTCAAGTACTGCTACCATATATGTTTAACCACTCAAAATCAAAGCTGTCCCTCCAGTCTGCTGTGACATTTGTGAGAGAACAAAATCCCGTTATGAATTTTGATTTGCCTTCTTGCCATCACAGATGTGTGTTTGAGTGAAATGTTGTCTAGTAATATGACAAGTGCCAGGAGGCCACTTGTTTCAGCAAAGGCATATACAGAAAAAATTATTTTATCAAGAGGAGCTAAAGCCCTTACCTCTATTTATAAGGAGTTAATAAAGCAAGTCCTGCCCCTGTTTTCACAAGAAAATAGTAAATTAAGGTTGAGGATACTACCATAAGCATGACATGACCAGAATCACACGCATTTACAAGTCAATTACAAATCCAAGAAATGAATGGAAAGCCCAACAAGCACAAGAACTTGAGATGTGTCAAAGTTCATGCCATGCTTGTAAATATTTAACTTTAAATTTAAAGAACTATGAGCTTTCAGTGGTGTGAAAAGAATATATGGTGTAAGAGTATGAAAAGCTTTCTCAGCCTATTGAATTTCCTTCACCCATCCATGTGTTCCTCATACATCTAAACTATTTACTGGAACTTCAATGATTATTTTCAAGTGTGTTTTGGTCACAGAAATCAGATTTGCATGATGAACGGCCATGGCAGAAGTGATTCTGCTTTAAATCCACAAAGAAGGAACCACTTCATAAAATGATCTGCAAGAAAGTAACAAAGCTAGAAGTCTAAGATGCTTAACCAAGTTATAGAGAATTACACAAAAAACCCCACATATAATTCAAACAGACAAATGTGAGGACCTACATTTTGCTTGTAGCATATCCCCAAAGAAGATAAAAGCCTGATGCCAACAAGTAAATTATTCATTGTGAATTAATCACTCAGCTTTAAAAAATATCTAGAAGGAATTTACTGAATTTACTTTTCTCCTCACCTTCCTATGCTCCCTTCCATCAACCCAATTGCTCTAAAAGTCACTTGTCATGCCCCACAAACAGATCTCAGCAGGGCTGGGACCGTTCTTTCTGAAAACTCTCTTAGAAGCTTTTGATAATTATAAATGCAGTGATAAGGATGACTCTCCAGGCTGTCAAAGAAATACCATCTAGGAAGAGAAATGTCATTCCTGGAGCCAGCAGACTGACAGATGAAGTCACTACGTGTAGCTATCTGAGGGGGAAGGTCTCTGGTCAGCTCCTCCTCCACTGCCACTCTCTCTTTAGGGTGAATTTAGTGAAGGGTTCCCTATCAAGTGTTTGAGAAAATACTTCCTTCCCTCAATGAGGAATTACAGAAAATATTGTTAGAAACCTACCAGGTTAGATGGGCACTTAGAATATGACACTGGCAAGGAGAAGGATTGATTTCAAACTCATCTCTAATTTGCTGATTGGCACACTTCCCTTACCTTGCTTTTTTGGCAACTGTTCACTAGAAAAATAGTGCTGCTCATGAGTGATATAAACCAGAGGCTCTGGCTCCATCCGAGTGCTGAAAGCTTCTCTGATTGAACCTCTCTGAATCATTTGTCTGTAGAGCTGTGCAAGCAACCCACAGGCTGCTCATTGCTAAGCAGTCTCACTCTCCAGATGACTTATGTCTGAACACTAATTAGCTTTGACAGACTCTGCTTTGGAATAAGAAGAGTCCTCGAAATATCATCTGTTGTATGGGCAAGAGTGAGACTGCAAAAAACTTTCCTGATACACCACCATAGCTAGAGGCAGGGATATTTCTTGGACCTTCTGAAGACCCTTCTTCATAATGGTGACAATCACTGGAAAAATCCCTGCAAAAAATTGCACCTCTACTACAAGTGTGAGGGTGTTACCTGGCAAAACAAGAATATCAGACCAGAGTCCTCTTGCAGAAGCTGCCTCGGCTGGGAAGACAGTTGAGGCTTCTTGTCCCCTCTATGCCAACCATGAGGCAATGCCCAGACTTTCAAGGAAATGCCCACTTTCAAGAAACCTCAAAAGGCCAGAAGAAGCTCTTGTAGGTAAGTGTAAGAACTGGAGTTCCCAGAGAGGTAAGCCAGCAGACCACATGCACATATGAGAAATATGAGTGGGAAGTGGGGTGGCTTCCCATCAGCAGCAGTGAGTGGACTCTGAGCTGACCAACTGCCCTTGCACAGGGCCATCTGCCACAGCGCTACTGCCTCTCTCAGTTTTGACATGGCCTACTTTCTTCTGCCTCTCAACATGAGAAGGACTCCTGTCTTCCTGCTTCCCCTTCAGCCTGCACTAGATTTCAGGAACCCTGGTAGCTTGCACCTGATATTTGGCAGCTGGACTGATATTTCTTGCTGAGCTCTGGCAGTGGGAGCTGACACCCAGTAGCACCTCCTGCATCTCCCATCTATCAGTACCACACTTCTGTTCTGAGCTCAGCAGGGACTGGGCAGCCTTGGGCATGAGCTGCTTCTGTCCTAAACAGGGAAGGTTCAACCAGACGTGGCATCTCCCACCACCCATTCCCCAGTACATCCCCACCCAGTTATCACACCCATACCAAGCAAGCCAGGAGAGGATTCCAGTTCTCAAAGAAACTCCAAACTCCCTCGACTTCATGAAACAGCCTGTGGCATTTAAACCTCTGGCAAGAAAAGATGTAGATTAAAGAAAAATCTAACATTAAAGTATTCAGAAAACTGACCTCCTGAGTTCTTCCAGCTTATATTCTATTTAATTTAGCATTCGAGAACTTAACACTAATGGTGCACTGGGACAATCCTAATTTAAAAAACCCTGAAGGTTAATAACTAGAAAAATAAACATGTCGTAACTCAAAGTATGACTTAATAGCGGCATAGTAATTAACATTCAATAACCATCTTACTCAATTTGAAAGGTCTGGGTTTCGTATTATGATTGTTTAATATTAATTTGACATTTACAAGATTATGGCCTCAGCGGACTCAGATGAGTCCAGCTGAACACAGAGTTCCAACAGAGGGTGTGGAGTCTGCAAATGTGCACCACTGCTGCAGTGGTATTTGTTTTCTGGAAATGCATTCCTCAGTGTTGTTTCATGATCTGTTGGGCGCTACTTGTGCTACTTGACCTAACGCGCACCTGTGTAAGTGAATTTAGTGAAATTAAGCAGAACTCTTTGACCAATTCAGTTGTGGTTTTTTGTTATAGTATTCATTTAAAAGAGCCTGGGGTGAGTGATCTCTCATCAACAAGGCTAGTTCTCCTATAGTCAATCTCTGTGTAGCTGTGCTAAAAAGCTTTTCACATTTTGTTTTACTGTGCATTTTTAATTTCCAATCTACATTTATTGATAACTAGTGCTTAATTTTTGTGCTGACAATATATTCCAATGAAGTAGCTCAAGCTCCTAATGACTTACTTCTAGATGCATTTGAGATAACCAAATTTCTTCTGAGCTTTTGTTTTGAGGGGAATTTCCTGCTGAGGAAATTACTGTCTCTTTCCATTAGAAACCCTTTGCTACCCACATCAGCTAGGATTTATCTTCTCTGAACAGCACTGACCAACAGCATCTACGTTATTTCAGATGAGACCTGACACCTTTGCTACACTATGCCTTGTGTTTCTATAGATCATACAATTTCCTCTTTCTCTGGTAAAACATGAGCATTCAAATCCTTTTTTTACTCAGTGTATCTCATTATGTGCTCAATCAGCTCTTAAATATGTTTTCAAGCTAATATATTGCAGCCATCTTTATGGACACCCAAGTCTGATTTAAAAGAAATTATGAATTAAACAGGGATAAGTGCTTCTGTACAGGACTATAAGTAAGTGGCTGGGGATTATGGAGTGTCTGGAATTCCAGTCATTGCCCCATGCACTGTCCTTGGGTCTGAAAGGTGTGGTTGACCTTTGGAAACTTCTTTAGTAAAAACCTCAACACATCAAGTGGACAAGTTTTCAATGCTTGGAAAGTGAGGGTTTGAAGGCTCTACACTTTGAACTCAAGTCCTGTGGGTCCTTTCAGGGCAGCACTGTAAGTGTTGCCTCCATCCTCAGGGACAGTCTGATGCAACAAGGAGCTGTATGTCCATTTCTTCAGGCCCAGCTATATCCCCCTGTGAAACCTCTTTGTTCTCTTCACTGAGCCTCTGCCTTTCATCCTCAGAACAGTTTCTGCACAATGCAAACTTCATTCTGGTGTTGTTTGGCTGGATAAGTTAAGTAAAGTGACTTCTGCTGCATAGTGCTTTAGGGCAGACAGTCAGACAAGTTAAAACAAATAATATGTACCTGAATGCAAGTGTCACTTAGAGTTGTCTGTTCTCAGCTTCTGTCCTCAGACCAGGAGTCACCTAACCTAATAAAAACAATTTATGAGTAAAGACATCCAGCCAAATTAGAGCTTCCTCATCAGTCAATGGAGTAACACATGCAGCTCCAAAGGGTAGGTTACACACCCTATTAATCTTCAAATAGGATGACTACTCTCTGGAGAGTCTGGGCTCTCTCCATTGTCTGCAGAATCCTAAATGACCATTTTAACATTGTCAGCAAATCTCAGCTTGAGCATTAGCACTGAGAGCTGCCCTCAGCTGCCAGCGTTGCTGGTTGTACATGCTGTGAGATCAGGAAGCACCACTGCAGTGCTGCGTGTGCCTTTGAGGGTGCATGTAAACCACAGCCCCAGGTCCTGGAGGCTGCTGACTACTTCCACTCATTTACTATTTCCTTCAGTCCCCACTTGAGACAAAACCAGAAGCAGACAAAAATGATTATGGGGAAGGTTCCCTTAGAAAAACAAGAAAACCATACCAAGAGTGGGAAGGATGGGATATGCAAAGAGGTTTGTCATCCTCCTTGGGCTGAGGAATAAAAAATAGCACAGGCTAAAAATATAACATCTACTCTTGACTTGTCAAAACTATTTGTTTGTACTGCAGCTGCGTTTTGGATTTCTATCAGAGACGTAGCTGACCCTGTGGTGTTAGACATTGTGCATATACCTTACCAAACTTGGGATGACCCCTCACTTCTGAGCAAAGTTTGGGCTCAGGGAAGAGGAAAATGATGAATACTGTCACAACCTGTTCACCTGGATTCCAGCACAGCACTGTAACCTCCCAGACCACCACAGCTATTTCAGCGGTGACTGCTGTGGCATGACCTAAGTAAGATACATTGCTCACACTGAGGAGTTGACAATTCACAATGAGATAGAAGAAACAGTGGCTTAAGACGGAAAAAAAATTACATTCGCAGCAGTAAGATGCAAAGGTTTTTTGCATGTAGAATATTTACAGCAGTCAGTTTGTTGGTACTTGCCAGAGGGAGTTATTGGAGCGTTAAGAGTTTATCATTCCGTTGCTGTTTCATAATGTAGTCAGGGTAACAATGACATATTTAACAGTAGCATATTTTGAAATAAAAAGGGAAATTAGTTTTATTCATTTCTGAATTACTGCTACAAGTTAGTAATTTATAGGACCAGTAATAAAAACAGAACTGTGTGCACAAGGTAACATCTACAGTTCCAGAGGAGCACAGCCATTAATAAACAGAAGTGAGTGCAGAATTTTAAGTACCCTTCCTTAGTCCAGAAATATGTTCTCTGAAAACCTCACATAAGGGAGTGAGCAATTCAGCTCAGCCCATTAATTGCCTTAAATATCATGGCTGGTAATCTGCAAATTAGATTATAAAACTTCATTGCATATAAACAAATGCCAAGATGGATTGCCTTTGCTTTCTTGGCAATTAGTTCGCAGAATAGTTACTGTATTTTATGTTTAACAGTATTAAAGAGCCAACAGTGATTTCACAGTAAAGCGACTTCATAATGAATATTGGTTTTATGAGTCCTAAGTCCAGTCTTTCATGGTTGCCCATCTAACTCAATTTTCAAAGACACTTGATCTAATCAGGTTCTCTCTACAACACCTCTGGGCACCCAGGACCTCAGTCTCCAGACCCATATAGGGACAGTTTTCCACAGATGTGGGTTTTTTTTTCTGTTTTCCTATTTTTTCCCCCTTGCTAGGAACCAATATTAGTGGGACATTGAGAAGTTGCCACATCAGCCAGAGATTTTTGGATCTGGTGTTTATAACTAGTGATGTGGACAGATAAGGCTCTGTCTGGGATGCTTAGAAACCAAGGGTTGCCACAGAGCACAGTAGTTTTCACATTATGGGGAAAGGTAAATGTATTCATATTATGGTGAGAGCTAAATGTATTTAAATGTTGTTCCAGAGCACAGCAATTAACAGGTGGGTCCACAGAGTGACCACCCCTTCAGATCTGTGGGTGTGAAGGCAATGACACAGGTCTGTGTACAGACCTACTCCTCACCACTTCTCATGTGTTGGTTCCGTGGGGTAACAGACTGGAATTAATCTCTTCTTTAGGAGCCCAAGTTTAAACCATTGGAGAAACTGGTATTTTTGTCAGTCTTCAACTGGGAAAGTGGCTTCCCAGCCCTCCTTAGCTTATTAAGAGAAACACTGACTTTTCCCTATCCCCATGTTGGGCTTTGCCATTGAAGCATCTTACCAAGCTTCTCTGCCTTACTATCTCTTAGCCATATCTCTCATCAGGCACAGGCCAGAGAGGTGGCAGCTATTATGTGTGAGAGTAGCACTGTGAGGACCCCAGAGGGCTCCATGTCTCAAATCACATAAGCACGAGGGACAACAAGATGTGTTTAAGCTCTCTCCCAAGACCCTGAGACTGCCAGATGAAGGGCCAGCACTCTCCACAGCACTGAGTAGTGAGGAGATGGAAAGTTCCATCTCCTCCTTAGAGATTTTGGCATCCAACCAACCTGAAGTGATAAAAGGAGTCAGAAATCCAAAAGGCCCTGCTGGGCTCATGCCAAGCTCTTTTAGAAACCTGGAAAGTGGAAGAAGGTACATAGGAGAAATACACAAAAGACAATTGCCTTATTCAAGCATCAGGAGGGTGGAACATCCCCAAACAGTGTGGGACACCACAGACTGATGCCCACAGTGGACCAAGGGAGTGAGTTCAAACTTATGGCTCTGTGTTAACCCAGCTGAATTGTCTGCTAGGCCACTCAAAGACACCTCCCTCTGCCCTGCAGACCATGTGGGCATCACCACCCAGGTGGAATTCCAGGGGACTCTTCTGTGTGGAGGACATGGAACCCTCTGTGGGAGGGCCCTTTGTCTTCCCATGGAGAAGTCAGGCTGCTGCCCTGAGTCATCCCTAAGACAAGCAACTTACCTCAAGCTCACAGTGACCCCAGTAAATGACACCCAGCATACCTTGTTTCTTTCATGCAAATAGTCTGCATCCACCCCCTGTCTGTCCCTATAAAAACCCCAGCCTCAGCCTCTGACTTCAGGAGCTTTCTGTCCCTGACTCCCTTTGCAGAGGTGCTGACAATAAAGCTATCTCATGGAATTGGCACACAGACTCCTCTCTCTCATTCTTGAGTTGCCCTGGAGATTCCAGCATCAAGCTGAAATCACATCCAGCTGAAATCACTTCCTGGAATCCCCTCGCAGCCAAGGAAGTGGCAGCACCCCAGAAGGTGTTCTTCTTTGGAGATGCATCTCTCTGGGAAGGATATAGACCCCTGGGTGGACTTCTCACCCAGCTTTCCAGCTGTATCAAGAGGTGCCTGAACAGTGACACTATCACTTCTGGATTTCAAAATCCACAGAATAGCAAGTATATCTCCAGTCTTCATCATTCCAGAGAAGTAGCTCAAACCAAAAATTTTGTCTGCAAGGTACAGCAGAGGCTTCTCTTTAGAAGACATCCTCTTGTACATTATTAGAGGGTGTTCTGGGTGGTACCTCCCACTGAGTTTCAACAAAACATTTAACAACAACAACAGGGTGGAGATGGGAGAGCTGCCCTGCACCCTCCTAAAGCAAAAACTTGAGAGCTGCTGATGGCACACTTGGCTCTACACACACATATAACCCTTATGCTTTATAGTGTCATTCTGTTGCATATTTGTTTCCTTAATTCTCCAGATTTAAATGTGGCGTTAATGCATTTTCTTGGCCCCGCCCCTCATCAGGCACAGATGTTTAAATCCTGGCTGTCTTGCACCAGCAGTTTAAACATGCCATTTCACTTACACAGGCAACTGAAAAAACACACTTCACTCCTTCCAAAGCAAATACATGTGAAATAATATTTTACTTTGCATTTTCAGCTACACTGGGTGTCCAAATTAGAGTCCACTGAGCTCAATACAATTGCCTGCTGAGGATTTAGATCAGATTCTCACTGAGAAAATAAATTCCAGCTCTTCTAGGTACACACAGATAGCTGGTAACTCAGAGCTGTGCATTTTACTTTGAGTGTCTTCCCCTGGATAAAGCAAATGCCTGTTAATTTCCACAAGATGTTGCCACTCAATGAAGTACATGCTTGAGCTGAGGGCAATGCTATCTGTGTGACATTGCACAGTCCCAGTGCTACGACATCTGAGTGCTCAGATATGCAAAGGCCATGCTGAGATGGAATATTCAGACCATGAATTGTGCACTATTATCACAACTTGACAGCTCTCATGTCCCCAGTGTCCTCAGCAAAACATGGAGTGGCGCAGGTAGGAGTGTGGAAGAGCAGTGCCTTTAGAGTGGTCATTAACAAAACACAGAGCCAAAGCTTAAAAATATTAGTGTTAGCTTGGGTCTGTGTCACCAGGGAATGACACTCCATTTGAATGACTAACACATGGGATTTTTAGAAGAGAAGAGGAATACTTATCATTGCATTTCCTTGAGATCCTAAGGAACAGGACTTCAACAGAGTTTCTCCAAGAATCCCAGCTGGACTCCACGATCAGAAATGTTCAAGCTCAATGAAGATTGACACCACTGCTCTTGTGTTCAACATACCCCTGAGGGCCCCACCCTCTTCCACATGATGCACGAGACCATCAGACTAAATCCAGAGTCATGGTGAACATCCCAATCCACCAAAATCCCCCTGACCAGAGCATGTCTCCAGCCCCTCAAGGCAGATGCATCCTGATTACCCTGCCTGGGTTTAGTGACAGAGCCACTCTTGGCCAGTACTGCTTGTTAATCTGAGCAGATAGTGCACAGGTCAGGGATGGCTACATTTGGCCTTCCCCTCTTTGAACTCCTTATGGCTCCATGCAGAAGCCAACAAAGAGACAAGATGACATGGGAGTCCTATCTGGGTGTAACAGACATTTTCATAACCTATATGAAACCCAAAAAAATAAACAACCAAACCCAAGTTCAGTTGGCTTAACTACACTTTCCTTGGCCAGTGGGTTTAACTGCCCATGACAAACTGGATGTTCTTGTGAAGGAAAAGCCAAGCCCAGCATCTGGAAATCAGAAATCAAGCAGCTGAAATTCATCTACAAAGCCTGTATCCCCTCTCTCCTGGGCTAATATTCTGTAACCCGCTCAGCTACTTCCTTCAGTGTATTAGATTTTCCATACAAACATAATATTGGGAGTGTACACCAAAACAAAGCTGTTTTCCAAGGCCAACGAGATAATGGATGCTCCCCAATATCTCTCATAATGACTCATCCTTCTTTCACAGAAACCACCTCAATTAACTCTCTCCACCCCCCTTATTCCTTCATCTGCAATATTCAAGGGATGTTCCTATGGATCAGTTTCACCTGGGACACACCTTAACAAGCAGCTCTGTCCAAACACCACCAGAGCACCAGAGCTTAACATGAGACAGGTAAAGTCAATGAAGAGAGTCAGGAACTTTTCTTCTTTGTATCAGTAAACTAATTGAATGAAAAAGGGAGACTGTTTCAAGCTAAGTACAAGTTAATTCCTACTCTACCGTGATGGGATAAATAAAGACGTATGTGTTTTGTTTGGAAAAAAAAAAATTGTTGAATTTTATTTGAAAAAAAATTAATTAATATGAAAAACTGACTTAAGTCACTTATGGTGACTTAAATGCTCGTTCTACTTCTGAATTTAATCAAACAGGAAATCAAAAAAGTTAATTATATGCTAAACCTAGAGAGTGACACACACAGAAACAGGTGATTGAACTTCAGCATCACAGTTTGCCTTTCCTTTCTTCAGAGACAAAGAACACTGACTGTCTTCATTAAAATACAGTTAAATATATATCAATTCTGCTAATGCAAATCTTTCCAAGTGTTTTGAGTAATTTGAGGAGGTCTGCTTAGGAGTATGTGACCTTTTACAGTGCTGGATCTAAGCAAAATGAAAACAGTATTTTTACAGTCATTCAGAACAGCTCTTGGTGAATTAGATAATGACAATTTTCTTTAAAATGTCAGATTAACTTACAATCAATTTAGGGCTCCCAGCTTTCTTTATGACTCAAATGTTCTCAGGAAAGTTTTTATCCAGACATATTTAACGCTATGTTTACTGCAAATGGCACAAATAAAAGCCTGTATAGCTCAGATTAGGCAGTGATGTTTGTTAAACAATAATGTGATGTATTTGTTTCATGCTCTGGGAATACATCTAGGAAGCAATTTGTAGCCTCAATATTACCAATGGCTGAGTGATTGCTGCATCAGGCTAAGTGCTGTGTGCCTTTTCACAAATAATGGGCTAGAATGTCTTTATTGCTTTGCTAATTAATACAAAGTTTAGTTTAGGGCTTTAGCTTAGCTTAAGGTGTCATGTTTCTCTTTAGCACAAGAATGCCTGAGTTTGCCTTATTGAATTGTAAAGAGAGGAATATCATTTCTACAGCTTTTCAAGGACACTCTGGAAATCAATAGCTTGGGTAAAAATTTCTGCTTTGTTTTATCAGAGACTGTGAAATGCTAGAAGTTAAATGGGAGGGGTCATGTCATTACTATTGCTATTAGAGCCATTTAATAAGACCAACCAAAATTCCTCACAAGAATAAAAGAAATCAAAAAAATCAGAAAGGAGAAGACAAATAAAAATCAGATAAAAGTGCATAAAAGAAAATTTGACAACACTTTTTCAGAAGAGTGAAAAAAGCCATTGAAAGCATAAAGGGTGAAGAGAGGTTTTAGCCAAAAAACAAAATAGATTTTGACTGTTGTTTTATTGAGAAGCTCCCTTTGAAATCAGTTGCACCAGTAAGTCACTCGGAGCTCAGCTGACTCCAGTATGGTTTGAAGGAGTTATAACAACCTAGGTGTTTGTGTGTGCCAGAGAAGTAATGAGAGCAACACAAAGAAAAATAAAATGAACTCCAGGAGATCAATAAAATGTAACCCTTTGACCCTACAGATGATCACTATCCATTTTTCTGTTGGGTGATAACATCAGTACAGTATAAGGTTTTAATCTGGTCATTAGTGCTATCTTACATCTGTGAACTTGAGCGTTAATTTGCCACATAGATCTATTTTTAAAGGTAGATATAGTGCCTCTAGAGAAGAAACCAAATTCCCAATTGGTATTAAAACTGACTTTGGAAAGATTGACATTTGTACTCAAACTGTTACAGTTCTCAAATCTTATCTCAGGCAAAGAGAGGGCTCTGTCTTTTCTGCTATAGAAAAAAAAAAAAAAGAGAGAAAAGGCAAGATAACAAGCAATGGAGCAGATGGAGTAAATTTTCAGAGCTGTGTGTGGGAGTCAAGCATTCAGATCCATTAACTAATATTGGAGTTGGAGGATCAGACTCCTACTCACCAGGCTTCAAAAACAACAGGTTCACATTTCTCCAGTTTCACTTGTTTCTTACGTGTCCCTGACGCCATCCTGGCTCCTCTCTACCAGGCTGACATTTACACAACAGCACAGGGCCAAATGTGCCTTTACACTCAGGGCAGGGCTCCTCATTCAGCAAATAGAAATGGAAATATGTAAAGAATAAATCTGAGTTTATGTATAGACCACATGTGCTTATAGATGTGGCATGAAAAAGGACCAATAACGTGCAGTGGCTTCATCCCACAACCAAAACAGCCATACAGAATGAGTATTTTGGTAAAGACACTCTTAATATTTATACTTTACTGTTTTAGGATGCATGAAGTGTGAAAAGCAGGTAGATAAACTTGGCACAGGTGTTCAGTGCAGTTCCAAGATCTCTGTCATAATGTCTGGCTGTATACACCAACCTTGCAAACCATGAGAAATGCATTGTTTAGATTGGTGCAAGGCCTCTGTGAGGAAATACATCTTGTACCAAGCTCCTGCAGAAGAGGAGCTAATGGGCACAGCTGTTTCCATTTGCATCCATCTTCTACATGGTGGTGATGTGCAAGAGCCCCACACACTCAGCTGGGATGGGCGTTGTCCAGGATTTGTCTCTTCCCCTGGGTCATCTCCACAGTGTTCTATTTTGTGACTAAACATTCTCTTCTTCAAAATCAGGTTGTCTGATATCAGGTCCCTGATAGCTGTAGGAAACAACCATCTTCAGCTCCACTGTGTTTTATCACAGTAGCTTTATTTTTAACTGACTTTAATCACCCAATTATTAAGAGTGACACAGCACTTACACCCTATCATTGCAATCTAATTAATTTCTGATCCCATAAATCATTCCTGTACATCAAGTATGTAGAATCTATGGGCTAATCTCTTATTTGCTCCACAGGGACACTCAGCAGCATCAGTTATGTGCAAATGCAGTAGAGAAGGAGAACAAAGCAATTCCTGAAGAGGACATAGAGGGATTGTCTTTCTTCCCTCCTGCAAAGCCTGAAGCACCTGCAGAAGGGCAGGGAAAAAAAAAAAAATCAGGCTTACTTGCCTGATTGCTACTCAGGGCACCCCAAAACACTACACCTCCAACAGAGAACTGGGGAAAGCAGGAAGATACCTGGGATTGCTGTTTACTGCTATTTATTTCCCTATTTCTCTGCATGTAGAGGATTCAGCAAAGCTGACACATTTTGGTGACCTGCTACATGGGGTTGTGACACATCTCACAGCCAGGTGTGTGCCTGGTGCTGGTCCTCTGAACTAGGATGGGACCTGGGGTCACACCTTTAGCAAGACACACTTTCAACAGGATCCTCAGAAGTAATGTCTTTGAACAACATCTTAGAAATCTTTGAGCAGCATTTTAGAAGTCCTGCAAAGTCCTGCTACCAGCAGGACTGTAAAAATACAAACCTGCACATGATCTTGGGAAGTCTGTTGTAGGAAACATCATGAGGACACTCTGGGTCCTGTCTCCTTCCCCATCTCAAAGGCTCTTCTGGACAACTCTGCTTACCAGAAAAAACTTCTTCCTCTTCCTGACCACAGAGGGGCTTTGTACGTGGGATGTCTTGTCACTGCACATGCAACCAAAAATCTACTTTAATTTTTATTCAGATAAATTGGAAAGAGAGATATTTATTTATGCACCTAAAAAATGCCAAACAAACCGACAAACCCAGTTATAATTATCAATTCTCATGAAAGACATAAATTAATGATAGCACATACTTGAATAGTCTGGTCATAGAGAGGTTAATTCTGCCTGATCTCTCTCTCCCACTTGCACAAACCATCCTGACACACCCTTTGTGCTCCAGTGCAAGCCTCATCCTTCAGAGAACCTGTTCCTGGAAGATGACACTAGATTTTATAGATAATTTTCTTTTTATAGCCCTCGGGTGGATCTGGCCAGATTTACTCCTTCCTGTTTAAAGATACGCATTTCTAATGCGTATCTGAAGGAAAAGACTGATGTGTCTTTAATAAAAACAAGAATTTCTTCACTTGTTTGGAGATGCCAGCACAGCCTTGCCAGTGCAGATGTCACATCCTTGCCAGTCCTGGACTCTGGGAGGGAAAATTTCCCCTTCCTCCTCTCTGTATGAATTGTATCCATGTTCTGAACCTTATTTTTGTATTCATCTGCACAATATCAAACATAGGATCAACATTTAAATGCAGTGACAAAGGTGCCTGGCTACAAATATGCTTTTAGGACTGTGGGAGTGGTCAATAATCCCTGCATCAAAACATGGGAAGTGGAAATGAAGAAGGTGTTCTGACTCAGCCTGTCACAGCTGTGACAGGATTCAACAGAAGCTGTGTTTCCAACATGAGACATTGCTCCAGGAGGACAGGGGCTGCAACCTCATCCCTGGAGGCAGATGATCACCTGGAGTTGCAAGAAGAGCAGAAACAGCAGGCAGGATACCCTCCTGAGGAGCATGGCTGAAATACTGCTCTGTGCCCTGCATCCCCACTGCCTCAGCCTGCAGTTTTACAGATGTGGGTGCAAGAACATCCATCAGTCACTGCACCACTGTGATGCACTCAGGGCCTCCTGTGTCAGCCCACGGTGGCTGTGCAGCCTCAAACTTGTTCACTCCAGTCACATCCAATGAAATATGATGGTCTCGGGGAAATTTATTTTGAGCCCCTTGACTGGCTGATCAGTGCTTCCAGCAAATCTGACAGCTTCAACCATCATCAATTACTGCTTTCACTATACAGTGACTCTTTCTGGCCATACTTTCTATTACAGAGACCTTTGAAATCTACTGTATTTAAAACTGGTAGAACTAAACCAGGAAAGTTCAAAGTAATTCCCCTTTTCAAATCAGTCTCCTACTAAAAATATTGCACCTCAATAATAGGAACCCAACAAGAGTCTCACCTGATGTGGGAATTCTTCTTCACAAAGCTGGCAGGCTGCCTGTTGCAGAGCTATTCTCGGGAATGCAAGGCCATTATCCACGTCATTTACTCTTTATAGCTCTGGGTTCACTGCCGAGCAGTATGAAGCAAACACAGCAACTTCATTGCCTGCAGAAATACCCAAACCTGGTGGTGTCTGTGGAGAACTGCTCCCCTGTTTCCTGGGTCCCTCCACAGCAGGTCCTGATGCTGCTCGTCACAGGGGCAGAGGTTTTGGGAGATGACTCAATCTGAACAGGCTGCCAGGCAGGGTATCAGTGAGAACACAGTGTTACTGCTCCATCCCGCATTCCAGAGGCAAGAGCTAGAAGTGTTCCATCTCTCCATCATGGAAATACACACCAGGTAGGGTCACCTTCCCAGGAAGAAGAACAAATCCTTTGCCATGAGCATTGTATGAGGTAAGAAAAAATTGAAGGGCTGATTTGCCCAAGCTGTGTCTGAGGGACTTGGCCATTTCTCCCTTCTCCACATCTCCATTCCAGGAACAACCACTGCAAATAACTGTGATGGCAAGGCCAGTAAATGTGCCAAGGATGGGGAAAACAGAAGACAGAAAAATCCCCCTGAAATGATTCTATGCTCCCAGGAAGCAGCATGGTAGTATTATCTGCCTCGCAATTGCTATGTGGGAAGCAAAAGAGCTTCATTCTTGGGAAATAAATATTTCCTCACTTCAAATAAACAAACAAAAAAACCCAATGAAAACATTAAGTTGGAGTTTATATGGAGACCAGGATTCTCAGCTGTCAGGCTGATCTCATTAGGTTTCAGAAGACCTGAGCTCCATTTCTGGCAGAGCCACTGGTCTCTGAGTGAGAAAGGAACTGGATGTTTTCCTGCTCTGTGCCTCAATTTCTCTTCCTGTGAAATGGAGCCAGTGATACAGACTTCTTATAAGATCTACTGGTGAAAAATCTGACATAAAAACTGGTACTCATTGTTTTTCCCCACCCAAACACAAGCTGTGATGCTTTTTCCAAATATCCTTAGCAATAAAAAAAAATCATCTTGTTCCATGAGTGTAGGTCTGTATAAAAGCATTTCATGACAGATTTTCTTCAGGGTGATCCGAAGCATTGGGGTCTTTTTGAGGGATGTGGTTTTCCCACTTATTCATTTCCTGTTTAAGGATTCCTCACAGCAGCATTATGTTTCCCCGTATGTAACAATGAGATACCAGCTACTTCAGTCAGAGAGAACTTTCATTTCTTAGTAGGAAGAGCAAAATGAAAGTCAGCAAGGAGTCCCCACCAGGCAGGACATTTTATGTCACAGCTCTGAGCAGCTGAGCAAAACTGGCAGCTGCCTCCAACTCTCTGGAGGAGAGCAAAAGAAGGGCAGCCCATAACACCCCTCCTGAAAGGCAAAAAAAGAGGAGAGGGACACAAAAAATTATTTCACAGTGTCTCATTCAGCTCATGAAAAATGCGGATGAGGAAACTAAAAGTTGTAGCACTCCGCATGGAAGTGTCTTTCACTGGCATTATCCAGCTCACACATCGATCCTTTTCTGCACCTTCTGGGATACTGAATATTATCATTAAAGATGGTGTTAAGTTTTGCACCTGGGAACATCTTCCAAACATTGCAAATTTGGTAATTAGGCAAACTCAAACTTTGGGATGCTTAGGGACCCAATCCTGTCTAAGTTCAAGTTACCACTTTCTGACATAGGAGGTTACAAGAAAAACACCCAGATGCCTCTTTTGCCTGCTGCATGCAGAGCAGAAATCCATGCCTGACTCCCAGGGCTTCAGCTTGTCCACAAGTCTTCATATAAACTAATCACAGTGCAATATTATTCCACTTGTCAACAGATCGGGAGGAATTGACAGAACCTGGTTTAACTATTTAACTCTGCCAGGGGTAATAAGTTCTCTCATGCATTAAATTAAAAATGACACTTGAAAATAAGTACATTATGGACCAAATACAGCACACAAATGGGGGGCAAAGATTTAAACTGCTGCCTGGTGGAGAATTGACAGTGAAGCAATAAGCATCTCATTATCCAGACTTTCTCTGAGCGTATCCACCAAGAGGGTCTTTTGCATATAGAAGCGTTTGCTGTGGGCAAATGCCTGCTATCAGCCTGGACAAACACAACTGTTTATTTTCCATTGTAACAATGTTTGAGCTAAAAAAAAAAAAACTGCCAGGGGCTCTTGATGGTGGGCAAACTCTGGACAAGGCTGTCCCTGCTCAACCTCCAACCCATCATTCCTGCCTTGTAGCCCATTGTCTGCTGGCAAAACTCTTCTTCCCTTCTGCTGCCATCTGACAAGCAAGGCAAAACACTGACCTGATAAGACACACTTACATGATAGGATGGCATAGGAGAAAGAATAACATTATTAAAGACCATTTTTCCTTGTAAGTGGAATGATTCCTTCCAGAGAGAAGGAAATTTCTTTACAAGCTTTGGGTTCAATAGTCTTGAGTTGTGCCACCTTCTTCCACTGGCTGGGGTGTCTCTTCCTCTTGCCGCCACTTCCCCTGTGAAATTTCATACACAGATACACACCTCTATTCTCTCCTGGTGCTGGAGCATGTACCAATCCATTGTTAGGCCTTTGGGGTGGGCTTTGGGCCTCTCAAATAAAAAAAAAATTGAGGTGGTCCCCTTGACAGTCAATGGGGAGTTATAGGAATTCCAAAGAATGAATTCACCCAGTCTTTCTGAATAAAATTAATTAGCCAGCCAATAAGTATGTCTTACAAGCTGACTCATTCCAGACTTTTCCAGGTTGCCAAACAGTGGTAGGAAGGAAGACTGCAATAGAAAAAAGTGCTGACAGCCGAGCCAGCTGGCTCAGGGTTAGTCATCATTTTTGCAGACATCTTAACTTAAGGCCACAGGAATCCCCCACATAAGTTATGATTTTAAGTGAGAAGACACCTCAGAAAGAAAATGTTGGGTGAAGAACATGTGAAGTGCTCAGGGCCATTAATATGAGCTGAAAAGTGGGAGGTAAAAGGAGACATGATGTGGGGAAGGCTCAAGTTTGCCAAACGCTGAGAGCCACGGCCAGGAGTTGGGAGCATGAAAGGACCAGCTTGCAAAGAGAGGCTGGCAGCTGTGACAGCTGACAGAGGTATTTATATACCTTCCATGGCAGGATATAGATGTGCTGAATTGCCTGGGCACGGAGGGCAGAGCAAACCCCTGCAGGCAGGTGTGTGACAGTGGATCCAAGCAGCCCCAGCTAAATGTTGGCTCTGTGCTGTGCCCATCTGTTCCAGGAGGAGAAGAAAATAAACCCCAACAAGTCATTCTTGCAATTGCTGCTGGTTTAAAACCTTCCTATAATAGCTCCAAATCTTGCATGCCCTTTGAGAAACAGTGACAATTGCTAAAAGGCTGCAAACTGATTATACAAATTCTATTGAAAATCTACCCTCTGGGAGGGGATATTGAAAATTTTTACTGAAAATGTGTTCTGTATTAACTGTTGGAGATTTGTAGAATAAAATTGTTATTGATTGGATGGTCTTTCAGCTCAATGAGGAATATAAAAGGAATTATCTTAATGAAAGCAATCCTAATTAAAGCCCCCATTACACTGAGGTTGCAGGGAGATATTGGGATGTTTCCTTTGACCAAATATCCACTGACAGTGGGAGAGAGACATATATAAATGTTTTTTGGGTCAGACCCTGCACATAATGTTAGGTATGTGAAGATACCCATTTCTAGGAGAAATAAAGACATTTCTTTCCAGCTATTGAAGGATAGGATTTTTTTTTTTTTTTTTTTTTTAATTGTAACCAGGGTCCAGCATCTGGGTTTGGAAGTGTCCTCCTGAGACTTCCTGTAAAAAACAAAATGATAGAACATGGAAAGAGGAAAAGCAACAAAAGCAAGGTTCTGATCCATGCTTAAAAGCCAAACTAAGCAAGCCCTGCTTGAGGCCTGTTTTCATCTCATTCCCCAAGTCCTACTACCAGGGCAGTGAATGTTTAAGACAAAGCAGTGAGTGGTTCCACTCATTTTGCCAAGGCACTCTGAAAACTGAAGCCTCTCACTCTAGAAACCAAGAGGGACTCTGCACTGCCCCTCTCACAACTGTATCCTCACTTTATTTTTGCTAAACTGATGCCCATTCCTTCTGGTAGACCATCCCTTTTCCTACAGGCTGCCACAGCTCCATCCCATGAGCTGAGCCAGAGGGATCCACTGGAAGTTTGAGGATCTGGTGGGACATGGATGTGCAAGAACTCCCTGAGAGGGACACTCACCTTCTGTGGCTGAAGGGGAGAAATCAAAATAACCAAAATCAATCTCTTCTCAGCAGCCCTTGTGTGTTGTATCTCAGCTCACTGATGCTGTGCCAGGCTCCCTCCAACAATGCCTCAGGTGCAAACAAAATTCTCAGAAATCCTTTCCTGGATTACTCAGAGACATTCATATTCATTAGGAGTTATCAGCACGCAAGCAAGGCTCACATTAATTAAATATCTTTGGCATTGGGGAATTGAGGAGTTCGGTCTTGTTTTGTTTAAGTTTGCTTATTTATTAGAAGTATTAACTTATTCTGACCAAACTTCCTCTGAAATTTTCCCAGTTACAGGAGTATAGGCTTATAAGCTGCATAGTTGAAAATGCATCTGCAAAGATGCAAAAAGAGTAAAAGAAATGCTCTACACAAAAACTTTTACCTCCATTTTTTAAAGCTTCTCTTAAGGCATCAAATGAGAAAAGCACAGGGGAAAATCCTCCCCCTTAACTCTTTCTCAAGAAATCTTTGTACTGAGGATGCTAATTTACTTTCTATCTAAATGAATCATTTCCACTACCAGAATAATTTATATAAACATAAACATTCCCATTTCTTTAGAAATCTGTTCACAGTGTTTAGACTGTGATGGATGCACTGTACCCCTGCAACCAAATCAGCAGAAGTTTGACAGTCTCCACAGGAGGTAAAGGCCTCAGCCTTTTCAGGCATATGCTGTGATTTTTGGGGTGTCAGACACAGGGCCAGGAGTTGGACTCAATGATCCTAATGGATCCTTTCCAACTCAGCAAGTTTTAAGATTCTATGATTCTATGAGTAATAGTCAGATCAAAAACACTTCCAGGAAACCCACAAAGGGGCAAAGTGACCCAGTGAGCATCAGTGCACATGAGCTTGGAACACTGACCATGCATTTGTCACATGAACAGCAGTGATTTTTCCAAGACTCATTTGTCGAGGAATAAAGAAAGTTTTGGTACAAGGAGTCTTGCACCCTTCCCAGAGTATGCAGTCTGACTATGAGTCAACTATTTTATCCCATAAATATGAGAGCCTGAGAGAGCCTTCTTTGAGATTTTCCTTCCTGACAGTGTGACTGTGTGGTGGTGATCTTGCCTTGAGCTGGGACACATTTCAAAGTTGTTCCTTGAGGCAGAGAGACCTTTTCTCAACAACATATATTTGGATAAGCACAGTTCAAGCTCTATCTCCTTTTCAATTGACTGCACTAGTGACTCTTGAGCTGGGAGGTCTCTCAAGGTTTGATATTCTTTACCTGAGCCTGAGATCCTTCCTTTCCCAAGGTGAAGAGACTTCTTATTCACAACACACTCTCAGAAGGCTGCTAATAGCATGCCAAATCAGTGCTAATAAAATCTATGTACTTAATTCCTTTAGACATAAACCATTGTCCAAGTCTGATCCTGAGATTCAACCTAAGCTCCATCAGGAATTTCAGAAAGAAGTGGATGCTACTGTGAATCTCATGAATCAATAGGAAGGTCTAACTCACCCTTTTGTACCTCTGGTCTCTATATAAATCACTCTAAATTGATTCCAACTCAATTTTCCTTTGTATGTTCTATCCATATAGTAACTAATACTGTGAGCCACTTTGATAAATTTATATAAAAAGAACATTTTGCCAATACCTTTGGTGGTGATTCTTTGAGTGACCCTGAATCACTCATTTGTGACAAACACACTTGGCAGTTAACAGCATTGCAGTCAGGGCAGTGAATCTCCTTACAGATCTGCTGTAAAAAAGTGATGTTTAAAACCATCGTTTTCATGAAATTTTATTGCCTGTTTTTTGTTTGTTTGGGTTTTTTTAGGTATTGCTCTTCTTTGTTGCTTAACAGAATGCCATTACCTAGACGGCCTGCAGGGTCCCATTTCAGCAATAATCCTGCAGTGGCTGCACCTTGGCACTGATTTATTCTTGCATATTTGTAAGAAGGAAAACCTTTCTATCACAACAGTTTCCGTGCTTACTGAAGCGCAGAAAAAACAGCTAAATTATTTCAAAAGCATGAAGCAATTTGTAACAGGTGGTATTTTACTGATATGAAACAACTGCTCTAATGGGGAATAAATTGCTAAAATATTAACCATTGTGCAACTTTCCATTCCAAAGAGGACACTGCAGAAATCTTTTCTGCAGAAAAAGGCTCAAGCCTTCCTCATCATTGAGGTCACGCCTCTGTCATTATAATCCCTCACCTCATTCAGCCTGAGTTCCTGGAAGGGCTGAGGATTTGGGGAAAAACTGAGGCTTACAGTTAAGGGTGACAAAATGATGTACAGAAAGTCTCCTAATGCTAAGGAAGACATATCCATAGCAGATGAAGGGAAATGAATGAGAAAAAATAAACATGTCTCAGTCCCAAAAGGAATAGCTGAAGATTTGGACCATGGAAAATCACTGCTTTCTCCCTACTCTTTTTTCACTCATACCTATTTCTGCTGCTCCTATATTAACATCACATGACACTTTCCTCTAAGCCATGAGAGTTACAGATGTTTTATACATATATTCATAATGAGGTGGAATTTTTATTAAACTTGTCTGTAGAAGCTATTGTGGAGCCTGAATTTTATTTACTACAGTATAATAAATTTCCGAAGCAGTGGTGACACCATGGTAACAATATTGCTAATGTAATTATTCCTGCCTCAAAAATAGAGTCAAGTCTTTGTCACATGTAGAACTGCTATACAATAATTGAATACAGTTAGGTTTCCTTTCTTCTAAGCAGGAGGTGAGGAACTAAAAACACACTTCTCCATGGCAATTTGAATCAGTAATTATTTGCAGAAATCAATGGGAAGAATTACCCATTCACACCCATATTCTTCTGTTTGGTTGTTTCCCCTAAAATAACTAACACTGAATGGAGAGGTTTTGAATAAGGCATCCTAGCAGCTCAGGAGTGACGTGGCTTGTTCAGGTGTGTGCACACACTTAAGGAATCATCTTCTGTGAAAAAAAAATTCTTGCAGCACTAATCAAATAAAACCTTTTTTAGAGTTTACATTTTAACATCGTGTGCCAAATTTCTGGAATATAACAAGACAGAAGGACAACCTTATTCATTATGATGAAGTGTAGTTCCTTAGCTATATTGCCAAGTTTAACCTTCACATGGAAATACTTAATAAAATCTTAAAAGGCTTCTTATCAGTTTTGGGAGAAATGTGTGGATGAGGAAGATCATGAAATATCACCAAAAATTTTTTATCTGTAAAATAAGAAATACCAACACCATATTTAGAAGTCAGTGGTGATTTTTTACTGCCCTCATTATATCAGCATTACACATATCTCTGCTCCTATGATATAAAGGAGAGATGAATAAGTGGGCACAAACCCCTCAAGAAACATAATCTTTATATGCATGCATTTATATATGCAGCTACTAAATGAAGTCTGGAGTTACTGTGCTGGGATATACATTAATGTGGCTCAGCTGAAACTGATTAAACTCCACTACAGTCTGCACCAGAAGATGTGTCTCTGTCATGCATATTGCTAATGAGAAGAGAGAAGTCTTTCTGAAATTACCCATGCTAAAATTCAGTTTCCTTGTTTAGTTTCTCCTATACAGAGATAAGTTATTTGATGGAGTAGAATGGAAAATCTCATGGTAAAGGGGCTGCCTGTGGATTTTATAATGTTCTGTGACATTCACTGAACTTAGACCTTGGCCTTGGAAACAGTAGGAAAACAAGAATATTTTAAGGTCTGTGATCAGAGGAAAAAGCTGTACTGCATGAGGTAGTATCTTAGTCTCTTGAGTGTGGCAAAGGAATTGGGTGCATTTTAGAAGGTGTATTCAGTGGTCACCTTTGTCCACATCCTTCATAAAAACTACTGAGTATTTGGCAAATCCATGGAGATACAGTCAGGAAACATCTGCAGGGAGGCAATAAAGGGACCTCTATCAAAGGAGACTACTTTTTCCAAATGCCCATTGCAGTAAACAGCATTGCTTGCAAGCATAATACTAAACATGCATTGAAGTGCTTTGCTGGACAGAGGCCAGATGGCTCAATGCTTTACAGAACTGAGCTCTCACCAAAGCTTCACTGGGGTCTGGCTGTCCTTCAACAAAGTTGGCTATGTCTTATCTCACAGTGGGCCTCTAGAAACTAAATGCAGACCTGCTTCTCATTTATATTGGTTCAGAAATGACCCTCTGCTGTCGTGATCATGGATCCTCCAGAAATTCGTACAACAAATAGATATAAGTAATGTGTTTGTTAAGAGAGTATTAATTTGGAGCTATTTCAGCTTCTAATTCAGTTGTCAGACATTGCAGAGGCTGCATTGCAGTGCAGTTATGGGGCACTGCAGTTCTCTCTGTGATGTGTTTGGTGGGTTGGGATTCTGTTTCAAAAAGAGGAGGCAATTGGAGCAAAATCTCCATATGGGTGGACAACGCAAATAGTGAGCCCAGAAGTTCTTCCAGGCCTGCCAGCAGAAATCTCCATCTTTGAATCCAGATTAGCACAGTTTCTTAGCAGGTCTCTATTTCTTACAAGAACCGAGCACATCCCCATTTTTGCTTTTTGAAACACGTCATGTGATGTCCACCCTCCTGTCTTCCACTCCATGGCCAGCCTGGGCTGTACAGGGCTTCCAGTAAATGTGTGTGTCAGAGAAAACCCATGTCTTTCATGAAATAACCCCAAAGACAGGGTCAGAGCAATGTGAGCATCCTCCTGCAGAATCAGCAAAGGGTGCCAGTCTCTGGGACAGGGAGCAGCACTCAAAGCTAACCAGGAGCAAGCAGCACTCAGCAGCAGGAACATCAGCCTTGGGGCTGACAAGTCAGGGGTATGCCTGGGTTTTGTTTCATGTGAAACATCATGAAAGGTGCTGAGCACTGACAATCATCCCAGAACTTTCCTTTTTCAGACAGATATGCTAATTGCCAAGCTGAGGTTTTGTTAACACTCCTTGATCTTTTGCTTTTTCAGTGCCCAGACAAATAGAGACACTGGATTACTTTCATTCAGATCACAGCTGATAAACTGCAGCAAGACTGCAGTCGAGGTGATATTGAGTATGATTTCCTGTACCTAGCCAGAAGATAAAATTTCAGGAGTTCAAGTGCAGGTGAAGGGAAATGAGTCCTTTACACAACACTTTGTACCAAGAAAAAGGAAGGGTTAAATAAAGGCTTGTTTTCAGCTGAAATTAAAAAAGAATTTTATTGTTTCTTACCTGAAAACCCTGTCCATTTATTTCCAACACTATTGCTGGGGTGATTCAGACAAGGGCTCTCTGATGACAGAGATAAGGATAGATGTGATGATGACTCTGTAGGGTGATATATACTTTATTGTCAGGCTGGGTGCTGTGTGAAGTCAATAAACCCCATAGCTATTGATCATGCTGGAAAAGGAAATTAATGCAGACATGGCTTGCTTTTGCAATATGATAGGTATGTCTGCGCATCATCTCCTGACAGCCTCGAGCTGTTTGTGCTTGTCTGAGTTGGATGGGAGGCAGTTATCCAAAATCCCAATAAATAGTAAAAATCAGTGGTGACCTTTGCGAAATTTCAGAGTCATAATCAAAATGTTGAGAGGCAGCTGGGGAGCGACTTACAGGATCCTTTTTGTTCAACGTGGCATATTAATTGGAGTTGGAAAAAGCACAGTTAGAAGGGCTCCAGCTGTCCATCTCAGCTCTGCTTCAAAATATCTACAGAGTACCCTAAGTTCATCAATTCATATTCATTCTGGTCATAATTATAAATCATAGCAGTATCCTGCTTCTACCAATTTCACATAGATCAGTAGGTTTATTCACAAGCAGATTTATAGATACCAAAGTCTGCTGGGGACAAAACGTTTGTGAGACTCTTCCTTTACTTTACTCAGGGTTCTTTTATTAAAAATGTTACAGATATTATAATAAAGTTCCTTGCTGTTTTCACCTTTTGGTAGATTCCTCCAGTAAACTATCTCTAGCTATGTCAGGGAAAAACCCACAAAAACTTAATCAGATGGAAGTAGTTTGTTTTTCAAAGGAAGAAATTGTCTCTGAACTTCAGTGCATTATGAATTTTCCAGTCCTAACAGACCAACAGAATGATATTTGAGTCACAGTGAGAAATGGAATTGCATGGTTGGATGAAAGCAGTAAAAACAATCAAGTACTTGCTGAGGATGTGGTGCTGCTACTCTGCTGTCTCCAACTCTCCAGGAATTGCTATCAGTTCTGCTGCTTTTCATCAGAAAAGTTCAAGTTTTCAAGTTTTGATTTTCATCAAATGAAGGAAGACACTTCAGAAAAACCACTGAGTAGAAAAATCTCAACTCTGCATAGAATTATGTGCTTCTTTGGTAGGTAATTTAGGCCAAAAAAATTCTTCTTGTAATCTTTTGGTCTACTAGCTTGCAGTTTCTGGCTGGTATCACACAATCTGTACAGAATCAGCATAGGCACACCTGGACCAAACCAAAACCAGCATGTGGCTGTATCAGTGCTTGGTGTTTCTCTTGCTGATGCTTACAGCAGTGGAGATGGGATTAGTAAAGCCAGCAGTGATAAAGGACACAGTGACTGCTCTTTGCAACCTCCCTGCTGCCACAAGGCAGGAATTGTGATCCCTTTTATCTGCTTTCACAGCCCTGACAAGTCTCACGCCTGCAATGGTTCTCTGCAGATGTGTACTTGTCCCACAGCCTGTCCTGCCCTTGGGTGACCAGGCACTTGTCAGAGATAGGAAATACAAGCCATCAGGATTTGCCTTTCTTGGAGCAGGAATCTGCTTCCCAGTGCTGCCTGTGGCTTCATGAAGTGCTGCAGACAGGGGAGTTGGACTGGAGTCATCTTGTGCAGATAATTCTCATTTATAGCCTTTGTAGCAAGCTTTAATCTTTTCTAAACAGCTCTCTATGGCTCCAAAGGGACACATCTGAATAGCCCTAATAGGTTGTCATCATTTCACTAATGGGGGTTTATTGCCTGACTTATGGACAGACCTAATTCCCCTTCTCATCTCTTCCCTCCAGAAAGTGGAGGGCTGCTTCATCCTTCCCCCTGTCCCAAGTCCCTCTGCCAAGAGGGATCATTATGTTCATTATGTTGACCTTAGGAAGGACTTCAGATGAAGAACCAAATTCCCTTCCACAGTTTAACTAAGCAGAGGACTTTGACCTTCAAAGATTTTAGCTGGAATGGGTGGGAGAAGAATTAACACCTTTTCATGGCCAAACCCATGCAGTATTTCTACTATTTTCTTCAGTACCACTCCAGAACCTTCTGAAAGTCAGCTGCAATGTGATGTCCAGTTTCTCATAAGGAGCAGACATGCAATGACAGGAGGCACAATGATAGGATAAAGCTCTTCTTTAAAAGCACTCTGGGTGACTGCTGTACACAGAGGTTCCACAGAGAGAGAGAGTGGACTATGCTCTTGAGCAAGTCTCCTTTGAAAATTTGCTCCCTATTCCCTGCAGCTCACCAATAGCTGGAAATCTTTCATTGGCATCATATTTAGCCACTGTTGTGTCTGTGGTTATTTTCTGTATTTTCTAAGAGCCTTCCATAGGAAGAGACATCAACACTTTCTGGCATTAGGGAACAAAAATATTTTCAGGCACCAGCTGCCAAACCTCAGTTCAAGGCTCCGAGAGAGCTCATCTGCTGCAGGATGACTTAGGACTGTTGCTAATACAGGACCACTGAAGACACCCCCTTGCCTCAGACTTCTTTGTTGCTACTCTCCAACCACATACAAGAGAGGTTTTATCCCATTTCTCCATAGATGCTTCAAGGGAGGTGTTGGCAGGTTGAGAACACAAGTTCTAGTTTCTATTGGCAAAGATACAGATGAGACAGCATGCTCTGCCTGGAATGGGTTAAAAAAACTTGTAAAATGCCCTACTTTGCAAGGCTGTCAGAGATGAACTGAGAGGGAACCATGCTGCTCTTGGTGTTGAATTATGCTAAAATCAGTGCGACTCATCAACCCCAAAGTTAGACATCCTGATGTGAGGCAAAATGTGGCAGATATGTAAAATTTCCTTATCTAAAAAAGCTGAACTGACACAGCTGGCCTGGAGACATGTGACTGACAGTAAAACATTTTAAAGTGCATTCCCACCTTGTCATGGGTTGCAGTGCAAAAATGTAACCAAAACTGTGTATTCTATCACCATCTGATGAAACTGGGGTGTGGGGGGTGGTGTAATTGTCTGTCAATGGCCAACTGTCAATAAACCGGCTGGGGCAGTTTTCTGATCTCTTCCACAACCCAGCCTCCCTCCAGGGAGAGATCTTCTGCTCATGGGCCAGTGAGTCTCACTGATAGAATTCCATCATCCCACTGGAAAATGCTCCAGTCAGGGGGAGGAGCCAAGTATTCCTACCTGGATAAAATCTGGGAGTTGGAGCACCAAGGCAGCCTTTTCACTGGATTCCCAGAGGCAGACCAGGCCCAGCTCTCACCACTGGACCTTCAGTGAAAGAACTCCACTCTTTCTTCAAAAGCATCACTTCAACAGAGCCACATCTGCCACTGGGACTGCAGCCACCATGGAATGGGACTGCCACCAACACCCTGACCCACAGGGTGTCAGGATGTATCCTGACTGTCAGTGGGTTTGTTTGTTTGTTTGTCTTACTGCGTGTGGGGTTTTTTGTTTTATTGATTATTTTCGTTCTCCTAATAAAGAACTGTTATTCCTATCCCCATGTCTTTTCCTGAGAGCCCCCTTAAATTCAAAGTTATAATAATTTGGAGGGAGGGGGTTTAAATTCTCCATTCCAAGGGAGGCTCTTGCCTTCCTTAGCAGACACCTGTCCTTCAAACCACGACACACCTTCAAACAGCAGGTTCTTCTAACATACCCATCTTTGAGTGTGTGTGGAGATTCTCCCTTGAGTGGGAAAAGCCCTCAATGCTACTGCTTGAAGCTGAGTAAAAGAGATTTGCCCACAGTTGCTGGTATGGGTAACATCAATCTCTACCTAATAAATGGGTTTTTTGCTTGCTTTAATAAAATTGCTTTGATACATACACTATACCACACTAGTAGTCTTTAGCTTCTATACTGGGTAGCAATTAGTCCTACTCAAGATATTTTTATCTGATCATTTATCATAATAAATCATTCATTTTTCTATAAATCTATCTGGTTTGCAATCCTTCACCCTGAGGGACAAAGTTGTACAAAACTTTGATCACACCTCTTTTATCTGTTAGATTTAAGACACTGGAAAAGTTTGGGGCTCAGACTGGATCCAGGCACACCCAGAGACAGTTCCATGAGGCAGTTAGAAAGCAAGGGGGGATGTTGCCCCACCTCATGACTCAACAGGAGGGCTTCTCTAACAAACTTTGTCTGAAGCTCCCACTCCACCTACAAACAGGTAGGCACAGCAAAACCCAGCTTAGCCCCCAAACTGAATCTTTGATTGCTCATTACTTCAGAGGATGTGACTTATCCAAGCAAAAGCTGGAGCTACATTGCATTTCTAGTCAAGAAAAGAGAAAAGGTGGGAACACTGCAAACATTAGTAAATGGAAAGGCTGTGGGTGTTTGTCACTGTTTCAATGGCAGCACACTTCTCAGCAGGCACTAATTGACCCAGTTTTTTAGCATCATGTGACAGGCTAAATTACCCTGAGAAGAGAGCCCTGGCCTCACACCTACTGCTGGAAGAGAAGTCCTACATCAAGCCCACATCCTAGCCTGAGTTCACCAGGGGCTCCTGCAAAAACACAAACACATTAATGTTAAACAATGCTAATGCACACATGTTAACACCGCAGTGGGGATCAGCTCTCAGAAAGTGAATCCAGAGCAGGAGCTGTAATTACCAAGTCTTGCCTACGCCTCTGATTATCCCAGCTCAAGCCATTCTCTAGGCTCCCACCTGTAATTTTCCCCCCAGTTTCCCAGCTCTGTCTTTTGCAGCAAAAATGCTGATAGAGGCAGGGGAGTTGGCTTGGGGAAGCTGCAGTTACCCTGCATCCACCCTCATGAGCCAAAATTGGTTTTGCTCCCAGTTCCACAACCCTATAGTTTTAGTTCACTGATGTCATGTTTTCCTACTCTGTGTGCTGCTGAGTGTTGTGTTTGATTGCTGGAAAAGTGCATCTATTTTCTTTAATACCCCATCCACATAACACATGTATCAGTAAAGAATGCAATTTCACTTTAAAATCTATGTGTTTCATTATGTGCTCCGTATGATCTATATATTCTATCATGAAATGTTGCCCTCTGTTTGCTACTTCACGTTACATTTCTCAGGAGGTTATCTTGTGGCTTCTATACTAGTTTTTTTTTTATAATGTCCACATAACCTTTTAAGATATACATGGGTTTTGTTTTGGTACAAAGAGAGTTAGGTTCACATATAGAAGCTTTTATTAGTGCTCACAGAGAGGTCTCATTACCCTGAAGAAAACAATAACACCTGCTTTAAGGCAAGACTTTATCTTTTCAATGGCCATAGAGTTTCCTATTGTCTGCAGAGCAATTTTTTTTTTTTTCCTTTTGGTACTAAAACAGGAAATGTGCAGTGAAAAAATGGTGTGCTCTTTATTGACTTCACACATCCTTTTTCAAATCGTTTCAGGGGAGGTAAACCATTGCAAAGGCAGACCTCACATCGATAGTGGGACCAGCATGTCAGACAGACAGCAGTCCTGAGACTTTGCTGCTGAAAAATCAATTCTGGTCCATTGGAATCAAGAGCCTACAAAGGTACAAATGAGGGAAGAAACTGACCTATTTTCTTAGCACAAGTTATCTAACATGACTAATTAATTGGCTCATGGACACCCTTTGAAATCACAGCCCTTTGTTTCCCTTCACCTTGCCCCAGTTTCAGACTGTTACACCACACCAGCACCACCAAAGTCACAGCAGCTAAAATGGAGCAAGGAAATGCTAAACAGTTGATGCCAACTCCACAACAGAGGCATGGATGTGTTGGCCAAGGAGAGACACAATTTCCTTGGCACTGTATAAAGGTGTGACCAAACCAGATTTCCTCAGCAGGCTGCTCTGTAACACCATGCACTGGGTAATGAAAGGTGATTTCCACACCTAACCTGTGTGGTAGTGGACAGTCCCTTTCTACAAAGAGCTCATAAGCAATATTTCTTTTGATAGGTGACTTCAGGGAGCAAAACCATTCTGGCCAGAGTGGGACTGCCGTGTGAGAAGCTGGCAAGGAGTTTAAATCCATGATGTGTAGACATTGTGTATATTATTTTCATCCTGGTAGTTTTTAGAGTTTTACTTCTTATCTGAGGTGAGAGCCCCACTACATCAGCCACTTTGTTCACTTGGTAGTTACCAGAAATTAAAATACATCTAGAGGGCAATCCAGGCCTAGTGGAAGGTTATTTTCCTCCTGGAACTGTCTCAGCAGGGAGCAGATCTCAATGGCATTTAGTAAATGTCATTAATCAAGTGCAATTATTCTGATCCACTTTCCTCAAAGTCAAACATGAAACATGGAGTAAAAATAATGACCCAGAACAGAAGTTTTCAGTTTATGTTTTGTCAGCAAGGGGTGGAATCCATGTTATCTACTGCAGGCATCTACATTGCACCTGGATTTTAGGTACCAACTAGGCTGTTATTCTAATTCAAGTGTCCTTATACTGTTGATGATGGGAAACCATAACCTCTGGAATCAAACAAGAAAATTGTTTGTCTCTTTGATCTCTTTCTCTCCACTTTCCTAGGATTCCTAGCCCATGCAGGTTTTCTCTTAGAGAAAGAGGATCAGGCTGTGGGATGAGTGATCTGAGCTCTGTTGTGCAATATTTAATGACTAAAACTAGATTCAAGAGGAAGGTAAAGCAGGTTTGATTCTTATCTATCCAAAACTTTTGACTTTCAGAAAGTCTTTTTTATCCCTTCTGCATTCCAGTCCCCTGCTAATATAGTAGGAATACTTGTCAAACTCAGAGAACTGTTTTTGGGTAGAAGAAGCACTATTTGCAAGATGTTCAAGCATCATTCTGAGAAGCTCCACAAAGGTCATATGGAAAAGTTTCCTATCTCCAGTGCAAGGGAATTGTGGATTTAATTTTTAATTGAGGCACAAATACACTGAATTTCATAAAATGAATAAAGAAGATGTGAAGAAATTCAAAACTGCTACACTGCACACTGAGAGCACATTTTTTAAAAAGATAGTGAGAGTGCATATGCTAAAAGGGGCAGAGTTTGGATTAACCAAGTTATTCTCATTTTGCCATTTATTAACTCCTGGGCTCAGGGTTAAGCTTGCCTACTCTGGTAAGTGGAAGAGCTTTGCCAGGAATGCTAATAAGAAATACCATTTATTTTTCTCTTTATTTGATTGTAACTTCTACCAATAAGAATTGGACTCAGTAAAACAAATATAGGAAGGGAATGAGGAAGAGGAAGATAAAGAGGAAAGGGCGAGGGCAAAAGAAGAAGAAAAAGAAGAGGGAATTTTGGTATTCAAATACTGACTTTCAGACATGGAATTTAAAAACTGAACTGTGTTTGCAGTGCCCTTGACTCAAACAGAGCCTGGCACCCCTGATCTTCCCTTGCCTTTCACCAGGTACCCTTCCTGCACAACCATGGAAACATTGTTATTCTCCCAAGATGTTTCATGTCCATTTCATAGGAACCACCTACTAGAGAAGATGGAGAAATAGATTTAGAACAGGATTAAGAACAGGATTCACACCTCCAGGATGATGCTTTCCTGCAGAAAGAGTGTAGCCCTTAAAAACATTCATAACCAAAATACTGCCAGTTCATATTGCTGAAAATGCCTTTTGTACAAAATTCCTATCATGTATTTACAAACCTCTGCCCCTGCTAGATAATAGCAGATTACAAATTACAAATGAATGCAGCTGTATTTCATTATTAATTGTTACATGTTCCCAAGCTGTTCAGTCTCATGGTCTGCTGATCATGCCTAACCCACAAATGGAACTCTGCAGCACAATAAAATTTCACACACTCTCGGTGTCCTTTCTAATTAGTGGATGAGTCATGCCCTATATCTGCAGAGCAGAACTGCACTTTCTTTCCTAAGAGCACCTATGGATCCTCGTGCAGATGTCAATTCAGGCTGCATTGCACAGCAGCATTTCAGGGAGGATCAGCAGATTTATGCCAATGCCACCTCCTCAAGTCTGTGTTTGGAGATGAATCCTTCAAAATCTGGTTTGGGACTTGATTTTATCTTGTTATGTTTGGTATCCTTGGGAGGCTTGGGTGAGCCCAAGTGCAGGCTGACTCTGTGCTTGTCCTTTTGCTTGTGTGTGACACTAAAGCATCCTTGAGGTGGAAGGGGCTGCAGGGATGCTGTTTTTGGGGTGCTGTGCAGGCATCACCTCAAAATGGGTTGTGATGTACAAATGCTACCCCGGCTAAAGGGCTCTCTGCTGACAGCCAGGCTCACTCTGCGGCTCAAGAGCTCCCTGCCAAACAGTTCCACTGTTCAGGAAAAAGAATAGGCTAGTTTAAATGGGGTCATTAAGTCACTTGGCCAAATTCCTACCCCAGGCATTTATCCTATATGTCTCCTCCAATTCCACAGCACAGTTGTTAATTGGGAGCTGGATTTTGCCTGAGAGTAATGCAAATCTCACCATGCTGAGCTCTCTGAACCACCAGGGAACTTGTCCATCTCAAATGACGCACTGGAGGCCAAAGTGACCCTTTTCTAATACCCTGGGGAATTGCCTCAATGCTCATGGCATAGACTTACCTCCCTGGACAACATAATGCAAAGGAAGTCAGGAATCTCCCATTAAATTACTCCAGCAAAAGCCAAGCTGCCTCCGGTAGCAAAACCTTGCAGCTGGATTTCACCTGATAACTGAGAAGGGCTGATGTATGTCTGACCAGCTGGCTGTCCTTCCTTCCTCCACAGCTGCTGAATCGCCCTCTCAGCCCACCCATGGCTTGGAGGAGAGTGGCAAGGGCACAGCAGAAAGGGAAAATAGCCCTAGTGATGGATTCACTCCAGCTTTATCTGAATTGCTGGACAACAGAAGCTAAGTTTTCCAAAGAAAGGGACAGTTCTTGAGAGCAACATCTGCTGAACACAAACACCACCACTCCACTGGGTGACTGAATTTTACTGTTGGCACTCCCCAAGCCCCAAGCTCTGTGAGAGCTCATAAACCGCCTTCTTCTGGGTGGAGGTCTAGGACCACCCAGCAGCTTCATTTTTTTGGCCAAATGGATGGCCTGCTCATTGCAAAACCTTCCTGCAACTTCAAAGAGCTCAGCTGTTTTGCTCTGAAGTTACTTGAATCTATTATCCCTGGGTCATCCCATGGACATAATTATCACAGAAATGCACGCATTGGCATATTGAGGGTATGCAAAGAGAGATGGAAATTAGTCTGTCTAGGATTTTAATGGCACTAGCATAAATTAAAATGCTATTTTTCTATCAGTCCTTTTCTTTCCGCATTATTTTTTTTCTATTAGATGTCTTCTAAAATTACATCCTAATTTAGTTGTGTTTCTCTCAGTTCAGTAAATTTCCCTGGTGGAATTACTATTCTCATTATTATCAGCAAGTGTAGGCTGAAAGAATGAGAATGAAAGGAAAATAATGTAATGCATGCATGAGACTGAGCTCTCACACAAGGTTACCAAGTACTGTCCTCACAATGATGGGTCATAAAGAGAATCACAGAATGGTTTGGGTTGGAAGAGACCTTAAAAATCATGCAGTTCCAACTCCCTGCCATGGGGAGAGGCATTGTCCACTAGATCAGGTTGCTCACAGCCCTGTCCAGCCTGGCCTTGAACACAAATAGGGCACAAATCACAGAGTGTCCTGTAGCCTGAGCAGTTTCTGTGGATGCTGGTTGGACAGATGGGACAGCAAGGTATGGGGAAGGACAATATTTGGGGTCTCCACACATCTGAGTCACTGTCTATCCTCGCTCTTCTCATCTCAGAACTTCCTGAGGATAGCCTGATTCATATAAACATAAACAAATACCTTAGAAAGTCATCTCTATGACTTAGAGTTACATACAAGGAGTGACCCACACCAGTGCTGTCTACATCTGCTAGTGAGAGATTCCAATAGAGATTTTCTTAATGTCGTCAGGGGAAATAAAAAGGAAAATCCATAAATGTTTTCACATGACCTGGGCTAAAATTCCTCACTAAGAAACCCACATAGGATGACTACCCATTTTCTCAGTCTCACACAATTACAATTTCCTTGGTACTGTCACAGGGAAACAGCTGGTTCCCATAATGAAGAGGGACAAACAGAGCAAAACTAGAGTTAATTACACTGTGGTAGATCTAGGGCTGCAGTGATTCAGGTCTGCCCAATTTAAATAGGCAGTTCTCAAAATACATGCCTGGAAGCTTCTTGATGCTTCTGGCAGGTAGAAAGAAAACCCAACACAACTCTGCTGTCCTAACACCCCACTCATAAATTAGGTGCACCAGGTCACCAGGCAGGTTCAGCACACAGGAACTCTGGAGAATGGACAATCCCCCCATAACTAATACCAACACTAATGCTTTAATATTGCAATAATTCTACAAAGATTGTGGAAATGTGCAGAATTTGGTAGCAATTTGGATGATCCTCTCAAAAATACCTCAATAAAATAAATTGGAATTCACTCCCCAATGCCACAGGACAGAACCAGTAGCCACAGCTGCCTTCTGATAATTGGTAGCAGTTAATGAGGCAAGTCCATTAATAAGTCCATCATTTCCCACTTTAAAATTTTTGTCCAGCATCAAAGGGATGAAAAAGTAGCTCAGGTACTTCCCTGTGCCCCAAAGGACCTTCTACTGAGTTCTGGTTGAAGGAGTGATTTTGTAGGGAAGGCTTGCATGGAGCCATTGCTGCAGTTGCAAATCAATCAGACTTGTATCTAAAGGCTAAAGGGGGTTGAAATTAATTTCCCTTTTATGAGAAAAGGTTGACACAAGTCCCTCATTTTTCTAATGAAATAATAACTCTGCCACATCCTGCCAGGAGCTGTGAGGCATAATAGCCATTTTAAAGGTAATTAGTTATTCTGGCAGCCAGAACCATCTGTATATGAGAAATCAGCATCATATGGAGTGAGTTTTGAAATTCTCCAAGAACTTTCTCCTGTCCACCATGTGATTACTGCACCTCTGAGGAGTGTCTGGCCTCAGCTTCCATGCCAGCCCCCTCCAAGTGTCAGAAAGCTGCTGTTAACGCCCTTGCTTTTCTCTTCCAAGTTAACCAGGACCAGTTCCCTTTGCCTTTCTATAGCCTAACCATCCTAGTGTCCCTCTATTTGGCCCTCTCCAGTTTAGGAATAAATGCTTTCCCTGATGTAGAAATACAAGGCTCCTACACCAAGGCCAGATGTCACTCCAGAGCTGCCATACAATTGTGTGCTTGAGAGGTAGTTTAAGTTATTTCATCAGCTTCTGCTGTATTAGCTATATATGTGTCTATTTTAATCTTCTTAAGGCATGTAATTTGGACACCTGGCTTTACAGATGGTCAGACAGTAAAAATATAAAAATATTCTTGGTGCATCTGTGTAAACATTTGCAAAATGACATCTCCTTAAAACTTATAGCCTATGCAGTTAATTGCTAATATCCCAAAGGCATAATAATTTCCAAAGGATCCAAACAGCCAGGGGCGCTGCTTTCTTTGTGCTGCATTTCCCCACAGGAGAAAACTGAGCTATCTCAAAGGGCTCAGCTGAAACAGTTTGCAACTGAGCTACACAAATTGCAGGAGATGACACAGAAGAGGGAAATGGAATACGTTGTTCACAGAAATTTTCAGCTGAAGACCCAGGAATAAGACTCACAGATCACTCTTCTGTAGGCCTCCCCTTTTCCTTTTGCCCATCTACAAGGGTTAATTGGGTCATCTGGAATGACACTCACAGAAGACCTCTGAAGTCTTCAGCTTTTGCAAGAATTATGAAATATGAAGCAGTCAATTTCTGATTTAATTAATTTTCATTCTCCCCCTCATGTATGTTTCTGCTGTGGATTCCTTCCCAGTACTGTGTTTGTGCAAGGGCCAATGCTGAACACCATAAAGCTACCCTAAACTCCTGTGTTTTGAAGTTAATGGGGAAAACACGTTTCTGGATTAATTTTATACACATAAATAAAGGCAATATTGCTGATCTTCAAAACGATACTTTCCTATTGGCACAGCAGACTGTGATGTGGAAAAGGGATCTCAGAACTCAGCAGGAAAGTGGATGTTTGGCACTGCTTGCAGGAACACAGAGCAGAGGGACCCTTTGAGTCACAAGCTGAAGACAGAGTTTGCTCTGATGGGAGATGGTGCCCCATAATCTCATTCAAAGGTTTGAAGTTTTTCTCTCCCTTCCTTTATTAGCTCTGTATTTGACAACCAGCTTAGGTGAAGGAAAGAAGAGTGCAGGAGCCACAGCCTCACCCAGGATCACTGTGCACCAACAGCAGGACTGTGCAGCTCTCTCCTGTGCCTGTGTGGATGATAAAGCAGTCAGTTGTCCCTTGACATATTCAAGGAGCCTGCTATTTATAGCACAGTAGTCCCCCTATCCCCTCTTCACATAATCTCTTCATCCCCTGAGGAAGTCTGACATATTTAATCTAAATACATGCTTTTCCATACAGGGGAGGGTTCAAATGCAGATGGCTGCTCAGATGTATATGGTCTGCTGGTGTTCCAAGTGTGTGAGTTAATAAAAAAAATAAATTAAAAAAATAATCATTTTCCTACATCTCCTGACATTCATTCTCCTTTTACACAGGCCCCACTCACTGTAGTTGCTGCTGCCCCTCCATAGTGAATTGTCCTGTCTCCTAGTACCAGGAGCCCAGCAGTAATTAGAAAATCAGCTTTAAACAGTGGCAGATCTTAAAAACAAATGTCAGGTTGGGAGAGACCTGCTCAGCCTGTATTTTAATAACACTTTCTCCTACCCGTGGCACCTGCTATTGAAATTCAGCCAGCTTAATGGGAAAGGAAACCACAGGCAGAATGAGGAGGGACCAGAGAAACAAATCTCTTTAATATATAAAATAAAGCTTTTGATATTGTGATGCCAAATGGATTATCCAGGAGAATGTGCTGAAAGGAAACAAGCATCTCCCCATTCAATATTTATATATCCCTAGATAACAGCCTTCATTGAGATGGATTTGTCAGAGTTACAGTACTGAGCATCCTTTTATGGTTAGTTTCTCAATTTTATGCCTAACAATAAATGGCAGAAATGCTTTCTTTTAGAAATAGAACAACAGCTGGATTTGGCATGAAGTTCAAAACCTGATTCCAAAAATGGCAGCAATTTATGAAGCCTTGACAAAAATACATAAATGCAATAAGAAAACATTGATTCTTCTGACTTCTGCTTCACAGATTTGACACGTGCACTTATGGCTCAATATAAATGAATAATAACAACAGTAAGAATGATTCATTTCCTTAACTCCTTTCAGACCACCTTTGAAACTCTGCAAGGCGTTTTCTTACCTCCATTACTGTTCAAATTCCCTCACATTAATCTTTCTTTTAATACTCTTGGTTATATTGCAACATCACCAGAGGTTGCAGCAGCTTAAGGCTTCACTATAAAAAAATGGGACCTATTTGTTCTGTTGCCAACAGATACAATCCCAAGCTGAAGAGTTAATGACCTCATAACAGGTTAGACAGAAGTAGTCAAACATATATAGCATGATAACATCTCCTATTGTCTGTTGTATTCTGCTTTAATCCCTCGTTTCTCTCTTTTATTCATCATTCCATGGGTGGATGGGATGTCTTCCCATTGTCTGTGTACAAGATCTGTATCAGCACAGCTCAGGCCTTATCTTACAGCAGAGCTCTTTGGGAAGCTCCTCATTGCCAGCTCACCAGAGGGAGACTTCCCCCTGACAGAAGTGTCATCTTAAATTTGGACTGACCCTGAGCATCCACCCAGGCACAGCTCATGAGGGCTGGCATCAATCCCAACATCACAGCTTCACCTGGGCAAGAATCTGTTTGCTCCACAAAGGAGATGTGAGATAATATTGACCAGAGTTGCTGATAAGAATCTCTTCTTTTTGTGCCAACAGTTTGCTTGGAATTGAAATTTTGGAGTTACAGGAATTCGTGTTATTTTTTCAGTGAGGTTTAAAACACTTTTACCCTGAGTGAGAACTCCTGATCACTTAAAGAAAAATGAATTTCCAAAGAACAAAGGAGGAAGCTCAGTGCAGTGAGTTTATGCACAGAAGCCAAATCAAGGAGATACAGTTTAAACTCCTTGTCTTCCTATTTATGGGTTTCTTTTTTTTTTTTTTTTTTTTTTTAATCCTTGTAATTCTTGGGACTCTGATGTTTTTGTAAGGGCATAGATGTTACAGCATGAGAGTTCAGTTTCTTGGTCTGGAAATAAAAAGGACTTTAGAAAAATTGGGATTTGCCATGACTTGTGTTTAGTTGGAGACTTCACAGAAACAATGGCCCATTGGATGTTCTTGATCAGTGCTGAAACTGGGGAAGTCCATAGACATTCCCAGGAGAATTAATTAAAATTTCCAACCACAGTTAAAGAGTTTAGAATAGAGTCTTGTCTTTTTTAGCTAGAAATTATGCTCTTAAAACTTGCATTTTATTTAAAGTCTTTCAAATACTGGAAAATTGGCATAAAAAGAGGAGTAAATGAAATCCTTAAGAAGAGACAAGATTTTTAGGTTGTTTTTTTAACTACCAATATACTGAGCACAAATATTGCCACCAGGCTCAGAGTTTCTGCCTTGTTTTAATGTGTGATTCCATTAATTATCTTTTATACACCTCGGGGGAAAATTACTCAGAAAAAGCCTTTGATGGAATGACATTATATCCCTACTTTTTTAATAAACGTTGGAAAAAAGTTTATAATGTGCATCAGAGATCGCTGAGTCACTCTCCAAAATCAAAGTACTTTCTTAATACATGAAGATGTTTAAAAAAAAAAAAAAGGTATTTTTTTGATGAGAAGCATGACAAAATTACTTCGAAATAGTGAACTGGGGGGGAAAATCGTGGTCACTTTCTTCCTTTGTGAGTTACCTTCACCTAATGCAGAATGTCACCGCTGAGCCAGAGGTGGCAATTGTGCCAGGTCTTGTCCTCTTTGCTGATGTCAGTGTTTTCTCACTGCTCCCTGTTCCCAGGGAAGGGAGGAGGAAACAGGAGCCCAGCTTTGCATGGAACTGCTGGTTGTCCTTGGATTCAGGGTGAAGTTGTGCTCATCCATTTCAGAGCCAGTCTGTCGATTTCCTGCAGGGCTCAGGTATTACTTGTGAAGTGCTCCGAGTGAAACTGCTTCTGGAGTGCATAAAATCATTGCATTGACTTTTGAGGGCAGATGACTGTGAAAATCTATGTTTTAAACTATGATTTTAGAAAGGGAGAGAGAGAACAAGCACCTGACAGCTATGTTAATCATACAACTTGCAGCAACAGGGTTTTTTTTTAATGCATCAGGTCTTTGTGTGTATTTCTGGTGGATCAGTCTACTCATTGGTATTCTGGAGGGGCTCTACAGGAATTCAACTCATATTTCTTCCATCAACATATTTTTTCATCAACTTCTTAGCATGTCTGATGTATTATGAGTATATTGTGGAATCAAAAATATATCAGGAGTGAGACATACACTTCTGACACTTGCCATATAAACTGAAGGTATTTTACTCTCATAGGAATCCCAGCATCCTTTTGAGAAATGTCACTCATAAGAAAAGAGAATCCTCTACTTTCCCTACAAAGACTTTTAAATACCAAATATAGCACTTAAATATGTAATTAATTTCCTCTCAGTGCCAATAGCTCATAAAATGCTTCTTTTGATTAGAAAAACGTATTATTTTGCTATAATAATGAGGTTTGCAGTGCTGCAAATATGAACACAATAAAATCTTGTTTCCATTCAGTTCTATTTCAATATCACCACTTTCTATAGAGCTGAACCCCACGAAGACCACAGACTTTTCCTCAATCAATTTTTATGGGGAAATAAAGGTTTTAAAGCAAATTTGCTCTGTGCTTTTCATGGAAATAAAATTGCTTTTTTCTTAGAACTTAGTGAATTTTCTACTGAAAAACCTGTATGCTATCAAAGCACCCTCACAGATTAGGGAGCTGCAGGGATGGAAACTGGAGCTAAATGTGATTGCCTGGGTAAAATCTCCTTATAGAAATGCTGAATATACTGGCTTTATAATGCAGCAGCATCTTCATAAATCCAAGGTATTCTTAACATAGGCCTCCTTTGCTACAAGATCTGGTTTAGGTCTTGCTGTCTAGTGATTACAGATTTTTGTCTAGCTTGAAGAAAGGTCTTTAGCTTGCTCAGAGAAAAATTTTGAACAAAATTTCCTTTGTGATGGGGTCCTTCCTCCCTGGAGAAGGCTGTGCACTGAGTGTTTCAAAGGCAAGCTGGATGGAGGAGGATGGACCTCTATCAGCTGGAGAGATGACTTAGTTTAGCAGTTCAGCTTAAACTGCAGGCTCAGGCTCCCACTTCCACCAGGCTTACCACATTCAGGGAGTCAGTGATCCCCAGAGAGCTGTATCTGTGCCAGTGCATCATTTCCCCACCTGCATATTTGGGCTGTAGCCCTTCTCTGAGTGATAAAAACTTGGAACTGATAAAAGTCTCCATGGGCCCCTGCAGCAGTGAGGGCTAAGATAGCATTCTATAATGTGGTCTGCTGAAATGCAGGCTGTATATTTTTACAACAGATAATGCTGGATATTAAGAGAGGAGATAGGAAACTGAGTGTTCCTTACCTCCCCAAACCACCAACAGCACAGTCACTTCCAAGTCCCTCAATGCCTCTGGGGCATCATGTCTAATAGTCCAGGATGGATGTCCTTGCCATGGATCTGTCCAGCTTGCTTTCAAACCCAGCTTAATTTTGGATTCCATAATAACTTGTTCAACTCCCACATTTTCAGTGGTGTTTTGAGAATATTTATTTCCATTGCTTATTTCAGATGTTCTGCTTATTCACTTTGAAGGTAACCAGTAAGCACTGTGAAATAAAAGCATAAGGTGGATGCAGGAGTCAAGGCCAAAGGAGAGTCCATGAGTTTTCCATGGAAGAGGACAAGGGTAGGACACTGAGGGGGTTATAAGCCACCCTTGAATACTTTCCCCAGACTCAGAAATATGAAACTTAAAGGCTTCCTGACTCTGAGTCAGTGGTTTTGTATTATACAGTTTTTAAGGAATTTTTCTTCCATCAACTTGTCTAATACCACTTTGAACTCTTGAAAATGTTCAAGATCATCCCATGGCAAGGAGTCTGATAATTTAAATCTATGCTGTATGAAAAAACAGCTTAATCCCTCCAGTGCCTTTTGCTGCTGCTCACTCTTACTTGCAGTAGTTTTTCATGTATCCTTCAGATTGCTTTCAAAAGCCTAGAACCTGCAGGTCTCTTTTGGTGTAATGCTTGCCACCCAAAGAGAAAATAGCTGTGTCTCAGGCACCTTTTTTATATCGGGACACTGCAGCTTTGCTCGCCCCTCTGCCCCCACAAACACCTCTCTTCCAGCTAAGAACACTCAGTTATTCTGTCCCCTAAACACACCTAAAAAGCTCTGACACACCTGTGGTGAATGACTTCTCACAACAAAAGTCATGCCTACTCCCTTGATATATCTATATTTTTGCCCACTGATTATTTTATATTATAGCTTTAAATGATTTTCCTGGTGTGAAAGTCAAACACACTCATCAGATGTATTAGCAAACAAACATATTTGCTCTGGTATAGCAAATAGCTATTTCAGTCCAAGTAATAGTCCTCTGGACTCCCTTGAGTCCTTTTTAATGTAGAACTGATTTTTAATAGAATTTCTCTGCTGATGTCACTGCTGTAACTAGTGATAGCTTACACACCACTGCAGGTAGTTTAGTAATTTGCAATTGGAATTCCTTTAAACTGAAAACTTCCTTTGGCTCTCTTCCATCCACATACCCTTCAGAAAGACTGTAAACCAGGAATTTGGGGCTCACTGAAGGCGAGCTTGTGCAAATAGCAGGGTCCTCTCTGGTTCTAGACAGAATCAGTGGTGGTGGCAGAGCTTGTGTGTCCCCAAAAGGAACTCAACCAGTGCACTCCAAACCCAGTATGAATCAATGCAAATCCTGCATGGGGACTGCTGCTGGGGGATTCAGTTCCAAACATCACCAAGGCTTGGAAGTAAATGGCTTATGAAGTTGAAGCTTTAGACTACATGTTTTCAGAAGAAGAGTTTCAACTTACAAAAGCAAAGCTCTGATCCTTGCTGGGGTCTCTCCATGCTAATTTGGTACAGTTTACAATCTGGAAAATGCCCCTGTGTCTTTTGGAAGCAGTGTGCATGTCCAGTTTTTATTCTGTTTATATAAACTAAAACAGGAATAACTCAATTTCCAGGTCCCAAAAAGGGCTACTGGATCTGTGTGGCTGGAGGTTTAGGTGCTTTTTTAAACTGCTTGTAGAAACATTCCCAAAACTCCTGCCTTCCAACAAGCCATTAAAAAATATCTCCTTTATCTTGCCCAGAGCGGTGTCTGTGTCTCCTGTGTCTGGGAGCTGGTCCTGGTGTGTGGCTGCTCCTTTGTTGGCAGGGGAAAGCAATGGTCACCACCTGGAGAAATGGCTTTGGAGAGGAAGCTGGAGAGACACCAGGGCACAGCCCTGTCTCCCTGCCCAGCAGCACAGCCTGGTCAGCAGCACTGGGAGGAGTCAGAAGCCCCAGCTCCTTTCTCAGCTTTGTTCCTCACCAGGGCCAGTGTTCCTGCAGCTGTGGCCATCTGGGTGGCCCTGGGCTCCCTGCGCTGTGGAGGGAGAGGTGGGCTCAGCCATGGGATGAATCCTCATGGGTGGCAGATGTCAGGAGTTTTCTATTCCTCTCTTTTGACCAGGCAGGAGGCTTGGGGCAGCAGATCCGCTTCCAGACTCTGGAAACCCAAACAGGAACATGAATGGAGCAGGGTTTTTTCAGATTTTTTTGTCCCTACAGATGGGGATGTTTATAGACAGACTAAACAGAGCCGCAGTTTCCTCAGGGGGCATCCTGGGAAGAGGAACATGTGTGGCACCATCCATCTTTAAACCCTTCACACCAGGGACACATGGGATACAGCTCTGAAGGGCTGTGTTTGGCTCCTTTAGGCACTGGATTAAACCCCATTTGCTACCTTTGCAATCACCCATGGCTGCAGCCAGCAAGGCAGGGTACCATGAACCTCACTCATCACTCTGCATGGAAATGATAGCCAACCACATAAGAAATAATTAGATCTGCACATGTGAAAAAAGATCAGATTGGGTTATACCACCAACCCTGCCCTCTCCTAATTTAAAGTGCCCAATTCCTTCCAAATTAATGTTTTAAATCTTTATTTGATATGCAGTATGTGGGAGCCAGATATTCACACATCCATCCTTTGTGTCTCTCCACCTCAAGAAAATAAATCTCTGTGTGCATCAGACACTTGGATACTGTCTGGGGTCATAAAAGTGCCACGCACTGACCCCTCCCTCTCCTTTAGAGAAACGCCCTAATCAGGGGACAAGTCCTCACAATCACACAAGGACAAAGCAGCTCTGCTGCCTCCCTCAGACCTAACTCCGCACCCGTGTCCTCTTAAGAGCAAGACATTTGCAGATGACAAATAGGTGAGGGAAAAAGGGAGCGTAATGAGGGGAGGAGGTGTGTGGGGGAAAAAAAGCAAGCAGCAGTGCTCATTAGAGACACAGGGAAATGATGTCTTTCATACCTGCTTCGCTCCCTTTTGCTCCCTCCATTCTTCAGACAGATGAGATACCCACGGCGCACGCAGCGCGCGGGCGTGCTGCCTCAATTATTAATGGCAGATGCTTTGTTTTATTTAATGCCGTGGTTTTGATTAGTTTGTTCTCTAGGGAAACGCTTTTTCTTCTCCCCTCCCTTGTCTCCCCGTTTCCTCCTCCTTTCTTTGATCTACCTTCAATCCATTTTATTTTTCCCCACAGGAATGATGCTGCTTTTGCCACCAGGTGCTGTGCTTACCCTGGGCTCAGGTGAGCCAGGCAGGCACAAAGAGCCACACACTGCCAGAGCCCCTTCTTGGGAGAGAGTGAGCCTTGCTAGAAAATAATGAGAACTGGCAGGGCTGGTGATCCAAAGCCGAGAAACATATGCCTGGGCTGCCTCTTTCATCTCTCTAATTGGGTTTTTCTACTCCTGTCAATTAGGGCCTTTTTCCTCTTCCTCCTGCCCCGGTGAGTCTCCTTTCTCAGTGTGAGTGTCTGAAAGGCTGATCACAGGGGTGGCCCTGGGGTAACTGGCATCAGGGTGATGCACAGAGGTAGGTTTGTACAGCATCACAGGATCCCACTGGAAAATCCTGCAGTTACTTTGACACTGAGGGAAGACAATCTCTGCCAGAGAGAGATGACACCTCTGGGCTCAAGGAAGTACAGGTCTTCCTTCCTCTTATCTCCAGAATGACCTATGTGCTACAAAGACAACACAATTTTTTTTATCCTACTTCTACTTCCAGCTGTGAAGTTTATTTCCAGTGGGGCATTTACAAAGGATTACTCTTAGCTACAGCAAAGTCCACTGCTCCTGCACTGATGGTCAGAGAGTGACTTGATGTAAGCAGAATCTGTTCTGGGAGAGCAGTGTCTGCAGAGGATGACTCCTTACCTCCCCTCGATTTGACCTTCCACCTTTTCTCAAGCCCTGGCCCCAGCTCATGACACCTGGGGCCATGAGGCTGCAGACAGCAGGCCAGAGCCAGGGAATTCTGCTGCAATCCAGCCTAGACAACCTGTCTCCCAGTGGGAAAAAAATGTCAAACTCAACAGTTGATGAAAAAGTTTTAAATTCTGTCAAATATTGAATAGCTCATCTCATTGTTGAGCAGGACAAAATCTCATGGCTTTTATTTCCAGCACAAGCAGCAGCTCATTTCAAAGGGGAATGCAGGGCTGGGAAATTCAGCCATCAGGCTGGGGGCAGTGACTCTGTGTCAGCAGTCACCCCTGTGGTCACCAGCACAGTCACCAACCTGCATGAGCTGGACAACATTTAGAATTTTTTCCATGAAGTGGATTTGAAGATAATTTTGTCCCATAAGAGAAAAAGAGGCAAGAGCTATTAGCTTTGAAAATACTTAGAATTTCATGTTGCTTAAGATGACCTTCCACCCACACACCATTTTTATTGTAAAGGTAAAATATTATTATTTTAATAATATTTTATTAATTATTATAACAAACATATAATATATAATATATTATTATATTTTTTATTAATTTATTAGAAAGAAAAAATTATTATTTTTAGTTTTTCTTGGCAACTGCAAAACAATTCAAAAAGGGCTACTTGAACATCAGTGTATGCAAAATTCCAGTTATAAATACAGCTGCAGAAAGCTGATAAACCCTTCCTTCCTCTTGCTCTCTTCTTGTACTTTTTGATTTAGTGTTCAGAATTCTGTTGAAAGTACCTGATATTTTGTGATTCAGGATAGATCTGAGCAGTCAGAGAACATCTTCTCCAGGACCCTCCTGGACTCTGCATTTCATACCTGTTTGCAGATATGGATCCAGCTGCATCCAAACCCTCTGCAGCCTTCCAATTGGAAGGATACTGATTTTCCAGAGAATCTATATTACTACAGATTACAGATACTGCAGCTAGAGCTCTCCTCTCTTAACCATACACAGTGGAGTTGCAAATTAGACTAAAAAGATTGTGTTTTGTATGTTTAAAACAAACAAACAACAAAAAAAAAAGCATTAATTTTCCTGCCAGGCTGTTCCCAAAGGGACACATGGAGTAGGTATCTGTGCATGCAGGAACATGAGCCACATGATCTTTATAATTCACCAGTTTTTCACCTGAAAAAAATACTGCAGTGACCAAGTACTGTCGTGTTTTCATGCTATACTCATCTTTTCACAACCAAATAGGTTTATCTGAGTAGCTGTCAGCAGCAGACATCTGGGGGTAGTTTTACATCAGCTTCGCTCTTTAAAAAAAAAAAAAAAAGTGGTCAGATTCAGAGAAGACAAATTATTTCACAAGCCTCAACACCAATTAAATGTGTATTTCATTTTCATATGATGTATTGCAGGTGTCTGAGGGGCCTGCTGCTGGCTGTCTCCCTGTCTGTGCACGTGATTCCCTGGATCTGCTCCCTGGCAGAAGCAGCCAGGGAGGTGCAGCAAGGAGCACAGGTCTCTCCTCTGAGCACTGCTCCGAGCACACCTGCAGGGATGGGAGGGTTTTCCAGCCATCCATGGGCCCTGTGAAGAGGAAGCCCCATTTGGAAAGGCATGGGAAAGGGGCTTCCCAGAAACGAGCACTGGAGTAATTAATGCTCCTGAAGAGTGAACTCCAAGGAGTCTGTGACTGAGAACAGAGGTGCACTGATGTGTCTGCTTAATCAGGGCAGAGTAATGAACAGATCCACAGAGTCTGCATGGATCAAATTCCACTTGGATGCTGTGACTAAAATTACACCAGACTCTGCTGAACATTGAGGAATTATTCTAATTTAAGACAAAGTGCCCTACCTGCAGGGGACTGACACCTCTCCAAATCTCATGGGAGCAGGTGAAAATGAGAGAAGAAAACTGAATACCACACCTAAAGTCTCCCGATGACACACAGCATACAGTTAAGATAAAATCCTTAAAGCTATATCAAGGTAAATGTGCTGCTGTTCTTGCTGGCTACTCTTCCTAGCCACCAGAAAGCCAAAGAGCAAGCCATAAAATCAGCTTTTAACCTGGACTTCTGTCAGAGGACAGTGGCCTGAATAATAAGCTCAGCCTTAATGCTCTAGCTGACCTCATGCTGCCAAGCCATTCATCACAAAGTGATGATCTGCATAATTGTATCTGAAGAATTGGCAACAAAACAGGCTATGTAATTTTAAAATTTAGCCCTGAATTATCCTTAATGATAAATGAGGGCATAATTTTAAGTTTTGAGCCTTTCAATCGTTTACACCTCTTAAAACAAGTACAGTATTTGTATAATGCTTTACATTTGCTGCCCCTCCCTAGCTTTCTCATTTATTTCCTCTTCTTCCATCATCTCAATTACCATAGAAAGTGGATAAATGCCAGTGAGGACAGACGAAGCTTAGACCTCTCTGAATGCCCAGGAGGAAGGCGGGTCCCTGGGGGGCAGGAGCCTGAGTTCAATGCAAATTTCAGGCGAAGCAAAGGAGGGACCAGCACCTGGCTTTTTCACACTCGAGAGAATGATCTAATTGCTGGCTATTAGTCCTCGATATGACTCAAAAACCTGTCTGTGCCTCTTATTAAATCTTAACCCAGGACATAATCACTGGGAATTGGAATTAGATGCTGAAATTATTTGGTGCTGTAAAACTGGCAGTAGGCAAAGTCAGGGGAAGAAGTCTGACACGGTCCTTTATCTTGTAGATTGGCTGCCTACAGGAAGCACAGTGACACAGTTTAAGCCTGTTTGGGCACAGGAGCCTCAGGATTTTCAGCCCCAATGTTCAGACACCTCAGATTCTGCTTTGGTAAGTGGACTTGTTACCCAGAAGAGTCAGTGTTACTCCAGAAATACAAATATCAGTTTCAGAATTTGATTCCTGCTTCCCAAGGCTGTGATGCTTTTCTAAGAAGTGTCCCCAGATGCCCAGGTGACATCCTGTTCTCTTCTACCCAGTCTCAAACAGCTCCCTTGATCTCACTTGTCTGAGTGCAGACCCTGAACAAATTCTGACCCCTAGGAACCACCTTTGGCGAAATGAAGGAGATCAAAACCACAGAATGTACAGCTTTTGTAGAAATTAAGAGCTTTGCCATCTCCTTCAACCTCCACCAGCTCTTGCTGAATAACACTCAATGTGCTATAGCCATAAAAAACAGCAGAGAGGTTGATTTTCCTCTCTAGCTCTGTTTTTTAATCTTCTTTCCAGCTTGTCTGAAATCCTCTGATCTGCCTCACCATGTTTTGACAGCTCCAGCATGTCGGTGGCAGGAGAAGGAGCCCACTGAGAAGCAGCTGATCCCTTCCTGTGTCCAACGTGGCCCTCCCAGGTCCCGCTGCCTCCCGGCAAGACCCATCTGTGCTGGGTGGATGGGGAAGCTGTGCTTGGGGAGGGCAGCAGATGTCTGAGCAAAGCTCAGTGCTGAGCCTGGCCTGGGCCAGGAGCCTGTGTCACAGTCCCATGGCCAGGCTGGGTCCCCTCCACCTGCTCCCTTGAGAGGCAGATTCCTCTTTCATCCCAAATAAACATGGGGAGGTCACGCTGTGCTGGTGGCAGCAAGTTAAGTGGAGCACTGGTGTTCCATAACTGAGAAATGTGGAGTCACAGGGATGCAGCAGGGAAGGAATGGCTTTGAAGTTTAGCTTCAGTGCGTCCATTGGGGATTTTTGGTGACTTTTTTTTTGCTATGCTCATTTTTTTTTTAAATATATGTATTTTAAATGTCTGTGTAAATAAATGAGGATTTGGGAGAGGATCTGCCACAGCACAGAAAGAAAAGAAGTTTCTGTGCACAAGACAAAGAAATAAAACATGAGAGGATGTGGTACATCCCCCTCCTTTGGTAGCAGTCATTAATAATACCAGGCTGGAGCAGTGGATCTTCACACCTTTCTGTGGTGCACTGCTCTGCATCCTCGTGTGTTTGCTATTTGCAGCTCATAATTGAAAATTTTCTCTTGCTTAAAAGCCCCAGGGAGGAAATATCAAAAAAGGAAAAATCTCCAGCTTGCTACCAATCCCAAATTTCAGGGGAAAGCCACCCAAAACCCTTCCAGTCCTTCCTAGGAGCTGTAGGGTGAAACATAAGTGTTCCTCCAGGATCTGGAGTCCTGGCAGTCAATAGATACTCTGCAGTAATTTGTCATAAAAGAAAAGAAGGAAGAAAAAAAGCAGTGAAAGAGGGAGGAAGAGGTTCTTGCTCTAATTCCATAAGATTATATTTGTTTCCTAAATGAATTAAAAATCAAAGCAGAATAAATTGTCTTCAAATGAAAGCAATTTTTAAAGTTGTCTTTCCAAATTTGTGGGCATTTTTAAAAATCAAAACAAAGAAAGAGGAAGTGTTAAATTGCTTAGAACAAACTGAACAACGTGTAGCTGAGATCACTCACTGCTGTGATAGGCACAGTACTTACTATTTTATATCTTCTCCTTTCAGACTGGAGACCAGAGAAGGAAAAAACCCACTCATTAGATGATGAAGAGCAAATCAGAACTGTTTCAACACTGGAGCTCAACACATTGTGAGAGATTTTAAGATCATCTTGCTAGACAGAAAAGGAAATGGTTACAGGAAATATTGCACTTTATGCTTCTGCAGCTGGATTAAGTGTTTTATTACTTACCACTGAGGACACTTCTACTTGACACAAATATATTTGTTAGAGTATTTTATTAAATTACAACAAACATCTGAATTCAGAGTGGGGCTATTGAGAAGCTAAATGTAAGAAGAATTGACATTACAGTGTCTCAGCAGCAGTAAAGCTGTAATCAGTGTTGACAGATATTACTCATGTGCTTCAGGCTCAACAGAAGCTGTTCAGATACCACCACAAAGGAAAGGATGAACTATCAGGAATTCCCTAGGAACACAGCACCATGGAGAAAAGCTCTCCAGAGACACTTCTCCCTATTTTTTACCAACAGCTCAACAAAAATGAGGGCCGTAAGTAAATAACTTTGTAAACCCTTTGGTATTCAAAAAGATTTGGCATATTTGTTAATATTTCTGCCTCCTGACCATACATGACTGCATAGGCAGCTTATCCATCATTTTCAAAGTGCCTGGCCCCTGGAGCTGTAGACAAATTGTAGGCAGAAAAGTAAACTATCCCACTGAGTGTTTTTCAAGCAGTTTTTTAGGGCTTGTTTCATGAATTTTTTAATTACAATTTGATTTTTAAAATTTTTTTTGTTTTCAAACAGTAATTTTAGATCCTTGCTTTTGCTGCTTCTGGCAGGAGAATTAGATTAGGAAGGGCTGGTTGCTGGTGCCTGTTGTACCCTAAGACACCCTGGAAGTGGTGGCACTCCTGGAACAGCCTGGCAGGACTGAATCCCATGTCAGGGCAGCTGAAGGGCAGCTATCCATTCTTTCCTTCTCCCTTGGATATTGGAGGCAGGAAGAGAGGTATAAAACAGTATCAACAGTGGGGGATCCCCAGTGGGATGCTCTTCTTTAAGTAATTGTTAATTCCAGGCCAGAAGGAAATTCTGTTCAGCTACAATTAAACCAGTGTTCTGTAACAATGTGGGTGCAATATGACCCATTTTTTGCTAGCTGTCACATAAGAACTGCTGTGCAGGGAACATTTTTCACATCTCCAATACGTTAGAGGCACTTTCAAAGGGTTAAAGGCCTCTTGCTCATCACAGGGCAATGAATTTCCCAGAAGAACATTCTTAGGCTTATCCCTTATTCCTTTTACTCTGCTTTGTAGTGCTGGGAGTCATTAGTGCACAGGTACATCTCAAGACATTTTTGCAATACCTCAGGAATTGCACAACTGAGATTACTTCCTCTCTCCAGCATGCAAATCATCCCTAACAGGGTTTTCCTGGAAAACAATTCCTTACATTCTTTCCCAAGGGTATATGCTCTTTTATTTGTCAGGGATTAGAATACTTATGTGGGGATGCATCAGGAGATATTTAAACCCAGAGTGCTTTGAGGTGGCAGCAGCTTTTTCTTCACTTCATTTTTTCTCGTTCTTTTTTCCCATTCATCTGCTGAGCCAGAAGCTCAGGAAAAAACCCAAACCATATTTAAATGGTTATTCAATGCCTTGATGTGCTGAAACTAGCCAGTTTCTCTGCAAAATTCACTTAGGCACCAGCTGTTTACCTGTAAATTCTTGTTGTGGGTAAGTTTTTTTTCCTTTATAGACTCTTTGGACTTTTGTTTTCCTTACTTAAAGTCTGCATGTAGTCAGGAGTGTCTCTTGCAGTGAGCTCCATCCCACACAGGTCACTGGGGCAGGATTACCCTCAGATGTCTGTAGCACTTCTGCTGAAGTGTTTTGACCACAACAAGCTTGTCCTTTAAGTCTCCAGCCTGTAATGAGCAGCAGCTGCCAGTTGTATGAAACAAGGCACTATGTATTTGCTCCTAATTAAAAAATCTTCATGAAGTATCCAATTCCCTCAAGGATTTCCAGGGACCAAACCCAACTGAGGATCCCCACTCAATTGCATCTCTCTGAAGACAAACACAGGCAGTCTTTCTCAAAGTTAAATATTCTGGGTGGTGATATTGGATGCATGCTCATGTTCCAGGGATCTTGTTAGGAATTAAAAGACCCGGGTCACTGATAAATTGTAGTTTGACCATTCACATCAGGACTGAGATTTACACAATCAGGCAAGAGGCAAGAGCTTTGGTGACCAACAAAGAGAGCATTTCAAAATCTCCAATGGTTTATAAGTTCAGACAGACCACCAGGTCTTTGGGCTGCTCTCCTGCTGGCTGTGCCAGAGCAGGGGGAGCTGCTCCACTGATTAACTCCACAGGGAGTCCTTCCTCCAGACTCTGCTTTGCTGCTTCACAAAAATAAAGCAGTTACAGTTTAGGTGGGATTTCCAGTTCCTGGAAGTCTCCCTCAAAATGAAGCTGACTGATAAAATCCTGCATTGTTTTTTCCTGGTGTTAGCAACCCCAAGACAAAGCCACTGGAAATGATAGTACCATGTAGAGAAGTTCAAGGGTCTAATGCAACAAAGGACCTGTGTGTTCAGCTCTTTTTCTCCTTTACAGGAGAAAAGCCTCATTCTTTTTTAGTTTCCTCTCTGGAGAGAGCTTTATTTAAAATTCTGTTTGTACATCCTTTTTTTTTTTTTTTTCTTTAGTGCCTTTGGGCCTTGAGAAGTCTGGAAGCTCAAGAATTCAAACTTCAAGGAGGTTGTTTAGAAAAAAACTTCAGTGTGCTACAGCGTTTTGTAAACCCCAGATGCAGGCTGGTGCCTTTGATTATTCATACATGCCATTCAGGCTCTGGCTCTGTCAAACATTTTTTATTTCCACACTATTGGATGAAAAATTCCCCATCCAGCAGTTGCCTTGTGAAGCAGAAAATGCTAATGTTTGTGTCTATTGCAATGTACCTCTGGCAGGAAAAACAGAGGCTCTGTGCAGGGAAATCTTAGGGTTGTCAACACCTCCTTTTCAGGTAGAATATGCACCTATGTCATATTCTTATACAAACACTGTAGGTTGGTCTCAGCAGAGAACAAAGAGCTTAAATTTATGGCTTGCCTGACTGTGGTTGTCCCCTGCAGCTCATTTGACTATTCATCATGCTCCACACCATCAGCCCCTCACACAGCTGAGGATGTCACCTATCAGAGGATAAACCCTTTGGTCATGTCATAAATTTAACATTACACATGAAATATCTGTATTATTATAATACTGACATAAGATGTTTTATATGTATTAAATCTTCAGAACTCCCTACAAAGAGATTTTGACTGTCATGTCCTCCTCAGGCTGTAGCTCCAGTAATTATACAATATTCCTCTCATAATGGACCAGAGTTTCAACTGGTGCAAAAGTCAAAATCAACACAACACCACTACAGCAGCTCTGTCAATTCACACCACGATGGACTGGCACCACCTTCCTCCTCTTCATCCCTTGTCCAGCTCTCCAGGGACTGAGCCCCAGCACAGCTTTATCTGAGCCTTGGGCAGCACAGCTCATCAGCCAGGGGAAGGAGGTTTGATCCTTGCTGGGCTTGGAAAGCTTGGGCTCCACAGACAGCTTGGAGGTCTCCACCAGGAATATTTTCTTGGCTTGGGCTGCCATATAATTCCAGCTGTCCTCATTTCTGCTCCCCAGGCAACCCTGGGAAGGGGTTTACCTGAGGTGACATTCCCCATTGGCACTTAAAATGGGACCACTCACCAATGTTCAGGCAACTAAAATCTGCTGATGCCCCTCCCTAAGAAAGCCCAAAAGCAGAACCCAGAAAAATAAGAGAGGTACCAAGCTGAAGGGTGAGGAATGTGGTGAGGCACAGGAACAGGCTGATCTGAGAGGCAGTGAAATCTTCTTGGAGATCACAGAATCACAGAATAACCTGCAACAGAATGGACCCAGAGGGATCACTGAGTCACTGACATAATAAAAACTCAGCTGGAGGAGGCTGTGAGTGATCTCCCCTAAGCTGGCCCCTATTTTAGGGTGCATCAGAGACATCCAGAGTTCCCTTCCAACCTGAATTATGCTACCAACTCAGACTAACAGATGGGATAAGATGAGGCCCACAAGACAGACAAAAAAGATTGGGGTTGCCAGCAAAAGGTCTTACTCGTGACCCTCCACAAGACAGGGGGAGAGGGATTTGCATCTCAGCCAGTGTCATGTTATGGTTTGATTTTCCAGAGAGGAAACACAGCTTGAGAACAAGTGTATTTATTTGATTTTCATTAACTAGGCCCAAAAATAACCTGTGTCAGCTGAACTCTCCTCGTGCTTTTCAGTTTTACAGATTTTTCTCAGAAAGCTTCCAAAATTTAGAAATATTCCCAGGCAACCTTCCAAAATTCAGAAAGCAGAGAATATTGAACACTATTTTCCTTCTTCTAGACTCCCTCATTAATTTTAACCAGCAGGGAATATATTTTCAAAGTGGCACTTAGAGGCAGACAAATCATGTTAAAAAGTAAGGGTATTTCCATCTCTAAATCACCATGACCAGCTACCTGAAGGCAGCTCATTATTCTGCCCAGGCAAAGAGCAAGGCAGAGGGAAAACTCCAGGTGCCAGAACAAGCTAAGGATTTTTTTGCTTGAGGAATGTACATTCTTTGCACATGCCCAGGAAAGATCCCCATCCCTGGGACCTGTGTCTCACAGGAGCTCTGTGTAATCTTCTTTTTGCTGTCCATTCCCTGAAGCACCCACTCCCCAGAGTATCAAAGTCTCTGTTTTTTAACACAGAGTGAAAGAACAGATGTTAACTCCACAGGTCTACACCTATATGAACAATACATCAGCCAAGATGGCATCTCAATCCATATCTTCTCACTCCACAGACAAGATGTCAGGTTAATTGGTGCTCTGGACTTTTGTTCACACGCTGCATTTTTGTTTTAATTACACCTCATTAATTTTCACCTTCTAAGCTTACAAAGAGCAGTGAGAAACACAGATACTCACTGCCATTTTTCATGCACCTTCATTTCTTTCCACTCTGGGTGTGTGACATGCACAACACATTCACACCACAACACTTGGTACCAGAAAATTAAGACCCAAGCACAAAAGCATTTATTCTGTTGAGTTCTGCTGAGCTCAGTGGGATGTTCAGGGTCTCACCAGGAGCAATGGTTGGCTGAATTGGAGCCTTGAGGAGGAGGCCAGGACCACACAGTGAGCTAGAAAGCACTCCAAGAATAAAACCCAGGAGCTTCCTGGCTCTTTGTTCCCCATTCAAGACACAGGATCAGGCTTCCTCTCTCCATTGATTTCATGTAAGAGCAATAAGGGAAGACAGAGGAGCCCACATGCATGATTTGGGGATGGCCTGTGCCTCTCTGCATTCACAGTGACTGATGTTCCAGGTAACCAACACAGCAAATATTTGAGGAGAGAGATGTAACAAATCTGAACATGCCTAATTGAGGGAAATAAAACTACACAATTAACTGGCTTGAAAGCTAAGATTGAAAATAATTAAACAGATAGGACACAGTATTATCTGCTACAGTGATATGTGATGAAAACAATGAACTGCAGAATATGTGACATTTGTAGATTTTCAGGAGTACTAACAACTTTGAATGAGGCTCGACACCACGTTTCCTCAACCCTACTTACAAAAAAAGAAATGTTAAAACACATTAAAAGGAACACTTAATTTTTACAGAAGAAACTGTTAAAGTGGCCCTTCATGTCACAAAACCACTCATTACAGGTTTTTTTTAGCACAAAGGAAAAGAACAAACTACACATATGAGATGACCCAAACAGCTGCCTCTACTTTGTTTTGCTTAATGAGTTATCCTGAGGCAGTTTTCCCCTGGCACAGACACAAAACCTCACACAAGCTCTGCTCGTACTGCTGTGGGCTCCAGTCACATTTAAACCTAATGCTGAGTCCTGGAGCTCCTCCTGTGCAGAGCACCCTCTGCAAACATCTCCAGCACCTCCTGGAAAACTCTGACATTCATGTGCCTGTAATGCAAATATCTCTGAACTTAAATATCAGCTGAGATATTTCTGAACTGCCTTCGGTGCTCTTTCCATGAGATAACCTCCACCTCAAAAGAGGTGAAACACAATAATCAGTCACTCATGGCTGGAAGAAGGATCAAGCATGTCTGCTAGTCCCCTCCTTCCCACATTTGAGATAATCATGGCATTTCGAAGACAATGAGCGATTTTTGAAACTTCCTTGGCTGACTACTGGCCTTTATAAAGACAGCTGCTTTGAGGGAGCTGCATGTAAAAAATGCCTTTACTGAATAGCATCATTAAACTATGCAGGCATTTTCTTAGATGATTTCCTCTTATTTGGAAGCTTAGCTATTCCAAATATCTCCAATTTTATATTAGCTTAAGTTTAGGGATGTCATCATTGCTGCATATTAACTCACTGGTAAAAAAAAATCCAATTACAAACTCAGCCTGGAATCCAGAATGAAATGCAGCCGATAGTACTAAAATCTTTAGGAATTAGAATAACTGCTGATAAAAAAGCCATTATCTTTTCCTGAATGCTTGGTTGCATAAATCCAACTCAAGGTGAGAACAAACAAATTTTGGAGAACTTCTTTGGCATAAACATATTGACAAGGGCCTATAAAAACAGCATTTCAGAAGGCATTGCTCAGGTCTGAAATCTTGCAGCATGAGGATGGAAAAGACATTCAAGCTACTGAGCCTTAACTCCCTCTCATGCTCCTCTATGCACAACCCTATATACCAGGATGACTTAAAAGCTGGGAATGTTAAAAATACGTGGACTGAGAAAACCAGAACTTAATGCAGCCTGCAGGGTTGAGATGCCCTTGAAATGGCAGGTGGAAATCCAGGATCCCTCACATTCTTGTTTAGATGGGATCAATGAAGAATGATGCTTTCCCTGGAGAAAACAGGGGAACGCAGGATCTCTGGTACCAAGGTGATCTGCTACTGGAATTTCTTCCATTTCACTGGATCAGTCAGCTTGGGTCAAGGGCTACCTTCTGTGGACATGCCATGTCACTGTTGGGCCAGCTGCTCTTGTCCCTGACTCGGGAGCATCCCCATGTTGAGGAATGCAGGCCAACACCACTGGCAGTGGATATTAGGCTGGGAAGCAGCAGGTTCCTCAACCAAGGTGAGGTCAAGGACATCTGAGCCTGCTTGCTGCTGTTGGGATTGCACAGCCTGGACCTGCCATGGAGATTTCAGCTGAGCCTGAAAAAAAGGATAGCTGGGAATCTCCACTTATGGGAACAAAACACTCCTTGGTAAGAGAACACAAAACATCTACCAGCTTCATTAAAGATATCCTCACTGCTTCCTTGGAGGATGGAAAGCTCTGCACAAAGGGGCACTGTCCCCTGGGGTCACAGGAAGAACATATGTTCCCTCCTGATGGAAGAGTGGCAGTAGCAGCTCAGATTTGTCTGGAGCCTTTCCCCAATTATCAAAACCAGGTTGTGTGAAAAGTCCATCTGGACACCCAGCCAAAAACATCTGCACCTAAAAGTCATTTTAAAAAAAGATCAATAGCTTTGGAGTAAGGGAGCTCTTGAACCCAGAAATCCAAGATGAATTGAAAGAACAGGTTTTTAATCCAAAGCTTCATATGTAAAGAAGTAAATTTATATTGCAGTTGAGGCCACAAAAAAACCCAAAATTACCAGTAGCGAATATGTAGTTCCAGCTGTAGACAAGAGTACAAAAACAGTTCACTGCTAAAAGGAGCAGAAATTGCCATAAGTATTCTAAAGAGTTCTCCAATTTGCTGGGTCTGAAGTGATTTCACTCCAGTTAGTGAGGGTGAGATATAAATGCCATGGGGCTGGAGAATATAAAAATGCACACAAAGGTATTTTTAGGGAACAAACGCTCAGCAGGTCTCTTTGGTCACATACCTTGCTTGTCAAACAAAAAATGTTGGAGGAGAACAGCTCCTCAACCTCACCAGCCCACTCACCAGAGGGGGCTGCACTATTTAATACATTTTGTGAAACCCCCAGATTTCCCCTGGCCTCCAGCCTAGGAATGGAAAATGTTACAGGTAAAGCAATAGGTCAAGCTGTCCTGAGGTGAGAAGTTGGCAGAGGATACAGGATCATTCAGGTTGTAAAGGACCTATAACATCATTAAATCCAAATGTTAACCCAGCACTGACCAGTAAACCATGTCCCCAGGTGTCTCATCTACACATCCTTTCAATACCTCCAGGGATGGTGACTCCAAAATTTCCCTGGACAGCTTGTTCCAATGCTGGGAAATCCTTCTACTGAAAAGTTTTTTCCTAATATCTGATCTAAGCATCTCCTGGTGCAACTGGAGGCCATTTCTTCCTGTTGTACAGCTGGAAGAAGAGCCTGACCCCCACCTGGCTGTAACCTCCTTCCAGAGAGTTGTAGTGATAAGATCCCTCCCTGAGCCTCCTTTCCTTCCTCCTCTACTCCCTCAGCTGCTCCTGTTCAGACTTGTGCTCCAGCCCCTTCCCCAGCTCCACTGCCCTTCTCTGAACCCCCTCCAGCACATCAATGTCCTTCCTGAACTGAGGGGACAGAAGTGAACACAGCACTCAAGGTGCTTGATATCCCTCCAGTCTGGCATTATCCCAGAAGGCTCTCCTAGGTTTTTTCCAGAAGGGAAGTCAGAAATTCTTGTCGTGAGCCGTGGGACTGGGGTTTACCCAAGGGCAGCAGAGATGCAGCTCAGCCTTGTGCCACACTCTCTTTGCCAGAGGGGAACTCAACATTTCCACCTGCATCTTCCAGTCTGCTGCTGCCAGTCCAGGAAGGCTTGGACAAAGCAGTTTTAGATGGAGCTCATGATCCAGGGTGGAAAAGTCACCATGAATGTCTGTTTGAGCTTGTTTCCCTGCTCTCTGCATGATCAGTAAGCTCTGCCCACAGCATCCCTGCAGTAACAGAGGTTTACACAGCACCAGTGGTACCCCCTGGGCTGTTTGTGTGGCTTAAGGTACAGGTCAGAGACACCCTGAGACTCTGGAAGAAAATTATTTCCCCTGCACCTTTGTTCTAGACATATCTTCCAGCTTTCAGACCAGACCAGGATACAACCCTGGACACAACTTTTCCACTGTCTTTCAGCAATTATTCCCATTTCCATTCATAATTTAATCTGCATGGGGTTTGTGGGCCAAAAGAGTGGTGTTTAATCTCAGAGGGTGTGTGGGACACTCAGTGTGGTCCAGGTCATGCGTGTGGACCCAGCTGGAGGGCTGCAAAGCGTGCACAGAGGGGAAAGGAGGCACACAGGGGGTGCAGAGTGCCAGCAGCCCCCCAAAGGGAGCAATCTCCCCCCTGCAGGCAGATGGCAAAGACTTGAGGAAGAAGAGAGTGTGTTCACACCTAGGGAGATGATTTGGATGCAGGCAGGGAAATGTGGCAGGGTCTGGCCGATTTGGCTGGGCTGCTGCTTGTTGTTATAGCAACAGGAGGAGTCTGCTGCCAGCGAGAGGATGGAGCCGAGGATGGGGGAGATTTTTAGAAAGCAAAGGAGAGAGTTTGAATGGGGAGAGAGAGAAGTTGTAGGTATGGAAACCAGGATGGCAAACGCAGGCAGACGAGTGGGATATGTGGGAATAGAGGACTCTCCCCACCTGTATTCTGATGGTCCCATTGCAGCCCTTCCCTGGGGCAGAGGGGGGGGCCTGGCTGGGTATCTCTCTGCTGGGAAGGGCTGCCAGGCCACAGAGCCATCGGTGCTCTCTGGGGTGACAACAGGATGAACACCACTGCCAGAGGTGTAGGAGGCGGCAGGGGGCAGAGGGGGGATAGCACAGGGACGTGTTTGCTGATGGAATTGCAGCAGGAGGTAAATCCTCTGCAACGACCCCAGACCCCAATGGCGGCTGTCACCACGTAAGGCAAAGGACCAGCTAGTGGAGAAGGCAATTCCAATCACAACCCTGGCACACTGGGGCTTATCACATCTCCAACCTGTCCTGAGGACACCTTGTATCTCTGCAGGGGTCTGCCGGTGGATAGCCCCGGAGACTCCACAGCAGCCATCACACATCTCTCTCCATGGCGAACCATCGCGCTTTGAACAGAACACCAAACACCCCTTTGTGAATCCAGCTCCCGAGTTCCCCAGGTCTTGAAACACACTCAATCAAGGCTTTTAAACACGGTGAATCAGCGCTGTCTTAGCGGAAGTGTTTTTGCATAGAAAAATCACGAAATAATAATGCATTTCCCTAAGAAAGCACCAGTCATTCAGTCTCGACAGCTCAGCTCTGCGGTGTTTTTAGAAGAAAGCTTTGGAGGGGGAAGGAGAGGCAGCCCCTCGATCCCGCTGCGCTCCGCTTTGCCCAGGAGAGGGCAGCAGGCGGTGGGAGCTGAGCGGGGCTGCCGGAGCATCCCCGCTGCATCCCGGCCCTGCAGCTGAGCGCTGGGTGAGGACCTGGGTCAGGAAACGCCTGCACGGCAAATCCTTCAAAGAGGCTTTTTATGGCTTTAAGGAGGGCAAGTTGAGTTTCTATGTATATATTAACATGCATTGTTTCTATGCATTTTAGGCTTCTTCTAATCACAGAATGGCTTGGGGTTGGAAGGGAATTTAATGTTAATTCCAACCTAGTTCCTACCTAGTTCCAACCCCCTGCCACGGGCAGGGATATCACCCACTGGACCAGGCTGCTCAGGGCTCTGTCCAACCTGGCCTCGAACACTTTCAGGAATGGGGTATCCACAACTTCTCTGGGCAACCTGTTCTAGTGACTCACCACCCTGTGAGTAAAGAACTTCCTAACATCTAAATTAATCTCACCTCTTTTAATTTAAAACCATTCCCCCTTGTCCTATCTGCCCACATAAAAAGTTGCTTCCCCTCAGTTTTTTAAGACCCCTTTAGGTACTGGAAGGCCACAATGAGGTTTCCTCAGAGCCGTCTCTTCTCCAGGCTGAACAAACCCAGCTCTCTCAGCTTGTGTTCCTAGCAGAGAATGCTCCTGCCCTAGGATCATCTTTGTGGTCTTCTCTGCACCCACTGCAACAGTTCCACATCCTCCTCATGCTGAGGACCCCAAAGTTGGATGCAGCATTCTAGGTGGGGTCTCACAAGGTCAGTGGCAGCAGAGAAGGAATCAAAGAACAAACTTTTGCCATTCTCCTTTTCATTCCCATAAGGTTTTTCTCATCACTGTCCTTTTTAAGTAGGGCTCTGAGATAAAAGTTCTGAGATGTCTGTATCAGTTTCTCATTTATGCTCTGTCAGACAGACACTCAGAATTTTTATTCCCACCTGCTCCTAGTCCCTGCATATCCAGTATTTCCTGTCTCCACTTCCCACAAAGCAAGGGCTCAGGCTGGGTTTCTCTCCATGCTGCAGTCATCAGCCTCAAACACCCATTTCAGGATCCATCCTAAGGATTCCTCGCTAATTAAATGCCTTTCATTACAAACCAGCCCTGGGAAATAATCCAAAGGCAGGGAAGCTGAATAGGCAGGAAGAGCTTGGGGTGAAAGGAAACAATAGGAAGGAATCAAAAACACAATGAGGCTTCAGGGGAAATAAAAAGGCACACGGTACATTAGATGTGAACACAGATGCAGGCTGTGCGCATCATCCTCAGAGCTGCTGTTTAACCTTGGGTGCAAGGTGGAAACCTTCATCACTCAGGCACTTGCCTTCCCACTGTCTGTTTCTCCTTTCACCACTTCCTTTTCCCTCCCCAGACAGCAATCCCTGCTTTCCAGGGAGGAAAGGACTTTCATCAGGACTGAGTGTATCTACTGCAGAGGGGTCTGTATGTAGTTTGCAGCTCACCTCTTGTCTGGTTATCATAACAATTTCCTAATACACAGGGAATAGAGTTCTTGGTATAAAGCAGAAGCAACTCCCTTGCAACAAGAAAATGATAAAAAATGCAAGATCTCTGTTTGAAGAGAAATTACTCCTTGGTATTTAAGAAGTTAATTCTATCTGTACAAGAAATAAGACTAAAATTTCCCCAACAAACCAGAGGTTGCGATGTATGGGGCCCACTGGGCTTAGCAAATTCCCCAAATCCACTTTGTTGCTGAGCTCAGCTCATGAAGGTGGTTCCCTGAAATTGTATGGAGCAGAATTCACTGAAAGGATTAGCACCAAAACAAAGCTGTATGAAGACAAGAGCTCAAACTGCACATTAGAGAAAATCACCCCTTATGACCCACAACCACAGTGATGAAGGACATTGCAGGTTTAACAATGTAAATTTAAGGGGTCTCTCTCTTTTTCTGCTGCTACTGATGAAAACAAAATCCTGATCAGCTTTTGACCAGAGAATCTTTTCAGCTTCATTTACCAAAGGCAGAGTTAAAGGACAGATAACGAGATGGACACAACCACTTCTTCAGGGAGACCACTTCAGATTTGCTGGGCTGCCACGTCCTGACTCCACAGGCAGTTCCCTTTGCCTTTCTATACCAAGCAGTACTATACCTTAAATGAACCCCACTCAGGGGCTTAGGCTTTCTGGGCAGTCTTTAATTTTTGAGCACAATAAAGTAGACTTGGCATTTCAATTGCATTATTAAAGCTTTGTATCCGAATAGCTGAAGAGGGGGAAAGAAACATGTTTCTCCTTCCCATCTAATCAGGCTGAAGATTCCATGTGCCAGCCTCAATCTGTGTTAAATTGCTCACGCTATCCACCTGAGAGATTAGACTTGGGTGCGTAATGGAAGTTAATTCTGAAAATGATTACTCAAATAATTAAGTACTATGGCTATAGCAGTGGGTGATTCTCTCAGGTGTTTCACATTCTCCTCCTTCCCTCACACCCCTGCAGAGATGCCACCTCCCCTCCTGCTGGTCAGGGTCCCTTCTCTGGAGCCTCCCTGCAGAGGCCTCAAATTTGCCCCTCCAGGCACTGGGCTGACCCCATGGCACCAAGCACCAGAGCCACTGAGCACAGTGCAGGGAAGGGCTCTTCATCACATTATGAGCCATACAGACATGAAGGGGCAAATTTACTAAAGGCATCCAGGTGCCTCATCTATCCTGGGGTGCAAAACTCCATGAAAAAGAGCAGGGGGTTCGGAGGTGGCATTTGAACTGCCCAGCTTCAGAATTCAGAAAACAAGGATTGCAAGTTCCCTCTGAGTAAGGCGTTGTGGGCTCCTCCACAGGGGAGACAACTACACTCCACAGTGCTGATTGCTTTGCTCTGACATCAATGAAAAGTGGATGATTAACTCAAATGAATGTTCCTGAGGTCCAGCAAAATCAGCCCAGAGAACAGAAGCAGTCCCTGCTAACCGTAGAGAGGCACCTCAGGCCATGGGAGGGGCCCAGTGCAGCCCTCACCTAGGTCTGAAGCAATGCCAAGACATGAGCTGTGGAACACAAGCACTGGAGTGACAGTCAGGACATCTGTGCTCTGTAACCACCACCAAACACTTCCTCTGGCCACAGTTTCCACCACTTCCATTGAGGAGAGTAAGCCTTAATATTGACAACAGCACAACAAACCTTTACTCTGACAGATTAAAGATTCCAAACAGCATGAACAGTTTAAACTGGCAGGGGGAGGGAAAAAGTATCTTGTATTTCCAGTCCTCCAGATCTCACCAAGTGTTTGTGCTCTTTGCAAAGCCTTGAGAACCCAATTTGCCCTCCCTTTCTTCTTCCCATTAACATCAGTTCTGATCTTATGGAGACTGCACAGCAGCACCTCTTTGGTCTCCAGTTATTTTCTTAAATGCAACTGGTCTCCACAAGTGCCACCAGGTACTTTAGGTTACGGACACTATCCATGGACCCTGTAAGAGCAGCTAAGGGACCTCAAGGTACTTCTTTCCACATAGCTATGGCATGGCACATCTGCCTATGGCCACAGGAGCACAGGCAAAGCCCCCAGTGGACTGGTGCTTGCAAAGCCACATGACAAAACCTATTAGATCAATGCAATCCAAAAAAGCAGACAAAAGGAGGATCATCTTTTCTTCTGGACATGCTACAAAAGCAGATCATATGCCCTCACCATTTTCTTTCTGGAGTGAAATACCAAAGGATAATTCAAAATACATTTGGCAACACTTGAGGTAGGAGAGCACAGGGCAGAATCTCCAACAGGCCATAGAAACTCACCCCTTATTAACTCTCTGCTCTATTTTACCTCCCCCACATTTGAGAGTCCCTGGAGCAGGGCCAGCACCATTGCATCAGCAGTACTGCCAGGACCCATTCCACATGCTGAGCAATTTCTGAAGGAAAAAAGCATTTCCTGACATCTGTTCTGAATTCACTGCTCTCCTCCCCCACTTCATTTCACCCCATTCAGCTCCTCTCCAGCTCCCCCTGCACTGTCACCTGCCCAGCTGACCAGGGTTCAGCAGTGTGAGCTTTGTGGAGAATTGATGGCACATACCTTTTCCAGCCCTGTCCATCCCCTGCTACCTTCCCTATCTGCTATTGACATAGGATTTTGCTCTTTGGCACTGAGCTGTCTGACCCTAACCCAGCAAATCATTTTTGCCTGCACCTTCTTTCTTGTGCCCAAGTCTTTCCTACTAGAACCACACATTGGAGCATTGGCTAAATTAAAAGGAGCGTTGTAGGACTTGAACCCAGGACCAGACTCGTTACTCTCTTCTCACTCTCATTTGAAATGGAGCTATTGCAACACTGATGATTCCAAAGATTGATAGGGAATGATTTCCACAATTACTTGACCCCCAATGGAAGTCTTCCCTCATGCTCTGCCTCACCTTGGATTACCTGAAGAGCTGCACAGGCCTGTTAAAAACTTTCTGCATCAAATATATTCAAGGGATAATACTGCTTAGAGATACAGCAAACTCCTTCTGTCAACTTTTGCACATACAAACAAGGATGCAGGGTTTTAAGGAACCAAGAGTAATCACAATCTTGGTACCTCCCCCCATACTGCAGAATTTTAAACAATCTGGATATCTCAATGCAGCCCCCAAGGTTTTGTTTCTGGCAGGATATGACAGACACCACCACATACACCAAGCATATAGTAGATTTTATTAAGCATAACTTTGGTTCTAAGTATTCCACCCTCATTCTGGTAATACCTTTAGTTAAAAACAATTATACAAGAGCAAATACAAAAAATATTAAATTATGAAAACAAATCCATTAAGGCTCCCTTTTTATATTTATATATATTTATATATGTACACTCAAACAAGTGCAGATATTAACAGAATGTTAAAGCCACAAAAATACTAAAAAAATTTACTACTATACTATCAAAAGCAAGAGTTTTTAAAAAAGTACAAAGTCGTAAGTGAACAATTTTCAGATCACTGAAGTATTTGCTGGATTGCTTCAAAACCCATAGAACTGAAGGGAAGAGCAGGAATTGCTAACACTCACTACCAAGCAGTTTCTCACTTGAGTAGCTGCACAGGACACTTGTGGTGTGACTAACTGGCTACCCATTGAGGGGTTGCCCAATCCTGACCAAACACAAGCTTTTACCTGCCAATATTGATATGAAGGTGGCTGGGGTTCCTAGACTAAAGGATTAGCAGGATTCAGAGATGTTCTAACACATACATTGATGTTCTGTTCACACAGAGAGTTAATTCCAAAGAAAAACAAAAAAACAACTTCATGCTGTATGTACAAGGGAGGTTTCTGGCCTTCTGTGTTTCAGAAAGAGCAACTCTATCCTGAATCACAAGCTATCCTGGGGAGAATGCAGAACTGCCTTTATCCTTGAGGGCCCAATCCATCACACCCACTGAAGCCAAAAAGGGGCTCTTTGTCCCCCACCACTCCCAGGGTCACCGATTTCATTTCACTGTGCATGTGTGGCAGGACTGCCGTGATCACGGCAGGGAAACGGCTAACACGAACCAGTCTGCTCAAGCCAGAGGAAGGTTTCCTCACTCACTTCTAGACTTTTCCAAACTGAGTAGAAGGTTTGGTAGGAGCTGAAACCAAGAGGCAGAATGTTTGGTAGGCTGGGAACATCTAAGATGAAGCATGAGAGGGGCATGGAAGGCTTGGATATAGTGCTGTCTCAACAACATGAGATAAAACCAGTGCAAGTGTTGGAATGATGTGGTGCCAGAGAAGATCCTCTCCTGCCAGGAGAAGGGAAGGAGAGAGTGAAGAACCTGCAGCATTCAGGTTTTCCTTTATCTTTGTTAAGATAATACATGAAGAGTCTTACATTTGGCCTTTGTCTTTTGTATGTCCATATTCTGAACAGTCTGTTAGACCATCTTCACATTTAATCTTCTAGACATGAGTCACACTGCAAGTCTAAATCAATGGCAATACGCTTATCACAATTCAATTTACCCTCAATCTGATTATGTCCTCACAAAAAAATTGACTACCTTAACAAATAAAAGTCTGTATCTAGGAAACATTTCTAATTGTGAGTGTATTGTCCCAGGTGCTAATCTGAAATTGTATTTAAAACGTCCAACACTTATAGAAAAGGCAAAAGGAACTATAAAAAACAAACCAACAACCCTCCACCACACCTTTACAATACAAACATGCCACTGCTGATATTAATAAAAAGTGTTCTTAAACAGTTATGACCAATGTAATTACAAAGTAGAAATTATTGTGTTTAGCATCCTAAGGCAAAGGCTAGGGATTAGATCCTCAGCAGGCATGTATGAACACAGTTTCAGTGAGAGCTAGGACTGTTTCGACCAAGGAAGATGAGGATTTCTCCCCAGATTGTGAAGACACATCTGCAGCCAACCTCACCAGGTAAGAATCCAATTCTATAATCCTACATGAGCATTCTGTTCCCCACTCCTCATCCCAGGCTTTCCTGGATAACTAGTAGTCATAAGCATGAAGGATCAGATTCTGTCATCCCTGTGCAAGCTGAGCAATATTTTATGTAATGGCAAGTCACAGGGGAAACTTGTGGAAAGGCAGAAGATGACAGAATTGGACCCAAAGTCTCAGCAGTAACACACTCCTTTCTTGAGGCTGAATGAATGATGGAATAAAATTAATTTCATTTTATGCCTCACTTCAGGGAAAAAAATTCCATTTCGGTAGATTCCAGTAATTGGTTTGGTCTGGTTTAAACACTTCTCTGCTGCAGAAACTGCAACAAGAGTCTGCAAGCAAAGAGTAGGAACTAATGGCAGATCAGTTCCAGCAAACGAGTTCAAACACTACCAAGAGATGTGTTAACACTGTACTCTGTTCAGCATTTCCTTGGAGGAGAAAGGCCACAACACCAAAGTAAGCATGATTTCAAAACATGAAAGTAGAAGACAGATCATTTTGCTTTGCGAGGTAAATTCACAGATAGCACTTCACAGGCCTGTACACAACAGTGTAAGTTTACTGACAGAGATAAATCAGCCTCTGGAGTCTCCCTGTGAAAGGATCATCAGATTTTTGCTCTTCCATAGCCCAAATTCTACATGCCAAACAGCAAGAAATGGTCTTTAAGGCTGCTTTTCACTGCTGGTGAATTTTAAGCATTCTCATCTTGCCCACACCTACCTATCCTAGTGGAGATGGGCAGCAGTAATCAGCACACCTCCTATCCTCCTAGATTTAATAAAAAATTTCAACTAAACACAAATTATTGTAGGATATACACAAACTGTAGGTCTAGATGGAGGAAATCTACCTGCACAGCAAAGCTTGATATCACAGGATTTTTGTTCTGTTTTAAAGCAAAATATAATCTGTGTATCTCCACTAAATGAGGATCACAAGAGTTAAAGCAGTGCAACACTGAAGGAGTTTTCTCTAGTATCCCTGGTTAAAATCTCTGAGAAAGCATGTCAGCCTGTCCATGACACTGAACTGACACAGACACTCCTTATCCATTGATCTCAGGACTGTATTTGGCAAGTCGATCTGTTTACGATACTGTCTTTTTAATCCACACGTCCCAACAATTAAAAATCTCATCTTCAGTAAGTGTCAGCTGGATGCTGTTATCTTCTCTCTTGAGGGGCAAATGTGAGACAACTTGCAAAAGCCTCTCTCTGCAGGAAAGCTGGAAGTCTAAGCAGGCACTGGTTCTAGGAGTCTGGTGCTTCTGTTGCTTCCTGGACCGTCCTCCTCAAGTTGCCCTTGACTTTGACAAATTCAGGCGCATTTTCCTGCTCTTCCTGTATCTTCTGCTTCTCCAGTTCCAGCTTAAAAGGGAATCACATGTTTAAAAAAAAAAATAGAAAACACATCATTGAAATACAAGACAAAAAAACTAAAGGTTTCAATAACTGGCCATGCCAGACTTTTTAAATTGCTTCCTTTCTTTGTCTCATGGAAAAGATAAAATTGCCTTTCTTTGGGAGTATCTGTTCTCATAAACAATAAATCTTTTCAAATCCTTGGCTCTAGCTTGTTCCAGATGTCCACCTTCGCCAGACAGACAAAAACTCTGCAAGCCCAATGCAAGAACAAGATGAAGCATTTTTTAGGAAATTCTTGGACATCTTCATTAAAGAAACAGTAATTCCCTTCTTTGGCTTTTACAACAGAACAAGGAAGAATGTGCCTTGTGGGAGAACACGTGAACAGCTACTACTGAGCACAGTTGCAGAACTGATTTCTGAATGCTTAGGTATGAAGTTCTGTATCTAACTTGAGCCTCTTTAAGAGTATCTGGTTTGTCTATCACAAAAAGCAATAAAAACCCCAAAAATCTTCACTGCCCCCTAGCCTTTCAATTTTGAGAACCCATTCACTGACTTTTTTAACCAAGTTGGAGCTCCTGCCTATGCAGACACTTGAAATTTCCATGTGAGGAATGGAAATGCTCTATGTGGCAAGGCTATGCAGTTCCCACCCAGCACAGGCACACACATGAGGCAGATGAGTTGGCAGAAAGGGAAAAAATAGCCCTTTAGAAAACTAACAAAAGTGCTTGAAAGGAGTGGGTTTTTTGTGGTTTTTTTTTAAACAGACCAAGGTCTTCCTGATTAATGGGGACCACGTACAGTTCACCTAAATAATCTCTCCCTTGTCTCTGGTTCACCAACAAGAGACATGCCTTGTTTCTATAAATCACAACAATGTCCCTCCATGAGTCATGTTGTCAATTAATGCTATTCCTGTGATGTTTACAAAGCCACAGCACTGTTTGCAATGGGCATGCTTTTCCTCTTCTAACAGAATTTTCTAATCTACATAATCTAGGTTGGATGGCTCAGTTTCAAATCAAATCTTCCCACAAGCTGAACCATTCAAAGCTGGCCCTTAAGAGAGATTAAAAAAAAATGACAGGATGATACACTTAAAAATACAATAGCTTTCTCCAGAAATATTTCTAAACCTAATTAAAACAAAAAGAACACAACCTACAATAGAACCCTAAAACCTGTAATGATTGGATTATATGTAATTTTTAACAGTAATTATTTGGCTTAATTGATTTCTTTTGAGAAACACAGGAGGTACTGTTTTAAAGCATTTATTTATAGCAGCAATTTACTTCAAAATAACTGCATTGCTTGATGCACAGTGACTTTTCTGATGAGCTATTTCACTGCAGAGATATTTCCTCTCAGGCACATGAAGTGCTTCCAGAGACAGAGAGACATTTGGCTGGCCCTGTGCTTGGCAAAAAGCTTCACCATGAGGAACTCCAACTCATCATCTCCATGCACAGGGTCTTAGGACTTTTCTTTCACTTCCAAACACCAGTGGGCTCACACTTTTTAAGACTACAAAAGATCTTTTAAGTTATCCAGTTTCTTACATAACCCAAGAGAATCAATTGATTTTAATTCATTAAATGTAATGTTGAGGTACTACAGCCTAACAGCCATTCTTAGTCGATCATAGACTATAAAAATTGACTAAATCACCACAATTTCAATGGTTAAATAGTATCAGTGCTCCATACACATTCCTGCTGGCTGGTGCAGGATTCATTTGACCAAAAGCAGATGCCATATGCAGGTACTATACAGTAAGTGGCAACAGGTAATTAAAGAGTGTGATTTGACTTATCCTAAGAGATATCTGAATTTGTCTAGGGGAAATATGCCTAAAATTGGCTGCTGCTCCTTTCTGTCTACAAAGGGAGCCTCAGGTGAGTAGCTCAGATGTAGATGTGCAAATGTCTGCTATTCCTCATCTTACCTGCTCCAGTTTCTGCTGCCGTTTCAGTAGCTCTATTTCCAGGTCTGACTTCTTCTTTTGTGCTTCCTCCTCTTTTTGCTGTTTAATGACTTGATCTCGTTTCCTTTTCTCCATCACCTTCTGTAGCTCTGGTTTGTTCTGAGGTGCAAGACCCCTTCAAATTACATGGGGGGGAGAAAAAAGGTATCAGTGTCAATTAGCAGAATTCTCACAGAATTGCAGGCAGCTTTACTAAAGTCAAGTAGTTGCCTATTTAGATACATTGGGATATAAATAAATAATTAAAAAGAAAAAAAATGCAGATATTTGCCTGACTTCTAACCAGTACACTAAGCTAGAATTTAAGCCATACAATCACCAAAGATATTTCCTTTTAATGTGCACGCTAGTATTTCTCCTATATACGTCTGTAAATTTCATCTTTAGCCTTCACTGTATTCTCTTGATTCCTAAAGAATGGACTGAAAAAACCATCACAGATCAAGACACAATCAGAGCTAGAAACAAATTGTGGACAAGAAGAATGTGCTTGGTGCCTGATAACTCAGAAGGATTCTATTCAGACAGTCCTGTGCAGGCTATTCTGCCCATAGAAGTCTGCATGGACAAAACTGAGTGGTCTGTCACCCTGCTCCTAGAAATCCTGGATTTTCTCCTTCCCTTGAAAATGTGACAGCTTTACCCACGCCTGTGAAGCCAGTGAGAGCTCCCAGGCTACACTAAACATCACAAAGAGCCTAAGACAACAAAAATCCAGAATAAAAAAGTTACCATCACCTTGGAGACCAGACAAAGCCTGGAGGATTCTCCCTCTGAGAAGCCTTTAGGTGCTATATGAACTGAATGTTTTGAGCCTGTTCAGCACAAATTGCTTTCCACACCAACTACCCTGAATGAGAAAGCTCAGTCCTTGGGAAGATGCATGACATTATTTATACAGGCACACACATGGATACTCACTCCTACTTATTTTTGTGACTTCAGCTATTTCTTTTATCTCTGTAATGCTATGATGGTTTCAAAATTTGCTGTAAGATTCAAAGCTCTCCCTGTTATTCATGCATTAGCGTCACTTAAGGCAGAGCAGAGAGATCTGAAATTTGCCTTTGCTATTGTTGTCTTTCCTGTGAAGACAATTATATGAAAGCATCCAGCGTTAAGTTTAACATCAACCATTTTTTATTTCAACTTTAAGAAATTCAACAATCTGAATAAGCTTTCAGAAAGAGTATTTTTACCCTTCCTACTTGCTATACATCTGTGGTTGCCTAATTATTCATTAATATGCATATCTGACAGCATGTCCAATAAAACATTAAAATGCCATTTTATGGTGGCATCTAGGAATGACTCCATATATTATGCAACACTCTATCCCTGTACATACCCTGACAGCAAAATCAAATATTTAGCAACACCAAATGCTGTTCCCTATTTCTCATAATAGATCTCATGGCCTGAGTGCAACAGAAACTACAAGACTGTGTTCATATTTTATGTTTCATGCTATTTTAATTAAATTTTAGCACATAACTGATGTCAGGCAGGAAAAGCTGGAGTCATTTTTTACTACTACTATTACTACTACTACTATTATTACTGGACTGGTGAGAGCAGATTCAGTGGAAGATTCCACACTGGCAATCAGCAGTCAAAACAGTCACAAACCAGAGAGCAGCTGCTAAGTAACATTACTGTTGCTGCTTTTCTCACGGAGGTGGCACCATAACAACACAGACTGGCTCAGATGTGCTGTAACAAAGGTGACCTGCAGAAGCTACAAGTAAACACAAGCCCTCAGTCCAGTCAGGTGGGGGTGGCAGATCTGTAACGGAACTATAAAGTCAATCCTGTTTCCACTCTCATGTAAAAAGGAAAAGCAACAAACAGATGGAAAACGGATTAACTGGGGTCTTGTATCACCTCCTGGTGACTGTTCTGGTTAAATTACAAATCCTAAGGCTCTGATATAGAGGAAGCAAAGTGTGTTACAACACAAGTGAGAGCTGATAGGGTTAAAACTTCTGGAAGGGACAGCACCAATACTCTGCAGAGCTGTGGTTGACTTCTAATGAGTAAAAACAATTTAAGTGACCAGTGCCTTGAGGTAGCACCACCTAAATCCATTTTTTTTTTTTTTTTTTTGTGGTCCCCAACACAACTACTGGTTTTGCAAGTAAATAACTATACCAGTTCTAGACTTGACAGACACTGCTCACAGTGGACATGGAGAATGACTGGACCAGTACTAGCTAGTATCTTCTGGCTCTTTAGAACTGATGGGTCCAAAAAGTGAAGCTGCTGATGTCTACACTGAGTCTTCACAAAATAAGCAGACTTCTGTAAGAGCACTGCAAGCCCTCCATACACTTGACAGTTTGTTGTAACAAAGCAGAAAAGAGCCTAATATCTGCATTAGTGAAAAGCCTCCTAAAAGCCTCCTATCAGAGCTCGTACAGTGACACAAAGCACAGAAGACAAACCCTCCACTAAAAGATACCAATTTTTCTGCTGGTAAAAATCCCCAAAGTATTTATTTCTGCACCAATAAATAAGAATCTAAAATTACCAGCTGCAGCTAATCAAAATTACAACAAGAGAAGAGAGGGTACTGAGGTCTGCACGTTTCTGTGTAATAGGGTATTTTCCTGGAAGAAAAGAACTTCATACTATTTAAAAGTGCTTTATGCTTTCATAAACTTAAAAGAAAAAAAAAATTCTTAATTTATTGCAGCCTCCACATCCTCTAGATTAAGATCATCAGGAAACTTCAACTATTTTTCTTTCCATGACTATAAACTTCTTGGTGCCAGGAACTGACTTTGAAGTTTAATCCCATTAACAAAAAGTAGGACAAACACCTATTTAGGCCAGTTTCTTCCAATTCAGTTGGCATTCCGTAAAATATCTATCCTTCTTCATCACTAAAGAAATGCTATATTGTGTATGCAACTCATTTAGAATTAAGTCTCTAAGCCCAGCATTTGTGAGGATTTTGCTACTACACATAAAAGGACCACTTCTCCCCTCAAAATACAATGCCAAAGGATTAAAAATAAAAATAAAAATAAAAATAAAAAGAGAAAAACTGCCATAACGTGACTCTTCCTGCCAAACAGACAAATCTAGTTGTGCTGGAGAAGCCAAATTCATGGCTTTTTTACTCATCTTTACCAAGGTCCTGGGTCTCAAAAAGTTGGAATGGCTGCTACCATTCCATTACTGCTTGAATGCACTCTGAAATACTGTTCTTCCTCTTCTATTTTTTAGATGCCCATACCCTGCTTTTGAAAAGTCTATTTTGGGTTTCTTTAATGCACCAAATCACCAATTCATACGATAGTTGGTTTCTGTTGGTTTAAACAAAGGAGCACCAACAGGTGTACTGCCTTTTCCTCCACCAGGTGGTCTGGTGGCTATTTTCTAAATGCGTTTTCTAAATGACTTCTCTGTTGCTGAAGAGATTTATTAACAGAAATTCATCTATTTCTGGGCCAGGTGCTTCTGTCTCTGAAGTTGATGAAATGAAAACGTGATTGTTTACATCTCTAAAAGCAATATACAGAGCAACAGCTGTGCATCCCATCCCAGAGAGGAGCAGGCAGCATTTGCAAAACATACAAAGAAACACTTGTGCAGCAACAGAGCAGGCACCAGATTATCACACTGAACTGTGAGACAGACCAAATAAGTAGAGAACAGTTTCATGTGAAATAAAATACATGATTTCTCTGATGTAAATGTGGCCTCATGAACTCAGTGCACTGGGAATGATGAAAGCCCACAGATTTTATCACCCCACTGTTAACAGCAAAATTTTGTCAAATACTTGGTAATGTTAAGAGTACAATACAAATTACAGTGCCCAGGTAAATCATATGAAATGTAATAGAGGAGAACTGAACTGCTTCCTCTCAAAACTGACCCTCTGAGTATTTACAAAAACAAAATGAGAAGCCTTCTAAGGCAAACTTTTGCATGGAAATTCAAACAGAAATAAATGCCATAGTTAAGAATCAGACTCTTTTAAGTTACAAGATCTGAATTAACAAACAGAGCCTGATGGGTTTTGGGGACAACTAAAGCTCAAGTTGTATGTTTGGGGTGGGAGGGTAGCACAAGTAGTTTTTAGATTCTTACCTTTTCTGATTCATAAGCAGTTCTCTATGGAGATCTTGGTGATTCCGGGATGACTTCACAGGATTAATTAATTTCTGAGGTCTAATTAATTCAGGATTGTCATCATCTATGTAGTCTGGTTCAGCCATAATCTTTCTTGGAATGAGAAATGGATCTTTGGATTCAGTGTCCTTGTTCACAGTATCTGTAAAACAGGAAAAACTGTAGTGAATCTACACTGAAAGGCCTTTTAAAGATGTCCTAAACCACAAAGGCAGCATATTACATTGGCAACAGTCATGCTTTTGCTGGATTAGTTTTGTTGAGAGAAAGTAAAGGCTCTGTGAGCAAACATCAGTAGCATTTTGTTAAATAGGCAGCAATTTTATAACAATGGCATCTCCAACAGGCTTCATTCACTGACTTGGAGACAAGAGTTTCCCCCATTTTGAGAACTGGACAAATAGTTTAGTTTAAGTGTGTGAAGACCATTATTGATTTTAATAAGCCTATTCAGATGAAACATTTTTGGATCAGTAGTACTGAGATCCTAAAGACATTTTAAATGCTGACTATATTAAATACTGTGAATGCATATCAAAAGCAGAGTCTCATTTTGTGCTGTCAGTGTCGTGTCAGCTGTGGGGAGAACGCCTCTGTGGATAAGCAAGCCCTGAACTGTATGGAGCAAATGCTTCCATGTGGGAATTGACAGATCTGCAGTTGTGATGGGGTTGTGGTGCAGTTGTGATGCAGTTGTGATGAGATCTGGGTTGTGGAAGGGGTTAACAGCTGGCCTGTAAACCAAGAGAATGAGCTAACAGAAGAACTTGGTAAGATTGATAAGAGTTTATCCATGAAGAGAAGGAAAGTCAGGTTGTTAACATGGAAACCAAGGGAATAGAGACAAAGACAGAACACCTACGGCTAAAAAACAGAACGAATATCTATGTTGAAACTTTCTGTGAACACTTTCTTACAACAGTGGTGTTGGGTGCCTTGTACCAATGAACACGATGGGCTGCCTTAGTGTAACCAATGAGTTACACTGCAACAAATGAGTACAAGGAGTAAAGTGCACGCTTTAGTGAAAGAATGTATAAAAGGGAATATGCCTTTAAAATAAAGGCTTTTTCTGCCTTTGAAACTTTTTGGTTGTTGTTCTTTGTGTGTCACGACTGTCCCAACAGCAACAATGGTGGACTGATTTCTGAGTGGAAAAGTGGAGGAGAAAAAAGTTAGGTGAGGCTGTACCTTAAAGGCTGTATTCCACACAGTGAAAATCCACAGAAATTCACTGACGTGAAGGCAATAAATTCATGATTTATTTAATTTGGAAAAGTGGCACTTTCCTGTCCTGCTATAGAAGAGTTATCTACACATCAAATCACAACACTTCGAATCAACAGCTGACAAGTAAACAATGGCTTTCAAATAATTCATATGTGACCAATCATACCCCTTTCCATTAAAATCCACCATTCACAAGATGACCAGCATCCAAAACAAAGCACATACAGGGAAATTCTGTCTCTCTTCACTGTTGTGAAAACCTGCACATAGAATTTGCAGTTGTCAGTTTGATGAAATGTTGGCGCCTCTAACAGATCCCAAAAAATAATCTCACAGCGTGTGCGTTTACAGAGATGGATCAATGGGACACGAAAGAAAAGGCGAGAGGCTTCCATTCTCCTGACTGGCAGAACAGCTGAATGCTGCACACTGTACTCACAGGGCTATGAGACAAATCACAGATCACTGGGATTTGCTGTGCTGTTTCCAGTAAAAGCTGAGTATGTGTTTTAATTCTGATCCCACTGTTACTAGCCCTTCCTTCCCAACCCTTTCTCACCCCATGGGCTACAAAACCTATGTTCAGCCGCAGTTCAATGCCTGAACTATTTTCTTTCAGCAAGAATCTCATACTGTTGCTCAGGTCTGACCAAATCCACTTGATATAGCAGAAAGATTTTCACTTAATACCTCAGTAGATTAAAACTGAATGGTATCACCATCACCTGCTTACAGGTGAGGAAGCAAAACAATGTGGAGGTTTTCAGCAGACGCAAGAAGGATACTCCAGATTTGAATGTGTCCAGTGGACCTGGCAAAGATCCTTCAGCTTCTTTTTCAGAATGGATGATGTGAACTGTGTTTTAGTGATGCTACACGTCACATGCCAAATTTCTGTGGAGTAACTTCGATGAGAAACAGCTCACCAGTGTGAGCTGCTCTCAGGGTGGCTCCTTCATACGTTCTTCAAGGCAAATTTATATGAAGAATTTGTGAATTCTGTGGGGGTGTCAGGTCTCACAGGGACCTCTGAAACTACTATAAAAATTGTCTACAGTTCAAAACTATGGAAATACATTGCTGTACATTGCAAAAACCTCTTACTGACACTGATCATGCAAATAAGAATACTTCTGTCACCCCTTCAAAGTCCTCCTTGCTTCAATCAACCAACTAGCTATCACCACACATACCAAATATACAGGATCACTGGAAAACAGGTGAGAAGAAGCCTGAAGACTTCTAATCCAACCTCCTCCTGAGAGCAGGAACAGCTGTGAGATCAGAGCAGGTTGCTCAGGACATTTCCCAGTAAGACCCTGAAGATCCCCAAGGCTGCACAGCCTCTGTGGATGGCCCCTCTCCCCTTTCCTCATGGTGGTCCTTCCTTACACCTACATGACCCTCTCATTTCAGCTCCAGCCTTTGGCTCTCATGCTCCAGCCACGCACTCTGCTGAAGAGTCTGGGTCAGTCTCCTTGGAAAGCACCCTGCAGGCACAGGGAGCTGCTGTTTGGTCCTGCCAAACCTCTGCTCTGGGCTGAGCCAGCCACAGCCTCCACCACAGCCCTTCTTGGGGGCCCTTGGCTAAACTCACATCTCAGATCCCTCACCGTTCCATAGGATGCCATATAAAAACCAAAAACAACCCCCCAAAATGCCTCAACACACACCACACAGCACCATGCTGTTAATGAAACATTTGTAGAGGTCTATTTTCTTTAGCACAGACAGTGAATAAACCAGCTGCAGTTCTTTTCTTACATAAAGACATCACATTTCATTCTTCCTCTGTTCACATCAGGCTTATTACTACTCAATAACTCAAATATTACATATCTAACCCCCACCCAAAATAAACCTTCTCTGTAAATATTTGTTTTGCTTTACTTCTCTATCAGTTTTGTTGCACTGATGGGCCTGAGTCTTCTAGAAGCCATTTATCATCAATAGCTCTCTGTTAAAGTAAATCCAAAAATAACCTGCTGCTTCTTCAAGATAATTCTTGTTTGCTTAGGTGGAGATGAAAAATATAAAATTATTCTACAACTGCCATAAACAATGTACAATTTTCTTGACACAAGCCCCTGAAAAACAATTTGATTCAATCATTTCTCAAAGTGTGGTGCCGTATTTTGCAGCGCATCGATTTGGTTTGAGTAAGCCCTTAAAGTGAAGTCTATTTATTCTTCTTTCTTCAGTCCCATCACTATTTTTAAAATGTGTATACAACTCAGAGGTTAAGTATTGTGGTTTCCTACTGTAACATGAACTCTACTAGCAGCAAACATGAATGAATAAAACTCCCCTGGGAAGAGAAGAGTCTTTCCAAGCTGCAAATGACTTCAACTAGGATTTCCAAACAGAGCCAGTGACACAGGGCACCCAGCTCCCACTCAGAGAATTGTCTCATCCTCTGGAAACATCAGCCTGGCTGGTGGCCACTGACAAAGTCCTGCACAGTCACTGTGTAATATTACATGCAAACAAAACAATTAAGATAAGGTGAGCTCTACCCACACCCTGTCAAAGCTAACATTTACAAAAGCACAGGCAAATGTCACATAAAAAGGAAACTGAGGCACAAAAGATTTATCCCACCAAAGGCAGAGAGGAACAGAGCAGTTCATCCCCAGAGTTCCATTCTGAGGTTCAGGCTCACACCATAAAAGCAGTCAAGCTCGATGACAGAATCCCTTAAAAGTCCTTAAACAAGTTTAATCAATGTTCAAGCAATAACAATTAAAACATTATTAATTCCATGAGTCTCTAGTGCTCATCACCACAAAAGTCACAGCCCATAAAGCTGCTTTCCGATCATCACTAGGTGCTACAGTGGGACATTAATAATCCAAATAATCACTTAGCAGGAATATGCTGCCTGAAGAGCATCCGAGAGGCTCCTTTTAAACATCTGCTGTTACATGATCGACTGAGAATGCACAATCTATTGCTGTGTTTCCTCACTACCTTGCTCCAAATAAAGGAGATTTGGATTCAGGGGATGTTTTAGCTGAGTTTGGCTCAAGTTTAATACATCCACTAATTTGGCAGGTGCTTTCCCAGTGCATTTGCTGAATTAGCTGTTGCTGCACAAGCAGCACAAAAGCATTTATCTACCTTAACTTGTTGTGCCTGAGTAACTCGCTGTCTTTGCCTACAATTTCTTTGCTGTATGTGGATTTTGATCCACAGAGAGAAAGAATAAACTAGGGATCCTGCATGGGAGAGGAATTTTAACTCCTCAAACAACTGCAAAGCAATTTCAACATCCCACTAGACAAAGAAAATGCTTCTGTAGAAAAATTACTTCAAGTATCCTCCCCGACAAAAATTTAATGTTTTCGGACAAAGAGATGCTCTCGGAGTAATCAAGAAGTACCTCGGCCTTGAAGAGCCAAGACCAAGCAGTCACATACTTGCAACTCTCTCATTTAATTTTCTTGGAGCGCAAGTACGTTCAGGGAAAACAGGAAAGACCCTTCAAAAGTTGGTCCTGCTGAAGAGATAAAACCAAATCAGAGCACGCAGAAGCGTGAGTCACATTTGGGGGAATGTGTCCAGCACACACCTTTGCTGCCAATATTATTTATTTTTTATTCTATCTACAGAGAGTTTTTTCCAGCAAAAGTCCCTTAATGGTAGTGACACTGGAAACAAGTATACAAAGAGAACTACAGACAGACACCAGTGTTTTTAACAGATAACAATGCCAGGTTAAGGATTCAGCAGCTGCCAGAGTTTTTGCTACAACAGGGCTCCCATGGCTTCCACAGGAGAAAGAAATTCACAAGAAAAAAAAACCAAAACCAAAATCCTCTCATGTTTATATGGCACTCAGGGAACTGCATTTATTTTATATCTGATATTCTTCATACCAGAAATCACCCTCTACATATGGAATCTGAATATAAAATTCCTGTGAGACACCATATATTTATATTATTACACATATATATGGCATTTTCACCCTTCAAATAATTCCCATAATTATTTCCAGCTGTGAAAGCAAAGGTAGAGCTGAGCCCCCTTAAAAAGCAGATAAATAAATGCCTAAAAATACCAATGGACATGAAAATAATAGACCATACTAGATCCAAAAGTTACATTAAGACTAAATTCACGTGATTTCTTTTTTACCTTAATAATTTCTTGAACTAATACGTTCCACAGGAGCACTAGCTCAAACACTGAATACCGCCTGAAGATTTTATTCACAAAAAAGCTTCAACATCTGTTCTGCACTGTACTGTAAACCATCAAACACTTTGTTTTAAGGCTTATATTTTTAGCTTTTTAAACTACCACGTAGACTTGCAGTTTGCTACAAGTAACCCAAAGGCATTCTTCGTGGAAAAAAAAAATAAAACAAACCTTGTTTTACTCTCCCCTTTCCAATTTCAAGAGGAACTGAAATAAAAATTCTTCAGCATGTCTCTGCTCAGATGATACACGACCAAGCACCACCTTGCATCAGCCAGCTTGGGTAGAAAGCAAAAGAGCTTCTTAAATGCAGAGTGTGCTTTGCAGGCACCACCTCAGCACTGTTTGCACATGAAAGCTCACACCGCTATCGCCTTTATCTGTATGCTCTCGGTGCAGTAAGAGGCACTCGACTAGAGAGATTTACTTGATTAATTCTTGATTATAGATATCATTAATAACTTCCCACAGTTCACCCTTTAATTCAAAGTAAGAGTTCCTGAAAACGGAATACAAAGTACTCTTCCCAGCCAAGATGCTCGAGCCAGACACCAACAAAGGAATTTGACTCTTACTCACACTGTCTTTTGTGGCTGAAAGGGAGGATGGAGTTTGGGCCATGGCAAAACACAGCTAGACTGCCTGTGGAGGGAGAAGGGAGGACCAGAAAGGTCCTGGTGGCTGCAATTCCTCCCAGCCCCTTGTTCTTTGTTCAAGAAGGCTGCCACTTCCCAGTGACAAGAGCTCTGCTTCTAGATCTGAAGTGTAGTGTCTTTACCTGCCTCAAAATCAAACAGCTCAGGGCAGCATGTACCTGGGATTGCCCACTGAGTGCTATCTTGCAACCAGGTTACTTACTACATTACTGTTCTTCAAAATTAACATCCCTTTAGCAGGCATCTGGATTTCGTTTACAGCTGCACACATAAAAGAGAAGAGCATCTACCATTTCTGCAAGGACAATCTCACTGCTTCTTGTCATGCACTTAAAACTCTCACATCCCATCCCAAGGCTGACAAAGTTCAGACCATCCCATGCCAGGATATTTTAACTCACAGCACCTCCCTGGACACTAGGAATCATTAGTTCCACGGCTGCCAAAAGACTGACTGCATTCTCTCAGGATTCTTTCAGGAACAAGGGCTAACTTGATTAGGGCAGCCCAAAGCAATCTCAGTGATGTCAAGGATATGGGAAGAAGCAGAGCTTGCTGGCTCCTGAAGTTGTTCCTGTTGTCACTTTAGACAATATTAAAATGACCTAACCCACTCCAAATCTGAAGGAAATCCAGTTAACACTCATTTTCTTCCCTTAAGTACTGCTGAGAGCAACATCAACAAAGCACAAATAAAACATCCACTAAATGAGAAACCAGAAGAAAGAGGGTCATTTTAAAGATGTTTGCATTGGCACTGACACCTAAAGGAAGGCAGAGTTCAAGATCTGGGGCAGTGTTACATTTCTCTCAAATGCAAAGGGCTGCTGATGGCTCCCATTCAATTTAAACAGCACCAGGCAGTCTCTGTTCCAGGGCTTTGAAGTTCAGTCAAGTCTTGGGTGTGGAGGGAACAGCCCTGACCCCCAGAGAGGCAAAGGCCTGGAGAGCAATGCTGGTGAGGACAGAACAGCTCCCTCCTCTTGGTGTGTAGTTGGAAAAGAGATGCAAGAAGACACAAACAGTCTTAAGAACGGCCTCACACCTTCCACTAAAACCCCAGGAATGCAAATGAGAGGAATTTTTATTAACCCTAAAGAAATCTTCCTCAGGCTGCAAGATCTTCGAGGAAGCTCTCTGTCACTGGCTTTCAAACCAGCTGGAAGAATCAGCTCTAAACAGTTGCATTTTTGTCTTATCTTGTTCGGTTGAAGTGCTGAAGAGGTGTCAATGCAGCTGTATAATGACAGGTAGAAGACAGAAAGTGCCTCTCCCCTCCTGCTGCAAGAACACTTCTGCACACAAGGTGTTTTAAGATACTGAGAGGCAGAGATGGAGACCTTCCAAAAGCTCCCCTTTTTGTCAGACATGCAAAACCTCAGATGTTGACTTTCTACTGCTACTTAGCATCTAATTTTTAAGACAGGCAGTAGAAAAGACAGAATGACACAGGATGAAGAGCAGCACACTGAACAGCACCCATCTTCCCTAAATCCTGGTCTGTGATTCACCCACTGTTAACACCACAGTTCCAGTCGGGGACTAACAGCCAACAACCCACGCTGTGCATCTTACATCACTTGTCTTTCCTAAATTCCCTACATATTTCTTAAGGACTTTATATTCCCCATACTCATTTTGCTCAGGATCCTGTGATTATCTAAATCCCAAGACAGGGCTGGGGGTGTGGAAAGCCATTCTGATGACAAGGAGAAGACCCAGTGTTTTGGACACCTCCCATCCAAAAGGCCCTAAGTGACTATAGTGCTTTTGCCCTGTAGAACAGCATGTCGTGCACACCCTGCTGTCCTCTCATCTATGTCAGTCCTTTGAAAGGCATGAATCATGACTGACAAAGGCACACAACTGAATATACACATAACTTTCACCAAAACACAACACAGGTAATTATAACAGCACAGTAACATGATTTTCAGAAGATGATAATTGAAATTATGCCTCTTAGGAAAGACACTCAACAGCACAGTTTGCAACTAGATTAATCCCCAAAGGTAACAAGTAATTTATTTATACATGGGTCAACAGTGATTCATATGCAATTCTGGAATGACGCATTTTTTTAAGAGCAATTTTAAAGAGCATTTTAAGAGCAGAAAAGAAAATAAGATCAGTTTATACTCCCTGCAGCTACAGTGCACCATCAATGTTGTAGGCCTATCAGTCTAAATTAAAGTCTAAATTAAAAATCTAAAATCACTATCACTAAATTAAAAATCAGGGCAAATTTGTTTGAATCAAATTTTACTACATTGAAACACAGGATGCCGCATAAAATCTGAGCCTTGATTTAAAATCAGAAGTCCAAAGAGTGAGGGGAGAGTTTCTTCAGGGCTTCACTGAAGCAAATGCTAAGAACTATCAAACAGTGGCACCCAGTGGTAAAGGACTTCCTGCAAATAGGAACACCATAGAAAAACTTGGGAGGGAGAAGGGGGAAGACTGACACAAATCCATGTTTATTTACAAAAATGCTGAACTGAAAGAGAAAACATAGTAAATCTCCCACAATTTTAGCAAGAAGTCTTACTTCAAAGTCATTTTATTTCTGCAATCTGCATTAGAGAAAAGTGATTCTTCAAATACAAAAAGTTTAATATTAAACAGGTATTTCCTAGAGAGGGAAATCCAGAGCAGCCAGCAGCCCCTTACCAATTGGGAAACTGCAAACATTTCAAACACCTGACTTGAGATACCTAAAAGGAGACTGGTGAACCTTGAATGCTTTTAAAATCTAGTCAAAAAGACTTTAGCAGGATTCCTCCAAGGAAGAGAGAAATATGTTGATAGTGATTGTTTTTCCATTTGTTCTGTATTTTCTGTAAATAATCTACAGAGGACGATTAGAGACTAATATGTGTCCCAGTGAGGCCAAACATTGTCCAGACCAAAGGGTGTAGGTCATTCTCATGGAACAGGAATCCTTTTCTGGATGTTGTGATGATAGTGAGGATGATGAAGATGATGATGATGATGGAGGGTCCTAGCAAATATCCAACCAGGCAGAAATTTGTATCAGATACAAGCCAAAAAGGTTAAAATTACCTTTGATATATGTGAAAAAATTTGCAGCAAGAGAAGAGGCAGGTTACTTAGCAACCCAGTAAACATGACAAACAACAGCAAACAAACTGCACAGCAAACAAAGTTTTCTTTATTAAAAAGAAGTTAGGAAGTTAAAGAAAGAGGAGCATCTGTAAATGGGAGAACGTGCCCTAAACTGAGGCTGTTCTAACAGCTCTCTCATTTGATTTTTAAGAAGTGAAGATGAATAACAGCCTAATAATCATAGAAGCAACAAGTCTGACAATGCTTTGAGAAATTTTGATGATTGGGTATTGAGGCTAGAAAATAAATTCCTTAAATAAAGAGCACACTTTTAAAGTGAGGAGAATAAAGCCAACAATTTCGTGAAAGATTTGTGTTGAGCTGCATGAAGAGACCAAATTACAGGATCATAATTATCCCTCCTAGTTCTACAAGCTTAAAATCTATGAGTGCAATTAATAAGTGTTTGCAAGGAGGTCAGAAGATTAAAATCTCTGCATTAATCAGGTAGTTATTCATTCAGTAGCTACAGCATCAAAAACGAGACCAAGCAAGCAAAATATTTCTCATGCTGCCTCAGTTACTCCTGTGCTGTAAATCCCCAAGTCTTGCCAAAGGAGCACAGTGGGGGTGCTGAACCAGATTCTGCTGGGTGCCAGGAGCTGTTCTGTAGGGCACAGCAGCATCCTGCCTGGAGTTAGGGCACAGCACGATCTGCTGAGCTGTCACAGCTCTGCTCCCCTCTGGGGCTTTCTGAATGACAACCTAAAAGGAATTCTAACCACCCATAAAAGAAGGCCATTTGCAACAAGTATAAGTACACTGACATAATGAAAACCACACGGTCCACTGCAGCTTGGAAGCTTCTTAAACAGACTCATAGGTAGTTATGTAAAAGTTAAGTACTTCTTCAGACTGGGCAGAGATGTATCAATTACCTGCCAACTCAACAACTCAAGTTCTTTACATTTTTTAGGAAGAAACCCTTTTCCCAGGGGAAAAAAAAAAAAAAAAAAATCACCACTAGCAAAAATTGCTTTTTTTCCTTCTCTTTGGTGACAAATGGCTCAGAGCAAGAATCCAGCCTCTGTTTTGACTTCTTAACCCAAGGAGATTTCCTAGAAACAGACAAAAGGAAACAAAAAGAAATAATTTCCTGAAACCTATTGCTACTCCAAACTAACACACTCCCAGCTTAATCACAGGAAAGAAATAAAACCTTCACCTCAAGGAGTTAGTCTTGGCTCAGGCAACTGCATCCACATTCCAGCCTGCACTGTGTCCACAAAGAGACACCCTTCCTTGCCCAGACCTGTTTTATCCACTCTCAGCTGGCACAGAGAAATTTTAGTATAAGGCTCTGCACTATAACTCCAAGGAAAAAGAAACCGCTACAAAGGAAGGAAAACAAAACCTAAAGGAAAAAGCAAAAATGAGGACACTAGTAAAACTGATGACCAATCTTCCAAAAGTGAGGAAGAGTAAGAAATTTTTAAAAAGGCTGTTCCACACCCTGCTCATGACCTTAACCAAAAGCATGATGCTCTAATGGTTTAAACGGATTGAGTGGGTGTAAGAATGTATGGCAGCCAGCACAAGCCTCCTGGAAGCTACAAGTGGGTTTAGGACAGCCAGCCTGATACACGACTATTAAAATGCAAAGTGATCAACAGGCAGTCCTGCAAAGAATACAACATGCCACAGGGCATGCAGGGGAACATCATCTGCTCACTGTTAGATGGGAAGAATGAGAGGTCTGAAAAGCAGAATTTACAGAAAATAAAAATGGAGAAAAATGTTGACACTCAGTCACATCTGTCAAAGCTGGTGACTTTTCACTGGTGCTCTTGATGAGCAGCTACAATCAGCAGCTTCTCCTGCAAGCTCATATATCAGGAAGCTGTGGCACCAGGGCAGGGCGGAGTATCAGCCTGAAGGCTGCACATGAAAGGGCAGCCTCGCTGCTCCGGCGGAAGGGCGTTGTTCTCTAAAGAAACAGCCTCCATCTGGACAGGATTGATGTGTTGTTACTTACAAAACTGAGTTGCCTTTGGCTTTTCAGCCTCCCTGGAATGAAGAACCCAGAATGTCAATACCTAAAACAAAAGCAGTCACATAAGCTTAGCACAAACACAAAGGAGATTTTGGCATATACTTTGGCAGAACAATTTGTTGTGTATGGTGACATGGGACTGTTTCTAGGATATTTTCTGTCAACTTTTTCTCTTTTTTGTCTTTTTAGAAAGACTGGAAAAGGTTCAGGAAGGGAGAAACAGACCACCACTCCCTAATCTCTCCCGAAAGGAACTGTTTTAACAAATTCCAAGTAGTTAGCAAAGAAGACTAAGAAACTAGAAAGATGACCCCAATGCCTCCACAAAGGGATTGTTTGTTGAGCTTGTGAACTGGTGGCAGGAAAGGAATTTCCTACAATTGTTACCTTTCTGCTTGAGAGACCACCTGGAGGAAAGTCTCAGGCTGTCCTTCCTCAGCAGCACTTGTGAAGAGGGTGAGCTGGAGTTTATAGGATCTCCCACTCTGCTACTCATATCCTTCTCTAGGGCTTTAGAGAGAGCAGCTCACTTGCTTTATGTCCTACAGAAGTGGAACTGAACTGGACATGAACTTGAAATGCAAGAATTCTGAAGCATGTAATTTGAACAAGAAAAAAAACCTCTCAGTAGTCCTAAGAGGCACTACAAGGATCTCCATCAAATGGTTACAACAAACCACCTGCATCCCAAAAAGTCATACACTAGTTTACATAAAGGAAAATAAAATATGCATATTCTTGCCTCTTCATGCTCAAAAATAAAGAAAAACCTTAAATAAGCCAAAACCCAAAGGGCTGGAAAATAGGACTTCAGTAGAGCCAAGAAAAGGGCTGAAAGTCTCTCTTTACCATAACATGCCTACAGCTGAGGAACAAAAGCAGTGTGAGGTCACAGCTTGGCTCCTGCTAGTCAAGATTCACAAAAACAGTGTACAGAGCTTCCAGAGAAGTGAGTGCCATTTGTCATTCACAGACAGCAGCAGCAGCAGCTCTCAAAAAGGCTCCTGCCAGCCCCAAGAGAAGAGGGCTTGAAAAAAGCCTCCTCACAAGCCTTGGAGCCCTCTTATTAACATCATTTCACAGGTGACTCAGCTTACTTTACAACAGGCAGGCTGAAAAGCTGTCCTCTAGCTGCGTTTTACAGCAGCAGCTTAATTAATAGGATGAATAGCTATTGATAGGCAATCATAACCTCCACTGCCAGCTGCACCTCTTCATGCCTGAAGCCAGCCCTGCTCTTTGTTCTGCTGCTGAAAACACAACTTGGGGGGCTCTGAGCACTTGCTGGGCCGGAACCGAAGAGGGGAAACTTTAAGGCAAGCAAACTTTCTATGCTGGCAATAAACTGCCTGTTAAAGACTCCTTAAAAATGTCAAGAGGTGTTTCTGTCATTCTTTTCCTGATCTCCTTCAATAACTAGAATATTTAAATATTAAAAAAAACCCAAACAGAAAAATCATAATTAAAATTCCAATGAGCCCATGTTGCTTCCAAGACTTTTAAAAAAGCACACCCCTGTTTTCCAAGCAGAAGCACTCCAACAAATGGTCACAGGTGAATAGTCAGCACTCCAGTGGATACATTGTGCCATGTCACATCCACAAGCACTGCCTCTCATGCTTCCTATCACTAAATTAATTATTAGTTTTCTCTGACTGCCTAACCTACACAGATGTTGTGTACTTACTACGAGAACTTTCTGTATGACTAAGGGTGAAAGTTGAATTGATATTTATGTAGGCATCTCATGCATTGCTAATTCCTGGGGTTACATCTCACTGTGAGAAAGGTGATCTGAAAGTGTGAGCACTGTTTCTTAAAAAATAAAAGGAGGTGGAAACCCTTTGACCTGTTACTAGTTCCATAAACCTGAGTAAAACAGACCAAACTGCCATGACACTTTCAAACATTTTAACGCAGGTTGCTTAAGTTTATACATACATCACAGTTGTCTGTTATCTTACAGCAACAATCACTTTCTCAACCTGCTTGCTTAACAAGCAGTGGAGAACTTCAGACTGCAGGGTATAATATTAACATCTGCTTCTTTTTTTAATTAGACAATCATATTTTGTCACAATTCACTGAGGAATTGTATCTTAAAACTGCAAAAAATTACTGAATGAGGGGAATGTATCAAAATTTGAAGTAGCACTGTTCATTTTAACAGGCTTGGTCACATCAGAGGTTCATTCAGTCAGTAGGAAAGCTGCTCCACAATTACAGTGAGGAACTGAGCCATGATAGAAGAGAGAGGCTCTATTCTCAGCTCTACCAAAAACTGGATTTGTGATGCTGAGCAAGTTGCCGAGCCTTAAATTACTCTGGAACAAGCTGTGGTTGTCAGCATAAGACAACATGTTGGATACCAAATGCAGAGAGAGGAAGACAGGCTTTTTTTGGATGAGCAAATCAATAAGAAACATCATAAATTACAACAACACTATGCTTTGTTCTATTATAGGCAGCATTTTGTCAGACATTTTGGAGCCATTTCATGTTAACCACTCTTTTTTTTAGGATTGAACAAATGCTTGCTTTAGAATCAAGAAGCAAAATCTAAACAGGTAATTTGCTGAAATAAGCTCAGAAAATTAAATTGATTATGTTTAAAATAAGGCACAAAGTTATGGATTAAGAGACACACAGAATAAAATTTAGAAAGATGTTAAGAATTAATAACACAGAGGCTGTGAACTTCTTGGTGCTGCAAAACAAATGCCAGGGATTTAGAAGTCTCATGCCTAAAGGATTTATGCTATTTTCACCCCAAGGCTATTTTTATGAATTTCTTCCTTCCCAAGTTGTTCCCAAAGTCCCCTGTGATTTTATTTTTTTTGTCTGTAGATTTATCATCTCAACGACAAAAAGAGACACATTAAACACATGCTTTTTTAAGCTGCACTAGTAAATATGTTCCCAGAAATGACTCCAAGACAAAAATCCACACTGAAAAGCTGGAATGAGAGCTGGGAGCCTGAGGGCTTTCCTATCCCACTGGTGAATACAGCACGTTTTTGAGCATGTTCGTAATAAGACAGAGACCCATTTGTCAAAATCTGTCCTCTTTAAAACAGCATGTATTCCTCAACAGCCTCGGTGCTCAGCAGGGTGTAAATACTGCACCTTCAGCCACTTCCTCAATGTGAGTTTAACACGTACATTAGTGTTTAAGATTGAAGCAAATGTTTGCTACAATTAAGTCCCATTTCATCTAAGAATGTTAATAGTCATCCTTTAATGTGAATGTTAACAAAGCAGCCGTAACTTTTTTCCATATCATTGAGAGATGTGATGTTAAACACATGATTCTGACCTGCTACACTGAACCCAGCAGCCTGCCTGAACAGAGGATGTTGTCCCACAAAAATCAGAAAAGCTCCACAGAAATACAACAAAGGCAGCAACAGGATCCACCTCCATTTTAGAGAGGCATTTGGTTATGAAAACTAGGCTATCAGAAGTAATCCAGGAGCCTTCCTCTGCACAGATTTGTCTTTAATACTTGTTTTCTCGTCTGCACCTTTCCAGCACTGCTGAGAGCAGCAAGAGCACAGGTACCAATGGCAGCACAGTGCAACTGGCAAATGAAGATGGTGAATGTGGGCTGAACACAATGTCTGCTGGAGGAACTCTAGAGCACAGCTGAGTACCTGCATGAGCAAACAGCAAGGAAGCAAAACCCTCAGAAGGCACAGGCACAGTCAGCTGGGATTGCAGCTTCTGTGCAATGTATTAGTGAAAATCAGCACAGGGATCTGTCTGTATCATTATCAAGGAAAGTTACTGCAGAGTGGGAACAGCAAAAACACAATTGGCTGGTGCAGAGACTCAGATCCCTTCAACCCTACAGAACAACTTGTAGGAAAATATTAGAATCCCAGTAACTCTGAAATGACAAAATATCAATTCTATCCATGTTTCATTACTCAAATGTACCCCATGTTGTACATTTATTTACTAATGGAAATTGCAACAAAAATTAGAGCAATCTCGCTGTTCACACACACACACTTGAGGGAGTCACCATGCTTTCTAAGTCTACACAGATGACTGAATGATTATCCCCATTTTATATACTCCCTCTTCCTGGAAGCCAACACCTTTGGGACTGACAAATAGTAGAATTTGGGCAAATTTTACTGACTGTAAATTTACATCCTCCCACAATGTAAGGACACATTGTGTCCTTACAGACAGACACTGTCAGTTCATCTTTCACACAAAGGTAGCATCCCACTCACATTCTAAGTAACTGTTCAGTTGATTTCCCAGATAAAAAAGATGTTGGTTGTCACCTTCATCCCCAAACCTGACCTTGCCAGCACTACTAATCTGCTTGTTGTAAATTGGGCTGCATGAGACACAGTATTCTGTGCCTCTGAGCAGGGTGACAGCCACCCCATGAGAGCCCACTAGCATGGCATCATCTCATATGTAGCTAAACTGTCAACCCTATCTTTTGGGTCAAACATCCTCTTTTCAAGAGCCATTTCCCTCTTACTTAATTACACATATACCTCAGGGGCTGGTGGAATAAACAGCAAGTCTTTGTGGCTGGGCAGGGGTGCAGGTTTTGATTCAGGATGTCTACAAATTAATTTTGATCTGCACCCTACTGTGCTTGGTGCTTTCCTATGGCTTCCATTCAACATAAACATTAACTACCACTGAAAACACAATGCCTTCCAGGAAAACAATGTTTAGTTAAATTCACACAGTGATAAAAAAATTACAATAAGAACATTAAAAGTTTGAAATCAATGGACGGACTTTCCCACACACTAACAGCAGCTTTACTAAAGAGCATGACAGCAAATGTGCCTGCTCACCCTCAGAAGTACTACTCTCACTAGTAGGGAGTTAAAATTTGTAATTTTATAGTAGAACCAACATGGGTATCTTTGTAAAGGCTACAGCACAGACTTTTTATCAGGAAAAGAGATCTATGCAGATTTCAGAGTTTTTAACCCATCCAGGTTTTTTTTTCTATTGCTAGGAAGTGCTGACATCCATTTATGAGAAAACTTCTGAACATGTCTTTTAAATATCCCTTTCCAAAAACCTCCCATGGGACAGCTTCATTACTTCAACAAGTGACTCAAGGAGGAGGAGACAGTATACTAAATGAGTAAGGCAGACACAGAAAACCAAGGCTACAAGAATTTCATCCAAGTTCTCACACCTCATTCTACCCTTCCTTACATCAGATGATTCAGCGTTGTTCAGCTGCAACTGCCATTTCTTAATCTTACCCAATACCTCAGCTAAAAACTAAAGACATCAACCACTTGTCTCTCTCTTGCTTAAGACCTTTCATACATCCCACTCTAACCCTTATTTACACCATTATGATTATTATCTAATTATAAACAATGGCTTGATTAAAACATACATATTTATAGAAGCATTCATGTCACCTACCTTTAGGGCCTTTAACTGCTGCAGCTAAAATGGGAAAGCAAGCTCCTTATAGCATTAGCATGGTTATCCAGAGGGCAAATCAAAGCAGCTATGTTCAGCACTAAAGTCAAATATTATCACTCTCAAGCAGCTTCCAGACACTCTCACCTTCCTCCACTGAGGTTATGAGAACTCCAGAGAATCTAGATTCCCAAATGGCTTTTTTAAAGCAATGGGTAAAGTCCCTTCAAAAACTGAAAGGTTAGAAAAGTGCAGCTCAAATTTCATAAACTACAGCAATACTAAACAAATCCAACTTAAGATAGTATAAAAGCCACTGCTTTTTATACTATCTCCAGCATGCCTGTTACTTCCAGATTTACATACAGCATGATGTAAACCCATGGAAAATACTCAGTTTAATAATTTCCTGTATTATTCACCACATTGTGTGCAATACCTTGTGGATTAATTACCCAGATAACAAAATGACTGCAAGTGCCATTAATGTTGTCGGTCTGAAGTAGTGATCTAAATAATGAGAGCCATGTGCTCCTGTGATCTACAGCATGAGAGCTGAACTGAAGAAAAACCCCCTCCCACCTGCTACACGAGTGAAAAAAGACCCTTCCTCCCTGTACAGGAAGGTGAGTAAACCATTAAGCAATTGTGGAAAGTCCCAAAGACTGGGAAAATCAAAGGGAGAAAAGGGCTTTCACACCTAGAAGCCAAACTGTTTAAAGGAATGGAGAGAAGAGTGACCAAGGAAGAAATGTTTTATGATGAAGGTGGTGAGACACTGGCACAGGCTGTCCACAGAAGCTCTGAATGCTCCATCACTGAAAGTATTCCAAGTCAAGTTGGATGGAGTTTTGAGAAACACAACTGAGTGAAAGATGTCCTTACCCACTGCAGGGGGGTGGAACCAGATTAACTTTAATTGTCTCTTCCAGCTCAAAGCCTTCCATGACTCTCTGACTGATGACATTTATGTGAGGAGGGGATAAACACATTTTGGGGGTGCTTGTGCACAGAAGCAGCCCAACAATGAGAGAGATTCTGCTCCTCTCCTGGAGCCAGGGTATCCAAACAGGTGAAGGAAGCCCTTGAGCAGAATTACTGCTCTCCCCAGCCACTGATGTGGCCACAGACCACTACCCGTAACACACTGGAAACATCTCATTTCTGTGTGTCCTGGTTAAGCAAGAGGCACAAATTTCTGTTTGAAAGCAATCTAAACCACACCACTGGAAATACCAGTAGAAATATTTCTGTTATTTCCAGGCCACCAAACACAAGTAGCACTCACTAGTTTACTACTCTGGTTTCCAAATTAAGAAATGCCTTTAATGGAAGCACTTTCTTGAACACATACCAAATGACACTGAACACAATTATGCCTAAACTGCACCTCCTAGAGAGCTTCATTTTTAAATTACTCTGATCATGTCGTAACCTAAAAAGGGATCAGAGGAGGGAATTAAAAAAAAAAAAAACAAAGCAGAAAAGAGGAAGAAACTTTCTCTGCAGCATCTTTCTTTCTCCAAACACAGGAAGAAACAGGTGTTGGAAAGGAAGACATCTCACAGATTAAAAACCAAGTTCTAAATATTAGCAAAAATATTAAATTATTGAGGCAGAGAGAGAGGAAGTTGCAAAACTGATTAACATTTCAAGAAGGTCTAAGGCTTTTCACTCAGTGTTGTAGCTGGGGAAAACAGACATACACTTTGAGTATCATACAATGATTTGTACTAAAAGGGAACTTAAGAGATCATCTAGCTCCAACACCCCTACCACAGGCAGGTTGCTCAAAACCCTGACTTTGAACACTTCCAGGGATGGAAACAGCCACCACTTCTCTGGACAACTTATTCCAGTAATTCACCACCCTCACAGTAAGGATTTTCTTCCTAATACCTAATCTAAACCTGCCCTCCTTCATTCTAAAGCCATTCCACCTTGTCCAATGCCCCTCTCCAGCTCTCCTGTAGCCACTGTAGGTACTGGAAGGGGCTCTAAGGTGTCCCCAGAGCCTTCCCTTCTCCAGGCTCAACAACCCCAACTCTCTGAGCTGTCTCCACAGCAGAGGTGCTCCACCCCTCTTGAGCATTTCTGGGCCTCTGGGTTCACTCCAACAAGTCTCTCTTGTTCTTACTTTGTGGGCCCCAGAGCTGGGGTACACTTGGATTAGCGACTCGGCAACAACAGTCAAATAAATGAAATGCTGCATCTGTTGTTACAATTAAATTAACCAATAGAACCACGCATGTTTTCCCCTTGTGTACCATGCCCTGGGTAAAGATGTTCTATAGCTGTACATATTTCCTATGTTATAAATTAAACACAAGCCAAATTTACCCTGCCTGTAATGCTATTAAAAATCAAGGGCAATTACTCCAGGGATAAATCTGGCCCAGTAATGTTTTTCAACAAAAAGAGTTTCAGAATAAATTTTACTAAAATAAACCTGTGTGGAAATACTTGAAACATTTTTGTTTGTGTTCCCAGAGCACTTGTTTAAAAATAAATTGGAACAAAGAGTTCCCAGTATTAAATAGATGGAAAATGTCAAGACAGTATTTCAGAATACTCTGTTTTCAGGTGATCAACCTGATATTCTTACTGTCTGGTTCTGTGGAGGGTAGTTTGTTGTGGCTGACATTTCTATTTTTTTGTTTTCTGTGTGGTTTTTTTGGGGTGGGGAGAGATTGTGGGATTTTTTGATTGATTTGGGTTTTTAAAAAAATTTTTGTTATTTTTTTAATACCTAAGTATTTGCATAAATAAAGGCCACCTTTTTTATGCAGCTTAGGTTGTGTATCATGAATTAAGGAGCTCAGAAATTAGGTGTACATGGAAAATCAGACCCATACGTTCAAGGTTTCAAATTTTTACATTGAGATTACACAATCAGACAAAATACAACTACAAATAGCATCAGGTTAGACTCTCAGCTGACATGAGCTGGAGCCAGTCCCCTAAAATCAATTTATCTTCCTCAGCTTATCTGACTCCTCAGGGAATGTGGGCAATATTAATCCTGCAGCTCTCCACAAAGCCACACGTGCAGAAGTGCTGGTGAGAGCAATGGCCTCGGAAAGCCTCCCACGATGCTGCAGACCCACACGGGTGCACCCACAACACTGCTCCCACAGAACACTGCACCAACTGCAGCGATGGAGACAGCCATCAAACACAAACAAGTTGCTGAAAGCAATTCATCGACAGTAATTTGCACAGCAAGCAACCACTGTAATCACATTTTTGTAGAAACGTGGAAAATCAGGCTGGAAGGAACTTCAAGAGGCCCCTCACCCCTTCCCTGCCCCAGGGTAAGCTGTAGCACACCTATACACCCCTCAAGTCTCCCCCTGCCAAAGAGGTTTTTGAGCCAAACTTTTTCATTCTTGATCTTAATCCAAAACAAGATGTGATTTAAACCCAGTTGTTCATCTGATTTTAAGCCCCAGGCGTTGACATTCAATGCTAATGAATATAAAGAACGTCACACTGGCTGGTTAAGTTCTGATGTGAGCCGAGCTGAGCTTTCGCTAACGCAGGGACAGCAGAAGATATAAACAGATCAACAATTTCTTTAGAACAGGAGTCAAACGTAGCAGAAATTTTAAAATCTGTTCCACAGATTTTTTTTTTTTAAATCTCCACTGCAGGAGATAATTTTAGCACATCTGGAGGAGACCAGAGAGCTCATAAGAAAACCTGCAATGTTCTCATTGAGGCCATCATCTCCGCAACAGGCACGGAGAGGCAGAAGGTATTCCCTCTGCCATACAGAAGACACCACTCTTCCCAGAGAGGTCTTCTCTCCTGTCTTGCACAGACCAAGTGTGGTTTTGACCTCCCCAGCTTTTAGAAGCTTATCATAAAATCCCCCTGCAATGGCAGAGGGGCATGTGCCTCTCCTTCCTTCTGTTTTCCCATCAGAAAGTCACAGACGGGCTCAGGATAGAGTACCATAGAGCAGAGAGCTCGTGGCTCCTGTGCCTTCCAAACCTCCTGGCACACAAATTCAGAGACAGAGTGTGGAGGGAAGAAAGGGGAAGCTGGTAGGGAAAGCCATTTAATAAGCCATTTTGCAAAAACAGTACTTGGATGGCTCTCAGCAGCACAGAAGGATTCAGGATGAACAGCTACTGATGACACTTCAGTGGTAAGGTAAAGGGAGAAGGGTCTGGACATCAGATCCTAGTCTTAAAAAAGCTTTAAATTATTAAAGCAAGGCCTCAATTCTTGTAACAAGGCACTGCAGCTTATTTAAAGAAAATAACACACTAATAAGAACATTTATTTCCTTCCACATCTTCCAGGCATGGAATTACTAGGATCTGTCTGTTTCCACTACTTCTGCCAGTCCTGAAAACAATCACGTGCTCATGTTGAGAGGCAACCCAGTTTTCTCATTGTGGTTCTAAACCAGAATATATATTGCTTCTATTTTTTCCGCTATATATTATTTTTCATGCAATTATTCAAACAAATCATTCTCCCCAATCTTCTGGGACTCAGTTTATTGCAATAATTGTGAGGGTTTTTTCTTCTCAGATGTTCTGTTTTTCAGGGCAAGATTCCTTTTTGTGTGTGTGTGTGATCCTTTTTTAATTATGCAAAACCCAAGGAAAAAGTGTAATAAAAAACGCAATGACTATGTTGCTTATTTTTATACTCTGACACTTTCATTTCATGTCATTAATGAGTCTAATCAATCTCTTGCATTACACACATACCACATTCCTAACCAGTAGCAATTAGAAATAGATAGCCATTTGCTTTCTCCCAGAATTGTAGAAAATTTATGCCACTTGTCACAAAAAGGGTTCAGACTACAAAGAGCAACACACAAAACACTAAGTATTTTAATTTGACACCATTCTTCATGCAGTTCTCAAATCAAAAGCAACAGTGTTAAATTCTATTATTAGTCTCCTGCTTGGATCACCACTTTGAATAAAGGCATTAATGAGATGGAGACTTGCAAAGCATTTTCTTAGAAACCAGAGAATCACTAAATTAAACAATTTGGATGTTAGCATTAAAATCCCCAGTAAATTGAGTATTCACCAAGAAAAGGCGAAAGTACTGAACAAGAAGCATCTGTGGTGGCTCTGTCACTTTCTGTACAAGTGACAGGAGGAGTATCTCCCACGACCCATAACAGACATTGTGCTCAGAAGCTGCACTGGCAGATCTCCATCCCACAGCTCAAACTCTCACAGCTGCCCATGCACAGGACTTTCCCACTCTCCCCCAACACACTTCCCCTTGTTTTTGGAAAGGTGACAGGCACAGTTGTCCCACTTAAGCCAGAGATGCCCTGCACCAGTTGATGCCCTCCCAAAGACCCAAGCAGTCCCACTTTGGCAGCTGCTGTAAAAACAACTGTTCCTCATGTACAAGGAGCATCCAGTTGCTGCAACAGCCAACTCTGTCCCAGCTGATGGAAAAGGGAAATAGCAATGTGTCCTTATATCCTTATACTGATTACAGAAGTCTTGCCTTTAATTTCATTTGAGAGCTTGTCCCTATCTATTGGATTCATTTAGTGCATTAGCCACTTACTTCTTAAAAAGTCCAGATGCAGGAGAAAAAAGGATGTAGAAGCTGGATGTAACACTGATCTCATCAATATCTGTATCACTAGAAGTGGCTGTTATCACATATAAAGTGTGTTGGGCGATCCCCTCAGAGGTCAGAAGGCTGAATCAGTACCATTCCCATTGTTGCCTGTTGCTCATCCATGAGCTGTGATATACAGACTGTGACAACAGCAAACATGGACACAGAGCGCTGAAGACTCTGTGATTCAGTCTCAGCTCTCAACCACCTACACAGATGTCACAACCATTTCAGAAAAACATCCGCCTGTTCTGCATCTGTGTTAATGGGGAGGGAGAAAAGCCGAGTCTCGCAGATGTGCAGAGCTCAGACAACAATAAAACAGGTCACTGATCAGAGAAACTCTCCAGGAATATTCACTGCCAAAGACAGCACAAATGTTGTTCCCTCTTGAGGTAACCAGACAGACAGACAGCAATGCCTACCACAGAACTGGCTCACAATAAGCAAGTGACACCATGTGGGATCCAGGACTTTTGCATACAAAGCCACTTAAGCTGAATCCCTTACAGCATAGGCAGGAGTGAGTGTACAAGAACTGCACAACTGTTAGCTGCCACATCACCCAAATCTTGGATAAAATGCCCATGGCCAGCCATCTCTGAGATTTCCAGGGTTGAGTTAGGAAGGTCTAACAACTCACCAGCTGCTACTAAAACCTATGCTCCATGAGAGGTTAAGAAAATACCAGGTGATCTCTTTTTATTAGGTCCCAATTTACCATTGAAGAAAGCAACAAGACAAGGATCCAAGGAGTCTCCTTTATTCCAGAGATCCCTTAAGGTCCACTCCGTCCAAGAGGGACAGAAAGCTTTCAGTAGTGAGCAATTAACCTCACAGTCACCAAAATATGAAGCTTCATTTAGCACTTGAAATTTTGAGGCCTTTCTAAATTCTCTACACAATCTGCATGTTGGCAAATGTGGGTTACAGCTTTTTGCTTTCATAAAGTAAACTGAACATAAAACCAATAGTTAAGACTGAAATAAAAAATTGCAGGTTTTTAATACTGATGGTTATGCCTCAACAAGTGTTGAATAGATCAAAACCCAGGGAAAAATACATACTGTAGGCCAGATCTTTCAGCAGGTGTATGGTCTGAACAACTCTTCATATATAATTACGCTGCCAAATACTTGATGAAAAGAGTTGAGTGGATGTCAGCATATGCTTCTTGTAAAACAGACAAGAGGACCTTTGTCAGACAAGAAGTAAATTAAGATTCACTATAGGAACTGTATCATACAGTTTAAAAGAAAACCACAAACACATGTGCAGGCCTGAAAATGGGGGTAAAAAGCTTGAGGAGAAATGTCAGCTGAGGTCTGTTCCCTGCACAGAAGGAGACTGAACAGCAAGGGATACTATTGCATCCAGAGAACTGGCAGGCTTGCTGCTCAAAAGCAGCTGCTTGAATATTTAGCTTGAAAGGCAGACTATTCCTTGCATTTTCTCTGGTGTGGCTTTCAGCTGCACAGCAGTGCCAAATGGCATCGTGCTTCCTGCAGGACCAGGGTGCCTTTGGGCTGGGTACAAACTGTACACCATTTACAGGGCACCCTGAAGGGGAGACCACAGCACACCACTGATGCCAGAGGGGCCTGGAAGCTGTTGTGGAATTTCTGAGGATGATGGCTCAGAACGTTCATATCAGCAGGGTGGTTGATATGATCCATTCTCAGTGCTGGCTATTTTGTCACAGTGAAAAACAAGGAAGGAAGGAAGGAGTGAGAGACAGCAAAGGGCTCCTACACTCAAGAGATGCACACAATATTGCTCCATGCTTCTAAGAGCTGGGTATGACAAATAACTCCAACAGCCTGCATTAAACAGGTAGTGTTTGCAGCCTACACATCTGCCAGTTTTCTTGCTAGGCACTGAAAAGCAGCATCCATCTAATCACTCACCAGCAGTAATTCCCTTTCCTGCTTCAATCTTCTGTTACATGCTGTCACACAGTCCCAGAGATTTAAAATACATGAATTAACAATATCTAACTTCTGTGTTGGAACAGTGGAACAAATAAACAACAAATTGAAACTTTAAGAAAAAGGGCAACAAATTTAAGTTCATGAACTGAAATGATTTGCAAAGCAGTAGTTCAGCTTAGTGTGCAATTTTACATACGTGCAGAGACACAGATTTCCAACATATTAAAATAACACTACTAATTAAATGCTGCTAATGAGCAAAAGATGTGCTCAGCTCTCCTTTGAAAAGCCTACCATGCAAGCAGACACCTAATAAATAGAGAGACAACTGTAGTCAGACGCAATATGGCAATTTCATTCTAACACAAATCTTACTGGCACGAAAGCTGAAGTCACACATTTTCAAGAAGAGCTTCCAGACTTTTTCTGGTGTGAATATTTAATGTTTTGAGAGAAGCAAGAGGATTTTGTATTTAGAACTTACTCCACCAGAAGCACTCACTGTCATCTTTAGTGTTTTGCTTTAAATTATGAATAATCAACTTGTAAGATTGCTCACAAAATCTCCAACCCCTGAAGAAGCAAACAACTCAATCAGAAAAGCTGTGGGCAAACGGGATTACCAGTCTGCCTTGCAAGGGAGAACTGCCTAGTAAAAAAAAAAAAAAAAAAAAGCAGAATCATGTTTCCATGTGGAAAATGTTATTGTAACTAAATGTAACAACCCAAATTTCCCCCCCCTATTTTACTTCCAATAATACATACACTCATATCTGCTTGTTCCATTAGATAATAATGGGTAGCAGAACCAGCCATGTTCTTGCTCAAAATCCCCTGGGATTTGAGCCCTCCTTCCCAGGTTCCCCCGGAGGGGAGCAGCAATGCCAGGATCAGAAGGAAACAGGCAGGCATGTGTCAGAGAAAGAGGAATAGGAAATATCTGCATGTGGCTTTCAGACCCATCTTCAGCACAGGCCTCAAAATAGCCAAAATTCCCATACAAGTCTGAACGAGAGAGGAGGGAGGGAAAAACTCAAGTACCAGGATGTTCTAATTTGGAAATGTCATTAAAAATTATAATTTTGAACTAATTAAATGGGGGGGGGGGGGGGGGGGGTATGATAGGGAGCATAACAATCAAGCAAAGAACATCCATGTCAGATGTCACCTACATGGCAAGAGAGGAGCATTTATTCTGCCACACTGAGATATTCTGTATTCACAGTCACTGCCACAGTGTTGAATGATGTGCAGCTAAGTGTTGCTGCTTCATCCTTGTACCAGTCTCTGTTACTGCACCCTCTGCATCCAAATTCCCAGTTCCTCTCACACCTTTACAAAATGTCAGTGCAGAGACTTTCTAGGAATTTGGGCTAAGTTCAAGAATCCCCATCTGCTCCTGTTGGAGAGGGATGAGATCAGACTGTAAATGAGTAGCAGACTCCTAACAAGGAGACACGTGAATACAATTTGGACACGTATGAAAGTCAGACCCAGCCTTCTCCATTTAAATTAAAAACCTTAGACTCTCCTCTCTCTGTAATGAAACATTCATATGTTGTTCATCCATTTAGGTTAAGTGCATGTATAGGCAAGTACACTCAAGACATTTCATTAATCTACATTTATCTTAAAGCTGTTTAGAATTGCAGACGTGCATGCCCAAGATGAGTTCTTCAAGACTTAAAAGCAATTAGGTCTTGAGAAAAGTGGCTTTGGTAGCACATGTTCTCACAGTTATTTAAATAAATTCAAATCAAATATAGGTTTAAATCTGCACGAGGCTTCTCATTAGACACCAGTGTTTTTTTAAGTTTCCAAAGCTTTTCTGCAGTGCTTTGCTCTGTGTATGTAGGAGCATGCACCTGTGCTGGCAGTCAGCTTGCAGGAGGGCTCCCCTTGCAAGCCTACACACACACAACAGGGGTTCACAAATTGAATTTATAACACTTTCTTGTTATAGCTGGTAGCAATATGGAAATATATATATATATATAAAAGGCGTCACTTTCTGGAAGTTTTTCTCCCCACTTGACACTTATTGTGGTAGCCCAGGGCTAAAGTCTGGAGCAGAAACATGGTGTTCATCCACTAACAACATTCCAATTTACCCTCAAGGCACTCTGGAGAGCTGAGATCAAACTTCCTTATTTTGCAAGAAGGTGAACATTAAAAAAAATTAAAAAATCTAAATCAGAAATGAACTTACTTGAGGAATTAGGTAGAACAGGAAATTGAAGGTGGACCACGAAAGTCCCAAGTGAGCCCTGTAAAATAAGCCCTTCTGCATTTAACCAAGTCTTACACTTCTAGATGTGTAGTAATTTCAAATCCTGCCTACTTAAACTGTAACAGAAGACTCATGCATTTTACATCATTGGAAAAAGATTATCCTAACTCTGGCAGAGAGTATTAGAACTCCTTATAATCCCAAGTGCCAATCTTGCTTACATCTATTTGTTTTCCTTTTAAGTCCACAAATGGACTTAAAAGGAGAATAAACAGTCCATTTCTTGGCCACAGATGTGGCCAAGAAAACACAATGTGATTACATTCTGTGTGTGGGTAGGGCCTGCTGGTTTAAAACATGCACATAAACACACAGATACATATGCACATACACAGTCACACACACTGCCTTTGTAAATAATCAGAATGGATCTTGATGAATCACCTCTATTTGATATTTTTACAGTGTTTCTTGTAAAAAACATTCCCTGAATGTGCAAACTATTAAGGAAATATGTGAAAAACAGAGTCTGATTGGCAGACTAAAGTTGGAGGCTGAGTTACATGTAAGGCTGTTTAGCATTAGTGCCAGAAAGCCCTTCTCACTCTAAAAATCTGACATATCATTTGTTTTATTAGTTCTAAATCAATTATTCATTCAATTTACATTAAAAATATGGAATTAAAAATTAATACAGATAATTTAGAATTGAAGTTGTGAGAAGACAGTACTTTTTAAACAGACTTTCATTTTGGAAGTGAGTATTACTGCACACTGCTAAATTCCTACAAGAGTCCAAAAGGACTGGAAATTTCTTGATACAAGCATTCAGATTTCATTCACTAAGAGCTGATTACCTCAAGTCTTCCTTTTCCAATAATTAAGACCACAAACTGCCTCCAATTATTGTGTGTTTAGATCTAAGTCTTTGAGCAAGGAATGACCCTCTTACACACCTCACAGAATTACAATTTCACACATCCAGGACATGAAACCTTTTGAAATTGGGAAAAGCAAAAGAAAGGTAATATCGTCCTTTACCCTAGTCAAAAGGTCACTCAACTCAGATCAACTTAGAATTCATGAAACTCTAATCAAGAAAGTAAAAATGAAAGTCTGATCCTTACAAAGGCCAGATGTCCCACTAATTTCCTCTTACATTTTAGTTAAGCACATGGTTTACAGTCACAGAAAAGTTTATTACAAGTCACAAATACGTCACCAGTAGAGATCCAAGAGTTTCCCTTCCAAACTAGAGACAATAACCAACAAAAAGAAGACACTATTCCAGCATCAAGACAAATAAAGTGAGGCAGAGGTCATCAGCAATCCCATCTAATGGAAATGGCACTGCAGAGAAACAGCTCTGCAGGCAGATCCTGTGGCTGGAACAGCTCCCGACACCTGGGGGTGGTGAACTCTAGCAGAACAGCATTTACAGTCACTCCAGCCCCTGCTCACTGCAGGAGCCTTGCTAACATTTGTGTTTACTACTCCAGCTCAGTGCCAGCTACTTCACAGTCCTCACCTAAGGAAAAATGCTGTCCTGCTCTGCCTTTAACCCCCTCCATGTTCCCACTCTACTACGGACAAGCCTCTTATTCCAAACACCTCAAAATCCATCCAAGACCATTTTAATCACACACACAGAGACTTTCCTCCCTTTCAATATTTTTACTCTACATAACTTTAGAAGAGGCTGCAGAAGAGGCTGAAAATTTTCCCTTACTTAATCTTGACAAAATCCTTTCCCACTAAGTCCTCTGTATCCAGGCTGTTGCACAGCATCATACCTGGAAATCAGGGGCTTATAATGGAAATGCTGAGGCAAACCTTAGACACAGCATCAAGCTGCACAAAAACCCTGTCATGGTACAGGAAATAAAGTGCATTTAAAGCCTAAGAGGCTCTGTCATCACCATAAAGTGCACACACTCCTGCTGCATGCTCTCAAACTTTATTAAATGGGCCTGGGCACAGCAGCAATGAAGTGCAGCCTCCCCTGACTTTTTACAGTGCATGGGCTCATTGCCATCACCAGCTGTGTCCACCTTCACGTTAACAACGAAGGGGAAGAGAATGCACAAAATTAGAATCAAGTTTTGTGATTACAAAAAGAGCAGGGGAACAAAATTAGCCTGAATAGAAGTCAGTGCTGGAGGGTCACTCTCACTGCCTGGCCATTTATTCACTTTGCTGTTCTCTGCCCAGCATTAACACCTGCCCAGTGACTCTCCTTATCAGCTTCACCCCTCTGTTATTACCAAACCAGCCTTCCTCTGGGGAAGGTCTGCCAGCTGCAATCAACACTGGCCACTGTACTTACCATAAAATTCGGGACTTTGAGATTAAGGCAGTAAATCACCTCTATCCTTCACACATAAGAGACAAGTCCAGATGTGACAAAGATCTAATGCTGCTGTTTTATTAAAACATTAAAAGAAAACTGTAGAGAAATGAATGAAACTTGGCCATAGTGAACATCTGAATGTTAATAACTCTACATTAATAACCCCAATGAGGACTGCTGTTAGAAAGACAAAAATCTCCAGGAATTTAACACAGGGAAAGTTTTATTAAAACTGTACTTCCACCTAAAGTGCTTTGGATTTAAGATTTATCTGCGTGAGAGCAAGGAGACCTCATCTAATCAGGAAAATGCTATAATAGCCTCTGATTCAAAAGCCATCAATTTACTTTGTGTTCACAGACTATGTAAGATACCATAAAATGAAATAATAAAAAGCAGTAAAATAGAAGAGATGATATAGCAAAAAATCTCAAGTAGCGAGGGGGAGAAAAAATATTATGCTTTAAAGACCAACTACCTGCATGCACAGTTCTGAAATTATAACTCCCAACGTCCCTATCACATTACTGTGTGAGCTGCAGATAAAACAAAGCAATGGAGAATAACAGGGCCACATTGCCTCTTTTGAAAAGAAAACTTCACCGTCATGGAAAGCTAATAAAGAAAATAAAAGCAACAGGCAAGACTAAGAAATCAGAGAATGAAAAGTAATAGTATTGATTTAAGTGGTTCATTTTTTATTGATGGATATTCTTTCCAGTGGATATCTCAAAAGCATTTTATGTTTAATAGGCAGCACCATTGTGCAAATGTTTTCTCAGCAAAATGTTCCCACTCTTTACCAGGGCAATAAATGGCTTCATAGCAGACAGCCCTATGAAGAATTCAAGAACCAAAATGAACTGTGGACCATGCAAAACATAAGAAAACATCCTCAGTGAAAGCCCCTTGATGTTGAAACAATTAACAGAAGGTGGGTGCTACATCTGACATGTTTTCATTTGGTAACCCTGGTTAAATTGTCTATCAGAGATCCTTGACTTCTCAGAAGAAAAGGTCTGTATTACTGACTGAAATAAACAATGAAACCAAACCAAAACCCTCCACTGAATACACAAGTTCTAGTTTCAGAGCCTTACAGAGAGTTGTTTCCTACTTCTCCCCACTCCTTTTCTCCTTCCCACTTCTGGTTTAAATTCTTGCAATAATTATGTTTTGAGTATTTATGCCAAATGCCATCTATTCCACAGACTTTAACTATAAAATCTATTCAGCTAAGAAATTAAATCCCACTGCTTAAACTACACATTTCAATCCATAATTAATATGTAAAAAAGAGACTTTATTTATTTTGTATAAGTTGTTCTCCTCCTTCCTCAGTCTCCATGAAAGAGAATGTTGTTGGCTGATATTTTACTTCATAATCTCATTAGCAGCCTCCTCTTCCCTCTCCCCTCAGTCAGGTTTTGTATTCAGATAGAAATGTCTTAAGATACTGTCTGGTAGCACCCTGGAAGCAATCACATCCAGTTGGAATTGAAAATGTTATTTAGTCTACTGCAATTTTGTTAATATCAGATATTCAGATTAACAGTAAAGATGGTGGTGGTAGGGAAATTGTAACAGCTTTGGAAAGATGTAACGTACTTGATACCCATTTCCTCCATTACTGAGCAAACATGCTGCCCCTGGGCACATGAGTGTCAGATGGCTAATAGTCTCTGTGCTGAAGGGAGCCAGCAAGCAGACTCTTAATGAAGCCCAAAGGGTACTGGAAAGAGGCACTGGGACAGGACTGGCAATCTTCTTTCAGAATCCAGAGCCTCACTGCTGCAGCTGACCTACATTCTCCAACTTGGAGTTGAAGGCCAAGTCAAAACATGCATAAATAAAATAATGGCTCCGTTTCAGCGGGATCTCCAAACATCCCATGCTGGTGAGAACAAGCCATCTCCTCCCACGTACTACTCCAGCACAAGCCACAGATGCTAAGTATGATCCCAAATCACTCAGTTTTAATTTGCAAAAGGCCCTTTACATAGCAGACTGTACTTTGCCAGAACCTTGTGTTAAATTGCTATTTATTGACCCTCGTGGTGGTGAGAAATCCAAGGCTTTAAATGACCAACCAATGTCATTTAAACATAACCCTCGCCTTTGAAATCTAATTCAAACCAGTTTTATGATTTCCTTCTTATGAGTAATTCCCTTTATCTAGGCATCTATTAGATTTAAGAAAGAAATCATAGCAAGCTTCAGTTTTCAAACTCATTTTTACACTGTGTAATCTTTCCTTAAAAGACCACAAATTTTCTTCATGATCTGCACATCTAAATATCTTCTTGTACAGCCAGGGGCAACGTCTGCATATCGAAAGCTTGCAGTGTGTGAGTTTCACTGTTTTACATCAACAGCAAAGCACACGCAGGCTCAAAATAATGCCATGCCTCCATTTTTCTCTTCAGTTAAAAAAGGATTCAAACAAGACATATCAGAGGAGAATGCACTGGTGTTGATTTGTATTCTAGGAGTGAACAGATGCTAAAAAATGAAAATCATTTAAGCAGAAATCTTGATTGCTATTCTGTGCAGAAGGGTTGCTGTAACATGAGCCTTTTGTTTGCTGAAGAGGCAGATAAACTGCACCACTAATTAGTCACATACAACACACACTTACCCAAAGTCTTCATTACACATGGAAAATTACTCAGTTCTAATGTTCTAAATGAACACACTTTCAACTGATATTCCTGTCAACGTTACATTACGAGAGGTAAGTGAAGGCAGACTAGGTCCACAAAAGCATCAAAGTGAAACTGATTTTATTTACTTAGATAAAACCCCCCCGAAGCATGCAGGGCACAAAGTGGAACAGACATCTTGTTTATAGACAAAATTTATAAAAGTAATTATTATCTCAAGTTCTCAAATTGATTATTTTTGGTCCTGATTCCAGATTTCAGTACTATTAGAGCTCTCTTTTTCTATCTTAATCACATTCCAGACTTTTCATCACTTTCTCAGCTTTGGAACAACTATTTATTAAATCAAAATAGCTAGCTGCAGAACTCATTTAATGTAATAAAAATCAAGAAAATACCCCTGAATTTGAAAGATTACTGAGATATTTTGCTTGTTCCTAAAAAAAACCAAACCTCTTCTGACCTCTTAACCAGTAAATTTCAAGAGGTAATAAAGGGGGAAGCCTGAAGCTGCTTAGAACAGGGCAGGTAAGGAAGGCTGTTAGACTGAACTATTCCACTACGGCTAAACTACACATTTATTTAAAACTATTTTACAAACAGTATTTTTCACCATTACTTTTATGTATTTCTAGTCCAGTTAAAATTAATGGTTTGACCTGCAGAATCCTAAAGACCGCCCCCCCATTTATACATTCAACAAAACACTCGGAAGTTATCATAACATGGAATAACCAAGCCATTCTGCTCTACGACAGGCTTTTGCCAATCCTGAATTTATAGTGAGCACCTAAGTCTTACCACCCCAGCTGAGAATCTAAAGAACCCTCCCCTGACCCTCATCCTGTACCACAAAAATGGCAGGATTCCTGCAGGGAGACAAAGGCACAAACGTAGTGGATGCTCCCATTCCTCTCCTGGCACCACAGTTCAGCAGCAGAGCAGAGGAGACCACAGCAGCACAGCTTTATCACTCACCAGGCACCCAGAGCAGGATCAGAGTCACCTCAGCCTTAGGTCTTGAAAAAAGCCTTCAGGCTCTGCTCACCTGTATTTTTCTGGTCTGGAGAAGTGAAAAACAAATATTTGAGGCACAAGGCCCCAAGAGCTTAATTCTTCTTGCTACAGCTGAGCTGCCTGCACAGGGCAATGGTTGCAGGTATAGGATGGCCCCTCTTTGCTGCCCACCTTTTATCCCCACCCTTACTGGCAACAACAGAAAGCACCTGGCTCCCTGTATCAGATAGCAAAGGCTGTCCTAATCACCCCGCAGCAGCTGCCACCCACTCTCCCACTGCACTCTCTTTTCCATGTCCCTGCACCAGCCCTGCTCTGCCCCAGGATGTGAGGGACACAGCTCCGGCTTGGCAGGTTTCAGTGCCTAGAGCAGTCCTGCACAGAGGTGGAACCACCTTGTAATCTCAGCCTGTGTTGGCTCAAAAATACCAAGCAAACACCGGATTGTGCACTTTTGTGTACATATCTGGATACAAGGAGGCAAAGATGGTCAAAAAGATAGAGCTGCCTAAGTGACTGCAGAGCTTTTGGCACAAATGCAGGTGTGGCAGGGAGACCCAGCAGAGGCTTGGGAAGCACAGCAGATGGACAGCCAAGACAGACTTGTTACAAGGAGAGCAAGCATTAGAGCACTGCAACAGAGAAACCTGAACTGGTTTAACTGGGTCCTTCTCCTTATAAAATAGTTATAAAAAGAAATGTGAGATTACAGGACCAGCTGAAACTGCTGTGCTAATAAAACACAGGAAACCATTGATCTCAATATTGTTGGCTGAATGCTTACAGAGAAACAGGTCTGCAGGGTTAAAATATCTTACTAGCTCTCATTAAATTTTTTTTTTACATGGATACAGATCTTTGTGAAAGTCAAACACAGCAAGTGGAGAGAATCCACACCCATGTGATTCTACAGTGATAGTGGGTTTGCTGAAATTCTGACTGCAGAAGATAGCAAAGGTTTTCCTGCACAAATGCAAGACTGATAATTTTAAGAAGCTGTCCACACCCTGCCATAGTAACTTAGTATCACCCAGCTCAAAAAAACAAAAGCAACATGAGTTCAGAAGTAAATACAGTTCATTTTTTTCTTCACATGACTGTGTAACTCAGATCCCCTTAAACTTAAGCATCACTAACAGATTAGCCAATAGCACAGAAATCCAAAAAGCAAAACTAGAACACAGAAGGAGAGATGAGGTTTACTTAACAAGGTCAACAACAGATCCTGGCTCATTTCTGCCTCAGGAAAAATAATTTAAAATGGAAAAAGACACGTACCACAGATCTGTAAATATGGGCTGATGCTCACACACCACCACTCAGCATAACATGCAAAAATTCACCCTTGTCTTACAAGCTCAGATGCACACCCCCAAAGTCATACATTTTTGGCAGCTTTTGCCAGAACCAGCCAGCAGTTTTCCTTTATGTCCACAGTTGATGAAGTACTATTGCATACGTACCTACCCTATCGTGTCTGAATTCCCCTGGGTTTTGAAATGATCCACACTTCCTACCTGGAGCTGGAGTAGAATGGATGGCTAACTCATTTCACAAAGACTTTGGTTATACATCTACCTTGATGAAAAATTTAAATTGCTTGGCTAAGAAGCAGTGTCTTTTTACCCCAAGACACTACTCCTGCAGGAGTTCAGTAAATAATGTGAAACAAAACCAGAGAAAGGAATCAACGTGCTTTGTAACTAGAACAGAAAGAGTTTGGGGTTTGTTTTCACTAAGTCCAAACAGAAGAAGTTTTATGACTCAAGTAAAAGGAGTGTGAAAGGGTTTGGAGAAGGAAGGTTTCCATTAAACAGACCTGAATCCAACAGGATTTAAGCTCTGTATGAGCTCACTTTTTGCTGTGCCATTCTCAGCAGTGAAGCAAAAACTTCACAAAACACCTGAGGGAGCTGATGACAGATGAGAGGGCAAGAGGCAATGCAAGACCAGCTCTGAAATAGTTACTTGCACCGTATTACAGCCTGCCACGACAGAGTCTCCCACATTTTTAAAGCTGCAAATGTAAACACCACTTAAAAGGAAATTTACATGAAAGGTGAACCAGGGAATGAAAAAAATGGGCTGGAAGAAAACAGTAATTTCTCCCTCACCCCAAAGAGAAGCCCTGGGAAGTTCTGGCTCTCAAGAGATAATAATGGTTACCAGAGCTCTCCATTTGTAGGGAGTGGGATTTCAGGAAGGTGTTTCCTTTCCCCAACCCTTTGCAGGCCGTCAGGACAGGCTGCTATCAGCTGTGGCAAACACTGCTCTGGGACATGGAGATGTTTTAAGGCAGCTCAGGAGAGCTCATGGGCAGAAAGCTCAACTGCTTTTGGGGTCTGGCAGAGACACCCCAGCTTAAGGAGTCGTCCTTCAGATGCATTTAATTCACCTCTGATTCATGTCAGAATAATCATTTTGATGGTGAAAAGCACCTACTAAAAATGCTTTCTTACAACAACACTGCCAAGAAAAGAGCCAGGAGACTCTCTGACAGCATCTGCAATTTATGGGAAATGGGCAATCAAGGAGCTGTTGTGGGGAGGCTCAGTGGTGGGTAATGCTGCCTGGAGTTCATCCCATGCCAGCACTCACACTGCACAAGGGCAACCTGGGCACAATCCCTGGAGAGAGGGGCCACAATCCCACAGCACCAACCCACAAGTGGGTGACTGAGGTACAGTCGCACCAAATCTGTAGCTGAGGGAGTCCCAGCTCCCACCCGGTGCCAGTGCTGCACTTACAATGGTGTGGATGCTGCTCCTGCATTCTCCCCTCCTGTGGTACCCAGGGACTGCTGGGCTCTGGAAAAACACAGTGACATGTGGTTTGTCTGATGGGGATCTAACAAGACACCACTTCATCTTGGGCAGCACAGCAAGTCTCCCTTCTGACAGCTTAATGTTTGATCCACAGATCTACACTTAATGAGCTCAGCTCAGTGTTAGGATCCACAGTTAAACCCCATTTTATTGTCTGAGCCTGCAGATTAGAGACAAAATCCAGAAGATTCAGGAATAAGAAGTAAAGCAAGGCAGCCAGAGTTGTTTTGTTCCTCGTTACACGTGACTGTATAAATGCAGCCAAAAGATGTTCACTTGCAGGCAAAACTGATGCTGGTTCAATCCCTTCTGGACAGGTGAGCAGGCTGTTACTTGTCTCCAGCAGAAAAAGTTGGGAATTCTTAAAAACCTCACAGAAGTTTGGAGCAGGGAGGTTCATTCCTCCTAGGGGAGCCAAGATGAGTCACCCCATCTGCAGTGGCAGCCCAGCTGCCCAATTCCTGCTCAGACAGTTTAAATCCTGACTGAGTGGTGAACAGCACTTGCAGCAAGACATTGCATCAAGAGGAAGGAGGTTAATGGCACAGGAGGAGGCAAGGCACAGGCTTTGCTCAACAGGAGCTCTCCTCTCCCAGGAGTTCTGCAGTTCATACTGCAGCAAACCCCAATGATGATGGAGGTGTTCAAGGCCAGACTGGATGGGGCACTCACCAAACCTGCTCTAGAGGCAGGTGTCCCTGCCCATGGCACGGGATTGCAACTACATGATCTCTAAAGTCCCTCCCAACTCAAACTGTTCTGTGCTGCTACAAACCCCGGGCAGACCTTACAAGAATGTCAACAGAAATCTGACTGTGGGACTCATAATTTGCATGTATGAAGGCAATTTTAAATGTGGATTGGATTGACAAAGGCAACTCTTCAGCACACCAGTGCAAACAGGCAAATGTAGGGAAATGCATAACCTGAATAACCAAGTTTTCTTTGCATATTGAGACTTGTCAGCCAATTCTTCTTCAGGCTTCCCTGTAAATGGAAACATACGTATTTTTGATAACCAGTAATAATGACTTAGGAGAATGTCTCTGATTTTTATATATTACATGGGCAAGAAGCCAGACAGAGCATTTAGTTAAAGTTTTATTGATAGTGGTAAGTGGTGCATTTCTGATATCCTTCTTTTTTCCTTCCCTATCAAATGTGACCCTCACCTTCCTTGATGTACAAAAAAAGTAAGAAAAAATAACTATGTCACTTCCTTCGGAGCAAAGTAAAAAAGCTACCACAAAAATAAATAAATAACAACCAAGTTTATCATTCAATGTAGCCATACCACAGACAGATTAATTTGCAGATGAAATAGGAAAGAACTTTGCCTAGACCACTAAAGAGTAATTAGACAGCTACATTTCAAATAAAAAAACAAAGGCAGGAAGTAGGAAAAAAATAATGAGATACTTACACTCTGTAAGTTGGCCAAATGTATCTACCCTTGTTATATTTGGTTTTCATGTGTTACTCACTAGGCATGTTCATGTGCTGGGAAGAAAACCAGATAAAACATGTGGTTATTGGCCCACAGAGATATCACAGCTAGAACGCAGGCTCAGGTCTGCAGCAGCTTTCCATAATAAGTGTTCTCTATTTAAGCAAGGATTGATCCTACATGATGTGACAGGCCACTGATACAAATAAATTGCTTTATGATATGATCTGTGAGCAGCCAACGTATATTCACCGTGGGCTTACTGAGTTCCATGCTAGCATGTCTAAGTTTCCACTTCATGTAAAATCAACTTTTATCTCTCTGTGATACAACCCAGCAGTATGTTGAAATCAATGTTTAGTCTTTCAACCCAAAGGCCTGCAGCCAGTTTACAACTACATAATTTGAACTAACAGGAGTTTCCAATACATTCCAATTTTCAAGCCTTTGTGATGTACGTCACTAAATTGCAGGAATAGCTCATGCAGTTACAGAAAGCTCTAGAAGGAAGTGATAAATGAACATGACCCTTTACAGCAGAAACCAAATAACAGGACTGAAATGCACTGGGTTTGTTCCCTGCCTCCAGCTTTACAAAATTTCATATGGTTCACCAGTCAGAAAGTTAGCAAGAACAAAATCTTTATCTGCTGTTCCCCACTTGCTACCCACGAACTGCCAGTTAAATAATGCTGAAGGAAACCAACGTGGTTTGCTTGCAGAACAGTCTTTCTAAAGAGGTAGCAACCATGTAGTAAAGCATTTACACACGAGGTAGGATGACTCCAGGATGCCACTCTGCTGCCCACATCTCAATGAAATCAGTATGGATCTAGCAAAACCAGACCACCACAGGGAGTTCCCTGGGTACAAAGCAAAGCTGCAAAAGCCTAGGGAGGGGCTTTTCAGGGAGATTGTTCCATAACCAAGAAGCAAATATAGGGCCAAGTCAGGAATTTGTGTTAAATAACCTTCTCAGATTTCTTGTATAACAAAAGTGTGCACACACCACCTGCCCCATAACTTTGGCCAGTACCAACCAAATTTTTAAGAGGTTTGAAGCCTCCACAGAATTCCCCTAAACTTCATGTAAACTGGTGGCTGAGAAATGAAAGGTGCCAAGAGTCCAGGCTCTGACAGGCTTCAGTCCAATGCTGCCAAACAACAACTGCAAGTAACAGCCTTTGGCAAAATGTTAAAAACTACAACAAAAAAACCAAAGAATTTGAATCAGCAGGAAATGAATTGTCATAAAAACAAAACCAAGGTTTATGGAAGGCAAAACTGGAGGATCCTCACACTGACAACATGTGAACTGTATGACAACAGTTATGCAACACAGAAGAGGTCAAGTTTGTGATGATGGAGTGCAAAATTCACACAAGCTTATCTCATGCAGCTCAGATAGAAATTGTACAGCTTTGGGATGTAGCAGAATTACATATGGTACAAACAGACATACTTTTTCTTTTTTTTTGTTATCTCATATTTCACTTTCTTTACAGTCTAGTATTGCAGTCTGACCCATTTTCTTTCAAAATTAATCAACCATGATAAAAGGATCAATTCTAATGTACTTACCTGCCTCATTCTTTCTGAAAGTAGGTGTCCTGTAAGACTGTTCTGGCTTCTGAGGCACATTTAAGGAAAAAAAGAAACCAAAACCAAACAAACACCCCCACCCCCCAAAAAAAAATAAAACCAAAACAACAAAAAAAAGACAACAAAAAAACCCAAAAAAAAAACCCCCAAAAACAAAGCAAAATGCAAAAATATCCCAAAAAACCCAACCCAAAACAAAAATTGCCACCACAAACATAAAAAAGCCCCAGAAGCCAAAATTATTTCAGTTTAAAATACAAATACCTCTTCTGCTAGGAAGAACATACCATCAATGTGATGAACATGATTTATATTTCAGAATCTTTCAAGACATGTCCAGTCATTTTACAAACTTCCTGTTGTTAATTACAGAATTGGCACCTAAAATCTAAAGCATCTTTCACTTTAAGGAAAAAAACCTCAACCAACTAACCTTTAAAAGAATTGCCATATATGGGAGGAAACTGTAACTGATGCAATGAGAACAAACCCACTTTAATCCTCCATACCCTAGATTAAATTATAAACCCTAAGCAAAGGTAAAGAAAGCCCTTTTGAGAATGCCCTGTAGTCCCTTTTAAGAACTTCAAAGTAATAACATTTAAGTCTAAACTTTCAGTATCCCAAACTTGAATGATTCAAGCTTTTCAGCTTCCATTCAACCACTCTTCATTCAACAGTTTGTTTACAGAATGATATTTAAATTGTTCTAAAGAGCACCACCGCTCACTGTAGAACCTTTTGATTCTCTAGCAGGCACTATCACTTATTTACTTTAGATCTTCCATTATTCAAGTGCTGGCTGGTGCACATTCAAATGAATCACAAACACCAGAACAAATAAACAGTTCAGGCAAAGGAATTCAATTCAAACATCCAGTACAGAAGACATTTAGAAGCCCAGAAAACTCGGAAATGTTTGGTTTGCTTTTAACTTAGCATGTTTAGGAAAAAAAGAATTATCATTACGAAAGTCTGAAATTGCTTAAAGTTGTACAGAAATGCCACTAAAAACTCCCTGTCTCTCAATTTCCACCAGTGACACAAAGGCATTGACCAAAATCACCGCAATGAATTCTTGCCAAAATTTCTTCCAAATTAATGTCCAGAAAAGGAGGAGAGAAATCCCAAACCCTGTTACAGGACTACACTATTCTTCCAAAATGCACGAACACTGGAGAGTTGCAGTGACCATATCTGTGCTACCACCTCAAGGGCATGCAATTCAGAGAAATAAGAACTGTGCTTGGAGATTCACCACCCTTTCCATCAAAAAATAACCATCATGGGTGGCCCTTGTGATCCAAGGAACTTACCAAAAGCCATTTAAAAAAAAAAAAATCTGCTATGTTCAGTCAAAATTGCAATTAAAATTAGTATTTGACCAAGACAGAGGAAACACTGACATTTATTGAAGCTTCAGTTGGTGATATCCCATGAAATGATGCCAATCACTTGTCTTTTGAGTCAGCTCCATTCACACATTTAGTGCAAGTGCTCTGGCTGACTCACACCAACCTTCTACCGGGGAGGTAAGTAAAGGAAACTTGTAGCATGCTTTTGCTGCAGCTTTTCATGATGAAGTGTAAATTTTCCTGGTTCTCTTCATTTGAATTCAAATAGTTGGAAAATTTAATTTAAATTCCGGTTTGTCTTTAGGAATTTTCTATAGAAGCAACGAGCTTAATAGGGGTAATGCAGGATGCACAAAATTGGCAAGTAAAGAAATGATCAGGTCTAAACAGCTTCTGCTTTCAGTAAAAAGCAGCTTTTTAGGCTGCTTACTTGCCTAACGGCATTTATGAGAAGATGATTTCTACATTGGGGTAGTGAGTTTATGCTTGAAATATAAAGTTTATATTATCTTTTCATTATGCTTCCATTTGCAGTGGAAACAAACATCTTCTTTGTTGTTTTCTTGGTTCAAAGTCCCAAGTTCACATTCTATCCTTGCATTAATTAGTTATAGCTTTAGGCAAGTCAATTCAGCCTTTGTTTCTTAATCCGTAGAAGAAGGACAGTAATAAATATTTATGTACTTTAAATAGATATTGGAAAGATGTGTTTACCCTGACACAGTTAGTTTTTCAAATACACCACCGTATAGAATTCTATGCAAAAGTTACCCAGTTTCCCCACACTGAATGAAATGGTTGGGAATTTTGCAAATGGTCTGTGGAACTCCCTGTCCTTCTCTTCCTCAGAGACCATTTCCTACAGTACATTTGAAATGCCTCCCATGTAGCAAACCATGCTACCCTGAGCTGAATTCATGGCATCCTAACCAAGACAGATCTACCTTTTAAATTATATATTTAATTAGATTTTAAAAAAATAGAAGAGTGCATTGATTACAGAGACATTTAATCTTAGGAATCTGAGTGACTGTACAGAATTTTTTTTTTCACTCCTCTTCTTGGGGGAATATACAGAGGAGTAAGAGCTCTTCATGTCATAGCTTTTACAGCAGTAAGTTTTTTGTGATACTCAAACTTTGCTGACTGGTGTCTGTAATCTGGGCCTTTTTAAATCTTTGCCCAACTTCCTCGCACGTGAAACATCTGCACTTACAAAACAAATTAACTACATCTGTGCCTGTTTTACCAGTCAATTAATCAGCTTCCCATTAGAGGGAAAAAATACTCTAAACCAAAATGAGATTCTAGAGATAAAATAAAGATGAACCTCAAACCTTGGGAATCATCAAACCTGAGCAGGGAATCAGCTAAGGCTTCTTCATCATTAGAGATAAAATGAGAATAAATACCACTGGTTCAAATTTTAATTCTTAATTCTACTAGTGCTGATGTTATTTGCAATAAAGAGATTAAGATCCAATACTAAAATGGGAGGAAGGCGTTGAAATGATTCCTTAAAGCAGTCATTTAACAAAATACCACTTTATCAATGCATGCCATGCCCAATTTGATTCATTACTTCAATTTCAGTGTTGGAAGGAATAAAGTCTTTGAAAGCAACACTCCTCTACTTTAAAGCTCATTCTAAACTCGTGCCTTTCAGTGCACAGAACAGGCATTACACATGCAGCACTCCCCTGTATGCCACCAGATAAAAGAATTAAGCATCAAAACAAAGCCTTCCATCAACACACAAAAAAATAAAGTCCACAGGAGACTAGAAGAGGTGACATCACTTGTTCTTCAGCAAACTGTCACCTTTTTCTTTCATAATTCTGTGGTGTGGAATGAAACTAAAATGCTTTGGAAAACAACTTCACTGAAAGCTGATATGAGGATGCTTCAGCAATTAAGAAATTTGTACACCAGACACCAAAATCTCAATTGGCACAGCTATATAAACCTGGGCATCCTTCTGGGATTTACAAAGCTGTTGTAAATCACACACTGAGCCCACCTCACCCTCAGCACCACAGAAACAAAACCCTCTCCCTGGCAGCTGCTGCCTGCAGTCATCCCATGCTAGCAGGGATGGGGACAGCTTTGGGAGAAGGAGGAACTACTTAGCCACAGGAAATCATGGCAGTGGATTAGGAAGGGACTAGACAGACACAGGAATTGCACTTTGAGCAAAAAATTTAGTGACTTAGGTACCTGTAAGGCCCACTGCCACAACATACAAGAAGTTCCCCACCCCCGGGACCCAGGATCAAAACTTTTCGCTACTTCTAGAAGTTCTTCTTACCCAGTTCGGTTATATAAAATATATCCCAGTATCACGGACCTTACTGACCCCTAACTGCAATTTTTGAGCTGGCTCCCAGTTTTTAGAGTCATCTGACTCTTAAACTGCAAACAATGTTTCTTCAGTTCTGCTCGAGGTCTCCCCACGCTGTTTCTACAGCCCCTGCCAGCCGGGACACTCTTTTCCAACAGCTCCAGCCACTGTGAACCCTCGGAATTATCTCACCCTCCTAGAGCTGCCGCTAGCCTATTTGCCTGTGACGTTCTGTTTGTTGTCAATATTGTAATTATTGTGAATTTACCTTGTTAGACTAACTAGTAAAGAACTGTTATTCCTACCCTCCTTATCGTTGCCTAAGGCCTCTCTTTAAATTTTGGAATTATAACAAAACCCGAGGGAAGTTCCCCTTTTTCTTTGGTCCCTGTCTTTCCAAAACCAAGACACAGTTTTAGAGTCATCTGCTCTTAAACTGCACAATTAAGGTGAGTTTCAGAAATTTTCTAGGAAAAAAAGCACTGGTCTAACTTGTATTAAGCCCTGTTTTTTTTGAAAATTAGATTTACTGTATAGACCAGTGTTTCTCCTCCCTGCAATATTTTTGGCTGAAGCTGGCAAATGGATTACATTTAGCTAAAGGAACACGTTATTTTGGATCTGTTAATCCTATTAGTTACCTGGAAATAGGTACCAAGGTGGAGAAGATGCTTTTTTAGTGCTTCTATGAAGAAAAAGTAGGCCCTAACTAGCTGGAAATTATACAGAGCCCTCTAGGACAGCTTACAGTACTAAAATTTCTTCCCGTAGTGCAATAAACATGAGCAATGAAGCAGCTTTACACAGACACATAATATTACAGTGGAAGTTTAAGTAAAAATCTGTGCCTCCATCAAAGCAACTGTATTCATAGCAAAAAAAATTTTTCCACTCCAACCCTCACACCAACATGCTTCATCTTTTTGTGCTCTAATATCCACTCACACTCTCTTCCTTACTTAAACTCTAAGTTCTTCAGGGCAGAGACTGTCTCTTTACAACAGTGATAAGTGTGAAGGACCCTCAGGGAGCTGGAAAACAAAACAATAGTTGGCACACTTATTTTCTAATTTCATGTGCTAACATGTGCTCAAATCCTCAAGTAAGGAAATTTATTTTATTTTGCTTACATACTACACCGAAAGAAACCCCAGCCAACAAACCAAAACCAAACCAGTCATTGCACATTCAGTAAGTTAGATTTATAGAGGAAACTTTGAAGGTACTTTTGCCCAATTAGGAAAAGGACGTAGCGTATAACATGGCCAGGTGATGCCTCTAACCTCTCCCTCTTTATGCCCAGATGAATCAGACATTAATTCCAGACAAAGCAAGACAGGCCCAGGAACTCAGATCGGAGCCTCCCCTAAAGAAAGTTTTGATACAATGGCATCTGTAACACTGCTTTGAGCTTTTTAAACTAAACCCTCCACCTAAGACTGACAGGCACAGACATTTACAAACTCCAGTCTTCACGAGAAGCTTCAAGGTTAGCTTTCTAGTTGCTGTACTTCAGAAAGTATTTTTAAAATCTTTTCAGCAGGATTTAGTTTCAGAGATAAATGCTTTCTGCTCTTCAGAGACATTAATTTTCTTGAATTCCAAAGCTTTCAATGTATTTTCTGAAAAAGGAAGAATATGTTTGCTCATATTTTGTGTAAGAAGTTTATGACTTGCTCAGCCTTCCTGTACTCAGAAGAACAAACAGATAAATAGAGTAATGGGCAGGCTAGCATTGCCTTTGGAGAGTCACTGGCTCCCACAGTTGCCATCTGTAGTAACAAACCACCCACAGGACAATCCTTGCACAGCCAGGGCTCCCTTCCAGAACTCAGCAGACTCCCTGTGCCTGAGCACTTCTGCTCAGGTACTGTGTCACTGTGCTGCTCACCGTGACAAAGGACACAGGAGAATGGTGGGACAGTGCCAAGGCAAGCCACTCTCACCTTCCAAAGGTCACCTCTTCCTGTGGCAAAGCCCACTGCCCACACCCTTGACACACTGGGTACAACCCCCAGCACTTGTTTGCTTCTGCACGTTAGACAGGGAGGCTTGGAAGAAAAGATTGGTTTACTTTTAGATACCAAAACACCACCTCCCAGACAATGAAAATAGCAGAACGACCAGAACTCTTTCCCTATCCTTTCCTCCATTCCCATCCCAACTTGTGTATAAATTTCTGACAGACTGTTTCCAGGGAGCAGCAGTGATGTGCCAGGTATTATGAGAGTTAAACAAGTGTATTACAGCTTGCCTTACATGTCATAGATCTTCTTCAAGGACAAGTAACCTCAAAAAGCTCTAGGATGAAAAAAAATAAACCCTAAGCATAGCACCATAAAAGAAATCATAACCCAATCAAACTCCTCTGTATTCACTCCAAAAATAAACTCAACCAATCCCACTGGCTTTAAATGAAAATTGTCTTTCTTCTTCTACCACCAGCCAAGCCCCAAACTGCATCTCAGGGTGAGGCCACAGACCCACTCCTCCTTGAAGGGCACCAAGGAGCTCAACCACTGCAGCAAGTCTGAAGGTCATGGCAGCAATGCAATGTGACAGTCAGTAAGTTATCTTTGTCCCCAGTGACACTTCAGAGGAAACTGAGGTAGCAGAGACATATTTCAGTGAAATAGCAGGGCAGTGCACATGTTCGAAGGGCTGCTCAGCAAGTCATCCTGCCAGGAAAAAGAAAGTTCACTTTGACTTAAACTCACTCTTCAGAGGTACTAAACAATAAAGCTGTACCTCTGTGGACCTTCTAACATGCAAAGCTACTCCAGACCATTCACTCTGAGCCCTGTCCTTAAGTGCTCCAGTCAGCTAGAGGTGCACTTCACCCAGCTGACAGCATAAACTCCTGCTTCCCTGAAATCTTTTCAGCTTGTTTAGAAGCATCCAGTACAGGCACTGGCCTAGATTAGGAATGCAGTTATGCACACACGAATGGTCTTGACCCACTTCTCTCCACACTGTCCTGGCTACCCAGAGCTGTGAACTCTATTTATTATTAGCACCAGAACAAAAAAAAGCCTGTGTATGCACATGAGGTCTTACAAATGCCCACTCACTGCACAGGCAAGGAATGAAAGGAATTGTTCTATTATTTGCCATCATCATCCTCCTCTCGCCAACCCACTGAATGCCATGACTATTGAAATACCTTTGATGGGCAGTGTTTGCCTTCCCTTCAGGGCAGGCACTGCTGACCTGCTGAGGTAGTTAGCACCAGTGGGCACAAGCAGGATGAACTGGACGTCCTTAAAGGGACACAGGAGAATTCTAAACGATCAAATAAGGAAAAGAAGCTTAAAACGAGTTCCCCTCTACAGAATATCACTTTCAAGTGATCACTTTCAAGACTGAGTTTCTCCTGCCTAAAATACAGTATACAACAAAGCAGAGGGACTGCTTCAAATGAAGCCAAATGTAAGGGCAGTTTCTCCTTCAGAAGCGTTCCTGGGTTTCAGCTCTAGAGCTTACAGGAAAGGTAAGTGAACCCCCAGTTCAAGGCAAAACACAAGATCCATCCCATCACAACAAGCAACAAGGTTGTTCTCCAGGATATTAGAATACCCCTCACAGAAGCAGCACTTTTCATGCTTCATCATCACAAGCTCTCTACAGAACTCTAATGCAGCTCAGAGAGGCAGTAAATGTAAATGGCTGAGATTTGCTAAAAGACAGCACAGAGGTTTTACAGTTCATCCTGAAAGCACATATGCTGCCAAAAATTGCAATATAAATGTAAAAATGAAGAAATTGAGCTCATCTAAATGGAAGGCATTTGTCCCACTGTTCCTAAATGATGACACTACTTTTTCTTGAGGAGCATGTATGTGCACAAAAGGCAACCTTCATGTTGTCAAAGAAAATGTAAGCAAATCCAGGAGTTTTGCTTCTAGGATAAATAAAGCTAAACAAGGCAAAAGTTATTGCATTTGTGCTCCCTGCTGACATCATAAAACTAGGATCCTTGTCCCAGCTAAACAAGCTGAAGACCTTCTAAAGACTCAGTAAACTCCACTGCAGACAAGATCTATGCTACAAGCAAATTGCACCAAGTCACCACAACACCTGCCCTTTCAGCTACACACCCAGGCTAAACCAGTGGAGGAAATACTCATTTCAAAAGTTACTTTAAAATGTGACATAGACCAGCAAACAGCACTGCCCACAAGTGTTCCAAAATCTTTGCAACTTACTGTTTTATAGACACATCTTGGAAACACTCTTCTCCCCACCTGTGAGAGTCCCACCCTTCATTGCACAAAACCTACAGCACTGGCCTGAGCACAGGAAGTAGGCTGTCAGCACGAAAGTTGTTTTGAAACCAAAGTTATGAACAGGACCGACTTCACAATTATAACCATCAAACAGCAAACACAGCACTGTAAGGAAAAGCATTGCTTCAGTTTTCCCAAAGTGACAGAGCACAGAGGTGGCAGATAAGCTCCAGTGCTTCGAGTTTCACAGAAAAGGGAAGAAAAGACCATATCCTTCCTTTTTTTGCAGACACCAGTGCTCCCTGCTCATACAGCCCCATACGATTTCTGCCACAGGCCCTGCTGTCATGCAACCCTCAGCTCTTCACATCAACAACCCAAAGCAGAAAAGCAGTCAGGTGAGAAAAGCAGTTATGTGAGTGTTTTGTGCATATCACAACAAAGAGAAGCCACCCCTTTAGAAAACACTTCTTAAAACAAAAAGCACAAGCCTGGTCTCTCAGGCCGGGGATCTGCACTCAAATCACCTCACCCAGGGTGAGGTGCTGGGGTCACAGAAAGGCAGTCCTGGTCTTCCCATCACCCACCTGGCTCTGCAAAGTCTCTTCTGCCCTTCTGCTGGCACCTGCTCACACAGGTGAGAGTGTCCCACTGTACAGTGAAGGACCTCCTCAAAGACTCAGCTAGAGACCCATCTATAAAAACAGCACTATTTGAAGGCAGGTATAGAAAGGAGAAGAAAAATGCCCCTTTCTTTTTTCTCTCCTGTGTATGCTGAGTCTCTTTGTTGAAGTACTTATCACTACAAACCCTTCTGTTTTCCACAGTCTAACGAAGACCAGCAGGGTTTTGATGGAAGAGCAGTCAGCCACAGAGTTCATCACAGCCAGGTAACCCAACCAGTTTTCACAGTTTGTGCCTTTTGGGCTGTGCCTCTTCTCCCACTCGTTCTGGCAGGGGCAGTACTTTCATTTCAACACTAGCCAACAGCTCAGGACACTCAAGTTCAAGTTCTTCCACCACTACACAGTTCCTGTGTGGTTACAGACAACTCTTTTTCTTGCTTGTGCTTTTATTCCCCATCTGCAAAGGGAAGGTGTCTTCCCCACAATGGGAACACATGGTATTCCATTCAGCATGGTTTTACAAGGATTAATATAAATGAAACATTCAAAGAGATAAGTCTGGCAAGAGCATGCAAGACATGGGAAGTGGAAGTATCACTGACAGATAAATTATCTGTTTAGAACTACATTTTTCTCCTGGAAATATGTTTTTCCTATCAAATTTGCAGCTTTATGTTCAGGTTAGCATGTGAACAATTCTCTTTCCACATCTGAATGCTTCCACTGTCTTATGTCAAAACAAAACACCAAAACCCCAACTTATATACCTTTCGAGTAACACAGAAGAGGCTCTCTGCAATGTTATGTTGTGCTGCAAACCGTATTTCAGTGCCAGTCAAAAACACACCAGGTCTGGCCAAACCAGAACAAACTTTAGACTAATAACTGAGTTGAAGAAGCATTAAGCATTTGCTTTCCCTCCACAGTGAGACCCTGCATGCATCTTGCTCTTTGATAAGGTATCAGCCGTGAGCTGCGTCAGACACATTCTCTTTGTGTTATGAGATGCAAATAGATCCAAATTTTTACAGCACAGACATGTCAGATACAAAACGGCTCAGCAGAAGCTGAGCATTGAAACTGACTCTGTTTACAACTACCACAGTCCCAGAACAGATTAAGAGTTGGCCACATGTATTTAATATGTTAACCACGTACAAAGATAACATAGCTTTATTGAATAAAATATTTTCTTTGAAACTTTGATAGAGCCAAAGTTCTGTTAGAGCCAATTACTGGTTAAACAGTTCCACTCTTCGTCCCACAGCTAGCAAACATGATTATTTCCTTCTCTCTTTCCCCATTTTTCCTTCTGCCCCAATTTTTAGGTAATTTCCCTGTCCTTACTGAAATCATGAAGGTGTGTTCTCAAAACCAGTCTCTCAACGGCCTGAGTAAGGGCAGTTGTGTAAAAATTCAGAGACTCCCCCACCCCCAGCCCGGTCTATCAAACCAGGCTGTTTGTCAGAGTCACACAGTGGAACAATCTGCCACTTCAGCAAACGCACTGACCAGAGCCACCACACAAATCAGATTGTAAAGGAGAGGGAGAGAGATCTCCCAACTGCAGCTGCCACACAGCTCCTCACTTACCCAGTCGTGCAGGTGGTGCACAGTTCAACACAGTCTCCAAACCTTTAAATACTGCAGGTGAACTGGACTTCAGAGAAAGTTCTTAATTTTGAAGAGAGAAAAAAGATGCTAAGACTGAAAAAGAAGGAAGAGAATAAATTAAGGGACATGAGATCTGAAGCAGAAAGGAGAAAGCAAGCAGGAAAGTATCATGAGGACCTGAGGAGCTGATTCTCCCACTTCTGACTTTTGGGAAGCATCATCGTGCCATTTTAATTAACAATATTCAAGTGCTGAAGACAATATAGTGACAATATTCTTCAGCACTATGGATACAGAAGTGACATTTCACCTGCCAAAATCATCCCTGGCAAAACTCCACCATCATCAGTGGAACTACACCAAGCATGAAATTGGCCCATAGCTGCATTAAGACAAAAAAGGCTTTGTTTCAAGAGACATGGAGCATTTCTGCTTCTTTATAATAAAGCTCAGCAAACAATTGTTTATTGCCCCCAAGCAAATATTGCTGACACCAAACAAGCAGCCATCACATACATAGCACACACTGTCTGTCCAGAGAAAAACATCCACCAACAAAGCAACAGATTCCCAGTGTCCTGATCATATCACAAGGAAATCAAAGACAGTTTAAATGCCTTCCCAATTGCCTACCAGATCCACAAGCAATTATTCTCATTTTCAGCAACATCCTTCCACACTCCTCTGCCAAGTCAAGGAAAGTTGAATGTCCTGACTGGTGCTACAGGACTCAGCACACACAGATGTACCACAACTCTGAGCAGCTCCACTGCCAGAGTTATTCAACAATACTCCCACCACAAACTATACACTGCGACCACACTGTGCTCACTCAGAAGCATCTTTTCCTCCTTTTGTTACATTTTTGTTTGACCATGTGAATTCTCAAGGAAATCCCACAAGTTCACGTTTCTGCCCTTCTCTCGAGTTCGCCACAAGCATGCCCTGGGCTTACAGGGCCAGACTCCGCTCCAGTGCCAGCCACAGCCGTACAGCACATTTGCACAGTATCGATTTATGCCAGAACTCATTAAGCTATGAAAAAATTCAATGTCTGAAGCAAACAAGTAGTTCAGGCACACAGAGCTCTCTTCCCCTTATGCACCCCCACAACACGTTTCTCCGTGTAGCTCCCCTGGCCACCTTCGCAGCCTTTCAACCCAAGGCACAGGAAACCTGGAAATTTGAATTCCCGAGGTTCTTAAGGGAAAGTTTGATAGACCAAGGTGGGAGCGGTGGAAGCACGGGAGAAGCTCCTCGGGGCTTGTCCCGCTCCCAGCTTCTCCTTGTTTTAAAGATCTGTAAGAAGGCATCCACTGCCCACACCAGAAGTTCAGCTGCTCTGAATGCTCATTTTACAGAGCACCACTTATAGGAAATAAAACATTTATCATTTTTATTTGCTTTTCCAACTCCTCTTCTCGTCCACCACCACGCATTACCCCAGTCCTGATAGCCTGCACCCACGGTACTATGGGGGTGCAAGAGTCACCTGAGGATCAAAGCTGCCCACAAGACGCCGAACACCCCACGGACACAGCGGCACCGGCAGCACCAAGGGAGCCCCGCTCACCGCCGGGCACCCTCCTGCTTGCTCCCCCGTTAATTTATGCACAGCCACGACGAATCCCCCCGTGTTTCCCCTCACGAAGGAAGGCGCGGGTCCCCCCTCAGCCGGGGGACCCACCGCTCCCGCCTCTCCTCCCCGGGAGCCGCCGTCCCTCAGCCCCCCCCGGGCTGGGATATCCCGTCCCTCCGCGCCAGCGCCTTTGTGTGCGGAGCAGGCACACAACCTACCTCGGCGGGGCGGTTCTGCCCGCCCGGCAGCGCGGGGGAACGAGGGCAGGGGAAGCCGAGGAGGCAGGGAGAGGAGCGGCCGCTGCTCGCCCGCCCGGTGCCGCCGGAGTGTCCGCCCGGCCCCGCCACACGCGCGGAGCCGGCCCGGCCGCGCCTGAGGGGAGCGGCCGGGGCGGGCCGGGGGCGGGCCCGGCGCTGAGTCACCGCCGCGGCCGCCCCGCCGCCTCCTTTGTTGTCAGGCGTGGAAAAATCCGGGGTGGCGGGGATGGCTAGTGGGGAAATCCCGACGGAAACGGGGAGAAAAAGTGGGCCTGTGTGGTGGCCTGGGCCAGGCTCCGCGGGCTCAGCGCCGCCCCGGTCCGGGAGGGACAACGCGCATGGGGCAGCCACGGGTGGTTCTTAAACTCCTGCCGGGGCCCCGCTCACCTGCGGGAGCCACCTCTCCTGCCATGGAAAAGAATTTCCCAGCTGCCTGCAACTTTCCCGAGGGGGTTCTGCCCGTATCCCGGAGCCCTGTCCCTGTGGATGTTCTCACCGTTCATTCTGGAGGAATTAAGTCATTAATTCCCCATCCAAGTTAGAGGCCAAGAGGTCACGGCCAGCCAGCCGACACGTGTTCAGTGTACCCCAAATCTGTCTCCGAGTGAGCATTACACGATGGGGACATGAGAAAGAATCTGGGACACGGCATAGCGTGCGCGGAGTTGGGGATGAACCCAAACAAAGACATTTGGGGATGAAACGCATGTTTACACACTGGGGTACACACTGGGATTAAACAGATTTCTTTTGTATATTTATCACTGGGATTATTTTGCGTTTCGTCAGAACAGATGACTTGAATCACAGCACAGCGACTGCAGTCATCTCAGGGATGGAAAACTTCAGCCTGATCTGGAGAGCTCAGTAATTTGAGGACCTAAGCATTCAGCATTCCTTGGGCTGTGGAGACAGACCCTTCTCCTGCAAAACCCCCAGCCCCAGAGGTCCCAGCAGGAAGAGTGTTGGGTGCTCAGTAGATGGTGCTATTTCCACCGAATTTATCCTAAAAAAACCCTCTGCCCCGGGATGGGAAGGGCGGCGAGTGAGTTGGAGAAGCACTGCGAGGCAGGGCTAAAACCCGGAGTGCTGGTGTGTACTAAAAGACTGTTCAGGTCTTTGTGTGCAGCTGTTCTTCCACTAGGAATAAACGGCAGCCGGGTTGAAACTTAGGAAATAGATGAAATTCAGGGCACCAGTGGCCGTTGTCACATCTGGTTCAATTCAAGCCCACTGCCAAGCACCAGCATACACAATCAGAGCTGTCCTGTGAACAAATGAAATGTTAGAAAATACTAAATTATCCTCCAAAAGTCCCTTGTAACATGCCAATCTGGACAACAATTTGTGTTGTCCATGTTCACAGTGTTAGTCCTGGCAATGGGCAGCTTCATTCCCCAGCACTCTTTCCTTTACAGGAGTGTTGTGAGTATGGTTGTTCTGAATGTGGTGCTCATGGACACTGTATGGAGAAAACCTCATAAAAATTGATTCTTTTTAAATAAGTGTGGTAAAATGATGTGCCTGGATGAACGAGGCAGTATAAATATTGATTATTTCCCTTGTCTGTGAGTAACCCTTCGTCTGAAGCATGGGAGAGGGAAATAGTTTATGGCCAGAAAATTGCAAACAGCAACGAAATAAAACTAACTGCAAGGCCAGCAGAATGCTGGATTTCCCTATCTTTTGCATTCTTGACCTTAGAGACCTCTGCATATCATTTCTGTACACAAGCATTAACCATTTGTATTCCAAAGACACTTACAGTAACCCTGATCAAGTTTTTTATCTCTGTTGCTCTGTTAGACACTTCACAGGCCTGCTCTGAAATCTGACACGTTACATCAGTGTTTTCCAACCCTTCTTTGACTCAGACAGCTATTTTTTGTGATATGTATGGTCTTCCCAGCAGATCCTGCACATCCACACCTTTAAATGGAATGTAACAGTTTGCTGAAGCAAAATTGCAAAAAAACTCTGGGTCTCTTACCATGGCTTATCAAAAGAGCATGGGTACTTTTCATGGTGTTTTGTTCCAGAGTTACATTCAGTTTAAGCGTGTGGTTGTGGAGCATCATTGGCAAATTTAACGAAGTCCACATATACGCCAAGAATTGTCAAGAATCCTTGACAATTCTTGTCAAGACAAGAATTGTCTTGTGCTTTGTGAAATTACTGTAATGCTGTGCAGCCCCTAAGCTGACATGGCTCTATCTACCCAGACCTGAAAAATATTGCTGGACAGAAGCAAGAAAGGGGAAGATTTGTGAAGGGCAGGAAGTTGAAAGGACTCACCAAGGACACACCTGAAGATTTCAGCAATGGCTGAAAACAGCAATAACAACCTGTTATCCTGTTGTCTTAATTCCTCACTCAGTGCCTCATAAAAGACAGTGGTCAAATGATAGCTCTGAGTCAAATATCTCACGAGCAATTTAAGGGATAACTTGAGTCATCACGTGGCCTGGTTTTGGTGCAAGAGCTGCCTGGTACCTCAGACTCCTGGCAGGGGAATGAGTGAGTCCAGCTCAGCTGCAGCCCCTAAGAGAGGAATACATTGAGTGGTCAGCATTGTCTCCCATCTGTGAACCACTCAGATTCCTGGAATTCCTATTGCTTCTTTAAGGCACATCATATGTGCCTCTTGCCTTTTGACCACATGAAAATTACGGTCCGTGATGAAGAAATTTGGCCACAACTGCATTTTACTCATTACAAGCCTTCTCCCCCCAGCACTGTGGGTACTGAAACTCTAGAAAGCGCTCAAAAAAGCCTCAGGGATCTTTCTAGATGAAAAGCAATATATAAATGTAAAACATTACCATTTTATTTTAAATGAAAAGCAGTGTATTGGAATTCAAAAAAAAAAAATAATAAGCTGGCTGCACTTTAGACAGAATGATTCACTGGAAATACTTAATATGAAATTCCCTTCTTGTTAATATTATAGCCAAAAGTGCATAGACATTCTATCATATGATCATCACGGGACATTTGTAATACGTACTTTGGCATTTTGATATCTCATGAACCAAGTATTATGTATCTTAATTGCCTGTTGCTGTTTGTATTTTTTTTTAGTCAAACTGCAGAATTAAAAGCAAAATCATCTTTTAATTTAAATCCCTCTTTATGAGGCAAGGAATTGCATTTTATGCAGTGCCTGCATCATACCTGGCCTTTGAGTGTTACCACATTATAACCTTAAATAATAGTAATAACAATTTTACTGTAGCAGAAACAAAGTGGAGTATTTTACAGGGGTAGACACAAGTGGAGTCAGCTGCTGTGGGATTCCCCTTACTTAGTTTTAGTTGTCTGCAAGCAGACGTCTCGTCTAAGCAGGTCACGAAGGCTGGGGAAGTGGTAGGTATCCTCTGAGAGAGATTTGTGCCTTGTACCCTAAATGTCTGTATTAGAACTGGGCTAATTGCTTTGGAAGTGCTTCTGCTGGTTGTATAACGCAGCACCTGACCAGCTACAGCCTTCCTCACAATTTCTTTAGCTTTGTGTAATTCCTTCACCCAGAGTGGCAAAATGCCTACCTGTAACCTGTTCCCCTTTGCAAACAGGAGTTGAGTGCTGCCTGTACACCAGGAGTTTTATTCCATATAAGGTGGGGAAGCACTGACTTGAATCACAGTAGACTGTGGTTTTCTTTATTCCCTTGTAGCCACTTTAAATGTAGTTTTTTTTCCCTAGATTTTTAATTTAATAGAAGTAAATCAATGGGAATGCAAGTTGCTATGAATGTTTTTCCATACTGTAATTCTGCAGAAACATCAGTTAAGTATTTGAAGAAACATCTGCTATGCACATAGATGACCATACATATAGGAACTGAACAATATGACTTTGGAGCTCGCAGGGTTTTCTTTACACAAAGCCAGGGGTATAAAAGGGATTTCCTCCAAGTTTTCCTGTGTATTAATAATGAAGATCAGGATGCCACCTTTGCTTCCCCTTCTTCTGAGCATACAGTGAAAGGAAATGGTTCTGGATCGAATCACAAAGAGCAGTGGAAAAAAACAGACTACGCTCCATGCTGGCACTCAGAAGTTTAATTATCCAGCACACTGCATCTTTATGGAAGAAGTAGACAGATAAATCCCATATGTTAATAGTTGGCCCCCTGTGGATGACCTTTGGCTCAAATATTCCATATTGAGATTAATGTCACACAGTGGGATCCAAAACATGCTCACTCCCCAGGCTGCAGAAAAAAGGGGATTTAATTTACCTTCCAAAAGCAGAATTTTATTTGTTCAGGTTTTTTTGAGGTTGAATTTATCCCTGCCTGTAGTTTGGGCTCTGAAAAGCTGTTCTGCATTCCCTCTGCTGGGATTTAAGAGCCAGCTTCTCATATGACTACTGACTCTCTGGGCAATCTGAAATAAATAATTTTGCCTCAGGTTCTGGTCTAGTAGAACACAGAAAATAACTGTGACTTCTTTACTGACACCATTTGAACTTGCAGATAGAAGACACTAAGTGAGGTTCATCTTCAGCTAAAATTAGATATTAACCTCTAGAGCCTCAAGGTCTCATAAGACTAGGTCAGAAAATTATAGATGTACTTGGATTGTGGTTTTCTGCTCACCTGCTCCCCTAATATTGCCACTTTTATGTGCCTTTGCTTAACGTCTCGTGTTGTTACAGTGATCTTACTCGTTCTAGTAACATAAACTGTACCCCAGGCACTGGCACAGGCAAGCAGGCACCAAGATCTCTGAGCCTACGTGTCAGTTTGATCCTGAAGGACACAGGATCTGTGGAAAGGATACACATCCTATGTAAAATACAGACACACAATGTGTAGAATTCCATAGTACTTTTCTGGGGAAATCAGATCCTCAAACATACATTTTTAGGTGGGCTCAGGGTTGTAATGCAGAACGTTTTAGCAGACTCAACAACACATCACTGGCATCCTCTGTAGGGCCAAAACCTTGAGGTGCTGCAAGTAATGGTACCAGAATTCCTCCCCATTTGGCCTCTCTAGAGTCATGTCTGACACAGAAAGCCTCATTCAGCTAATTAAGTCATTGCTAAAATTGCCACAGCCCTCAAGTTAGTTTAGACTGAGCCTGTATTTCTTCTGGCTCTTAGATGAGAAGAAGCAACAAAGCCTGCTGAAGGCCTGGAGACTGCTCCTGCTCCTGTGAAGATCACAAGGAATTTTGCTTTTACTGGGCCTAAAAAGACACGCCCAGTTGTCTTCCCAAGGGTGACCCAGGAAAGTTTGTGGAAATACAGCTGTAATAGCTGGAGACCTAGAAAAACGTAAGATAAAGCCTCTGAGGAGGTCTGTCCCTGCTCTAGCCAGGACACATCTGGACTGTTGTGCAGGCTGGGCAAAATTTTCCATTCCCAAACTGGTTTATTTACCCAGAATGACACGCTGTTAGCAGACTGTACTTGGGGTGGCCCTACAGCAATTGGAACAATCTCATATCGTTTCCCACTTATAAGAAATAATCAAGTGCTCTTTCCTCCATGAAAGGAAAGATGACCAGTATTCTTGTGCTCTAAAGTTTAAAACCCATGCAAATTGCAAGGGACAAGTAGCTTTGTTTCTGTCTTTTGTGCAGAAATTATTTCACTCTGGGAAATTTCAATGGGCTGTTGTATATACACTTGCAGAGGATGATGCACACAGATGAAGACTCTACAGCATCTTCCATCACAGCGTCTCAAAGTGCTGGTTAAACCTAACAACTTGTCCTGGTCTTGGCTGGGAGAGAGTTAATTTTCCTCCTAGTAGATGATACTGTAAGATATCAATAACCGTGGTGTTTGAAGAATGTCTAATTTAGAAATAAAAAACTAGATTTTCAACTTCCAACACTAGTTGAAGTTAATAGGAGAATTAGAGATCACTGTGCCTAAATAAAAAGTGAAAAAAAAACCCAAAACAACTCACTTGCTGGCCTTTAATATCTAAAGGAAAAGGTTGAATCTCTAGGTGTTGAGTTCCCTATATTTCTGTGTGGGATTTCCTATGCAGAAATCCACGAACATGGGCTATGCTGTGCTAAGCAGAGAGTCTTGAGCAAGCTCAGCATCTCAGACCTTCTGTGCAGGCTCTGCAGAACTGATGGGTGGGTCCATGCCAAAATAGTTTGGAATGTATGCAAATCCCCTTGCATGGGCAGGTTAGGCCAATTTATCGTATCACAAAAGTTGCTGAGCACCTAGAAATCCTTAGTATAGCCAAGCTGCTCTGGTTTTCCATAATTTCCATAAATACAAAACAAGCCACAGGTGGTTTAGAGAAGGCAGGCAGGTGGTTTAGGGAAGTGGTGGGGGTGACAGAGATTTCCAGGCCAACACACTGGGCTAGTAGCAGTTCTGGGAACAGGAGTCAGAGCTCCAGGTTCTCACTGCCCCAATTAACAGGTAGGTTGCACACTGGAGTGTGTGCCCACCCCAGAACTGGGTCTGTGCTCACCACATGGCATCTCCAACTGGCTCAGGCCAGTCTTAGGCAGTCACACCCTAAAATTCTGCCTGGATTATCTCTAGTCCTGCATGCAGTTGGGACTTCTGGGGTCATTCTTCCTGGGGAAGTTGTGCTAAAATAAGTTCAAAGTCTCTCTGATTCTTTCTCAGTGAGTCATTCATCATGGGAGTGCTTGTCTTGGTCCTCTAGACACATGGGGAGAACTGTGGGAAGAAGCTGAAGAGACAAAGTAAATGGGATAGAATCCCAGGGGAAAGCAGAGCCATAGCCTGCACTTCCAACCATGGCTGAGAAGCTGGGTTGTGTATTAGTGTGTTGTGTAAATCAAGAAAGAAAATATGGGGAAGGCTGTATCAGAGCCTTCTGCAACGGGTAGTGAAGGCACAATGTGAGCACAATAGTTCCATTTCAGCTCAATCAGTTTAGAATTTCAGCTGAGCCTCTTGTCACCTATTCTGCTACAAATAGTAATGGAGTAATGACAGCAAAGCAAGCAATTAACTGAAATAGGTTTCCAACTATTTTCCTGGTTTCCCACTTGAAATAAATCATTATTCTGTCCCTAACTCTTCATTTTTATTGTCTGCCTCCTGTGGTTTAGTAACCAGCTGGTATTCCTTATGAAGAAATCAGCAGGTTGATTGACGCTGTGGCTACCCTGAAGTCCTCTGAGGCTTTCTTATTGACTGACCATATCTTAGATAAGGTTGCCAGTAAATTATAGCTCTGCTTAAGAGCATCTGCCTCAGGGCTGCTCTCCCCTCATTATAAATCCTGATCTAATCCTGCATGTCTCCTCAATTTTTGGAGAGTACAATTCAAGAAATGGCTTCCCCAGTAAACATGAAATGAGATAAACTATTCCTACAAAAGGTAAACATGACTACTCAAGAGTGAAGCTAAGCATTTTCAGACCAGTCTCCTTCTGATCTTCATGTGGTTTCCAAAGGAAAAACATATCACCACTCCTACTAATGTTACTGTTATTTCACCACAATCAGTTCTAAAAGTCAGTTTGAAAGTTCTACCTGTTAGTAGAATTACTTGTAAGTATTTCTATCTGCAAGAACAACATGTATGACAATTCAGGTGACAGTCCTAGGAAAGGTATTGGGTAAGTCACTTTGGAGCCTCCAGCCTGCCACTGAAACCTTTCATGGCCATGCCAAAATACAGGAAAGACGTTTAATTTATGAGATCAATGAAAGTGAGAAAGCAAATGGAAAAGGGACAAGCTTATCTTAACATCTTCTTGTGTTAGGCAGATGAATTATGTTCTGGATGGCTGGATGAGCTTCAACACATCAGTGCTGAAGATGAGTCCATCCTATAACTCTGAACAAAAGTATCTTATTTGTGGAGTCATCCTATTATACTGACTAAAGGGGGAGTAAAGGAGCCTGTTAGTGCTCCTGTTGGATCAGCATCTGCTCCAAGTTCCAGTAACTGAGACAACTGCTGTCACTTTCTGTGGTCTTACACGCACACACCACAGCATCCAAGTCCTGCCTGAGCTCTGGCCTTTTGTGAGAACCCTTTCTTGAGCCTCGCCTTTTGTGAGAACCCTTTCTCTGGAAAAAGCCTTACACTGCATGTTGACATTGTGCAAATATAAAAAAAAGTTTGAGCACTATTAGATGGGTGATTTATTTACAGCTTTGTATTTTCACCAGGATAAATGTGAAGAAACAGGGTTAATTTCATTCAGGGGAAAATGTGCACTTAGGAATTAAATTAATGGAATCTGTGGATGGAAACCCACACCAAGGTTACATGGAAGTTTGATTCAACGTAGCATTGATGACTTCTTCTAATTATGCATTAATGTCTCGCGTTACGTTTATTCCACAGCATTTCCTTTTGTCTCAGAGAAGTTTATTGTTCATCCAGTTCCAAATACAGAGTGAATTTTGACATCTCTGGTGGGAAATCAACAATCTGTCTCATTGCTGCTGTCATCTGTGTGAGCTGTTTGCTAGATCATTAATTTGTGCTGAGCTAGATTGGGATGTCAGATGATAGAAAGAGGACCACTCATCCTAGGGCATGGTGGGACTACACACAGACCAGCCTTCCTCAGCCTGTGTTGCCAGCTCAAGGAAACACTGCCTGTCCTGGGACAGGCCTTTCAGGATCCTCTTGGGAACCTTTCTTGTATTTCCTCCTGATCAATTGTAGTATAAAGACAAAAAGTCTGTAAAGAGTGGCTGTGATGTTAAAAATCTGTCACAACCCATTTACAAAAGTAAATTCCCAAGGAGTACTACAAAAAAAGAGCAAGAGTACATGGTACTCCCTCACAGTCTCTAGATATTCACAGCCTCCTGAACTGACTGCAGATTTCTACTAATTTCTACAAATAGATGAAGATTTCAAGACACAACCCTCCATCGATCTTTTTTTCCTTGGATCTGTCCAGCCTCCCCTTAAATTCATGTGAGACTCTGGCAATATCTTTTGGCAAGAAATTTCAAAGCTCAATAATCTTCTCATTCTGCACTGATTTGTAAGGGTTTTTGTAAATGTTTATCACTATCGCTTAGAACAATTCTTAAAGGAAACATTATCCTATGGTCAATAGAAGCAAACTTATATAGGCTTCTCTGGTGTTAGATGTCATTGTTTAACCCAAACCCCCTCAAAATCAGCAAAAGATTCTTAATTTTAATTAGATCCACAAATCCTGGCTGACTGGAAAAAGTAGTCCAAATTACAATTTAGTCAAAGTGAGGTTTCACCTCTCCCTGAGTACCCAGTACCCTATATTGCAGTTCTGGCTTTGTATTCCTGCTTTAGTTACTAGCAGGATTCATCAAAACAATAATTTCACTTCAAAAAAAGCTACAGACTGTTTTTTAAGGAGAGATGAAAGGCTGAATGCTGAGTGGGGCTGCCCCACGACAAACAATCACCAAAACAAATAGGTCCAATAAAAAGCTCTGCTCTCATTTTCATGGCTACAGGACTCATCTTGCTAAATTGTGACCCCTTTTATCAAAGGATTTAAATCTGAATTATCTCCTTGTAATTCCCTCAAATTTATGCCATTTGTATTCTGGTTTTGATCTGCTGTTTCTTCTGTGTTATTAACTAAGGCAGAGGTACCCTGTAAATACACCATACTTCAGTGCACTCCCTTATTTCTGTACTTATTTCCCCAAATATTTCCCCAAACAAGATGTGACACTGTGATCCATTGAGTCAATACATATTGCATTTGCATTCTTTTATAATGCAAGGCAGTTGTAGAATTACGTACAAATAGACCTCTGGGGGCCTGACCTCCCAGCTGTATTAAATAAATCCCCTTAGCACAAAGGAGGAAGAAAGGGAAACAAAGGGCTTCCTGCTGGCTTTTCCTGGAAGCATAGAAGTGAAATAATTCACTTCAGTGTCCTGTGGAAATAAAGGATGGTTAGAAAACATCAGAAATCAATCTTTAGAAAAACACTGCCCTAGAAGTGAGAGAATGAACAACTTGGCTGTAGGGAAGAGTGGAGTTTTTCCAGTGTATTCACTCACCATCATGGCCCTGCAGAAAGCATTTAGTCTTTACTCAGACTAAATGTCCTTGGACTGTGGAAATCATAAGGGGAAAGTGCACCACTTGGATGGACATAGTTACAGAGGGGGTTTTGGCAGGAGTTTATATAAACTCCTCTGAGAGGAGTTATACTGAGTTGCAAATTTGTCTTTATTGGTACACATACAATACTCTAGCTGACTCTGATCTGATAAAAACAGCTGTACAGACATAATTTCTGGCGTTCTTGCAAAATATTTAAATGAAAACTTGAAAACAGTTTTGTTTCAGTCTAAAATTAAACTTTTTTTTTTTTCTGTGTTTGTTCATGTATTAACCAAAATCCACATGCTTTCCTAAAACTTTTAACAAATATTTCCATTTAGTCTAAAAACCTGTTTCTGTGGGAAAAGAAATCTTCTTTTGGAAATACCAATACTCCTAGCAAAACTGGTGTTAGACTTTGGGTGATCCTGGGCAGACCCTGTAATATGGATGATCCTTTTTGTTCTTCCTTATGGGAGTTTCCTATGCATTAAAGCCTGGATAAATGGCATTTCCATTGCCTGTAACACCTAGTCCTCCCCTGCATGTCTCTCATTGTCTGTATTCCCTGGACTTAATGGAAGTGGAGGGATATTTCATTCATCTCCTGTGATGAGTTGTGTTTTTCCGTATGTTCATTTCCAGAAAGAGACAGAATGGAAAATCAGTGTTTTCTTCTAATTTTTGTATGTGTTAACAGAATGAATTTTGGAGAGGGGAGCTCAGTAGTGCTTACTCATGGCCCCTTGGTTTTGCCCACTGATGTCACTGTCCAGGTCTCACAGCATCCAGAGCGGAGACACACATTTTGTTAGCAATTAAGTGAATGGAAAAAAGGTTGGCAAAAGTGTTCCCTGTGGCACATTTAATTTCAGAGACTGCTGAGATCAAAGGATCAGAGGGAGCAAGCTGAAGCTTAGCATGTGTCACCAGCCCTCCCAGGACCTGCCACATCTTGCATACAAACATGATTTTACCAGTCCAAGCACTGAACCTGAGGCCCTGTTTGCACATGACAGCATTTGCCAGATTTTTGTTTGCAAAATCCAAAGTGGGAATGTCAGGGATATAATCAGAAGTCCCTAACTGGGAAGTGTTAGACAAATGGTTCTGGTTCTGGTTTCAATCCATCTCCTCTGTTAATCTTATTATTCAGGGACTACTTAGAGCCATCTCATGCTCATTTAAACTAAATACATAACCCAATTAAAACAATCCTGAGCTATTTAGATCTATGGAATTAGACTAAATTTCAGTGCTTCCGACATTTTAGATCATTCAGGGCTCTAGAGCATGAATATCTATCTCATCAGTTTATCTTCTCCCATCTCAACCATCATTAATAAACTGTACATATGGGTTAGGAGATTGTCATATTTCATATAAGACACAACAGTTCCTGCCAATTTCTAAATTACTGGATACTGTAATCCCCTGATACAGCTCTATGTCTGACTACAGGATACAGGACTTGGGTCTGCAAATCCACTTGGGTGCCTGGGACCATGGGAATGTGCTGAGGTGGTGGCAAGAAAGGACAGAGGAAAAGGGTGGAGCTGGAAGTATTCGGTCCATCAACACAACAGCTATCCTAGCAGATCATGAGTCTTACCAAAGGCCTGATGGCTTTTTTCTGCTGTAGGAAATAATCTGCTAACTAGAGAGTTCACGGTGAAAGGAAACAAGGAGGTAGTTAGATGAAACAATGAAATGCTTTTCTCATCAACTGTACTTAAATCCAGCTGCAAGTTGATCTGTTTTGTTAGGAACAGGCAAACAAGGTATTTCCAGGGGATTCTCACAAGGTTGTGATTAAAGCTAAGGAATGTGAAAGAAGTTAGAGTGACATTCTAAAACAAGGGCAAGAAACTCATGGCATAGAGACCTCAGCAGATGATTCCATGCTCAATTTGTTCTCTGGATTTTGTACTATTTATATTCACAAACTATTCATGAACAGATTGCAGAAATTAAAACAAACAAATTAGGAAACATTTATTAATTATGGAATAATTGATATACAATATGTTATGAGTTAGAGATAATTCTTGGCCTCCAAATTGTGTCAGTCAGGGTTGTGTGACTCATAATTTTCACAGTGTCCCTTTGTCACATGAGTCAGAAGGCTCTGCAGGACAAACCCAGCACAATTCATCTCAGCTTCGATGTATCGGAGTGGGGACCTGGTGGAGCTGGAGAAGGTGCAGAGGAAGGGGATGAAGAGTAGGGGATGGAGCACACAAAGAGAGGCAGAAGAGGCTGAAATTCAACTGCAGTTTGGAGAAAAGGCAGCTGAGCAGAGATATGGCTGAGGTCTGCCTGTTCACAAAGGTGCTGGGTTAAAGGACAAAGTTATCCATGCATCCCTCAATACTATAACAAGTACAGCAACACAAGAGCTGCGTCTTGGGGGGGATCCATGAGCTGAAGCACTTCTGCCAAGGGTGCTCTGCCTGGGGACATGACAGCACCAGGAAGGCAACCAGCCTCTCAGAACATTCTGTGATTCTATGACACCATCATAGATTGGCCCACCTTGGGTTTGGTTTGAACATTTCAGATCCCACATCCCTGCTTGTAGGCTTGGAGTACTACGTGGACTCTTTGGCACTCACACAGGAGGTGGGCTTTCCACCATCAGAAGTGCCATGAATTAAAAGTGGTAGGATGAGTAGAATTTTGCTACTTTTATTATTAGAATGAAAGAACCTCACAAAGGCAGTAAATCTGATTAATTTCCATAGGCTCAGCTATAGGACATTCTTGTGCCCATCTCTTTGGTCAGTAGCAGATGTCAAGGGCAAGGAGTTCATTAAATATCACACAACCCTCCACAGTGTCTTTTACCTCCTCAGCTTGCTTTCCTACTTGCCTGACACAGCTTTAAACTGTTTGAAGGTACTCCTCTTTCTTACCCATTCCTTCTCCTTTCACTCCTCTGTGCCCTTTCACACTCTGAATATGCATTTGAACCTGACAGACACAGACACCTGCTATGCAACAGGGCCTTGGCTGTTTTCTTCCTTTTTCAAAATATTTTCTTCTTTACTACCTGCAAATTACTGTGGGTGTGGTTTTCTGTCCTTAGTTATAGGGGAGGATAATTTGTGCCTCCCATGGGGCTTAGAAAAACTTCAGGTATTGATTCCTTTGTATCCAGTTCTGGAAAACAAAGTGCCCCTGCAGTTGTGTGTCCATGGGTGCAAATTATAAGGATAATGCTAAGGCAAGATTGGGAATGTTCCCGTGAGGTGGATTTTTACTAGAAAACAAAGAAAACTGATGCACCTGAGCTGAGGGATTTCTGTGGGAATTTTCACACCAGTTTCAGCAACGACGGCATTCCTGGGAAAATCTACACAACATGATAATGAGCTTGTCCTACCTCAGAATAGTAGAAATTCAGAATTTCAGGCATTTTCTTAAGATAAAGGAGCCAAGGTCAAATCTTGCTGTGCCTAATTGACCCTTGAGCTCTCACATCTCCAGAGCATGTCCAGCCTGTGAGGCTACCAATGCCTCCTTCTCAATGTCTTCATTTGAAATTATCTCACTCAGCTTTAGGAAGTCTGACTGACTGCCTCAGCACTCACAGGACTTGGTAAGACTGAGGTTCACAGCTGGGCTTTCATTTAGACAGGGCGAAGTCAGGCCTCCCTTTAGACTAAAAGTGGTATAAAACTTTTCAAATTCCAAACACATTATGCATCACCCTGTGCATCCCATCTTATTAAGGAACAGCAAAAAAAAAAAAGAGCTTTGCTGGTGTTGTTTCTTTTTCAAATGTGTTAATAACTATAAATAACTTGAAATTCAGGCAGGGTTAGTTCAGACGGGTTGAGGTGCTCCATGAGTAAGCTGCGGGCCTTTTTTCCAGTAAGAGGATACACACAAGCATTATTTTTCTCCATGTGAGGAAACAGTGCACATATTTTACAATTCATTTCCCTCTTTAAGGCTGTAATCGTAAGAAGAAACCAGTTGGTCTATTCCCCAACAGACAGACTTGGCCAGATGCAGTGGAAGGAAACCTGGTAGTGAAGCCATATGAAGAGCTGTCTGTGGCTCTCCTCTGGGCTCCCACTTCCCTTCCCATACTGCAACACAGCTGAGGCCACAGCAGGCAGTGAGACCAGTCTCTCAGAGCTGCTGTTGCAGGTCCTTCATCGTGAATGGCCTCAGATTTAAAAGTTCTTGTCCACATCCAGGACCAAGTACCAGAGCACTTTCCCCCACTGATACCTCAAACTAATCCTGACTTACTTGTAAATATGAGAGTGAAAAGCTTTGGTGAAAGGCGTGAGGAGCTTGGAAGGATCTTTTGGTTTTGGTGTGTGTGGTAGGAGCGTCTTCACTTCTAAAGAACTGATCTGAACAGGAAGAATCTTAACTCAGCTAAGTCCTCTGAGCTTCACTCCTCAGTGACAGATGACATTTCTCAGCCTTGTCAGAAAAAAAAAACACCACTAAAGTGAAGTTCTGTCTCATTCTGCTTCATTAGAACGTAATGAGGCAAAATTACAGGGTTTTCTGGCACTGCTCAGGAATTCAGCACCATGACTGTCCTCAAAGCCAGCCAAGTAAGAGAGCTACCAGCCCCTCCTGCAGCACCTGGCAGGGCTCTGGGTGCAGTGCAGTGCAGCAGATCCACTCGGGCTTTTTCTGGAATACTAAAGAAATCCTCAACAGCCCCAAAGGGACCAGGGGCAAACAGAGGCAGTGTAGCAGCTGAAGGACACTGGAGCAGAGCTGCTCCAGCACTGCTGTTCCTGAGGGCTGTGAGGGGCGTTAATGGGCCCCATGTGCTGCAGGAATGCAAAGCTCTGCGTGGGCTGGGAGATTTATGCTCTTGACATTGGGGGGATTTCCTGGCTAAGAGCTGATTGCTTTGGCCTGTGTCTCTGCTCTGAATTACTGTGACTTTATTGAACAGCAAGCCCGAGGAAGAAGCAAAGCTAGAAACGATGCTTGTCCTGTGTAAGATCCTCCTGGTTTAACCTCACATTTCTGAGGGTGTGGAGCAAGAATTGTCTTTGTTTAGTGAAGTTTGCATTTAGTTTTCATTTAAGTGTCATTAAAAGATGAGACTGGCCTCATTATGGTTGTTTTCTATTTTATGTCTTCCACAAGGCCCAGCAGTGAAGGTATGTAGGAACAATAAAACTGTTGTAGTTTCCCAGTCCTCAACAGGGTATGGGATGTGCTGAGCCACAGATGGTATCTTTATGTTTTAGTAACCTGCAGTCATTTCAGTGATTTTTATGAATTTTTTTCATTAATGAACTCATGTAAACTGCTGGCAGCCCAAGCATTCCATAAATCAGCAAAATGTTGCGGTGAACTCTCTCCTTTGATTTGTACCTGCTGTTTGGAAATACTGCACCCCCTACACAGTATTTAGGTTTTGTGTGGGCTGTAGAGTAGTTTAATTGACAGGATTATATACTTGACACCAACATCAGAGATGCAACTGTTCCATTTTTTGTTCATCTTGGACTGCTGGCCGCCACATCTGAAGCTGAGCTCCCCATGGGGAAAGCACCAATGTGTTTGAAGGATCTCTTTGAGGTGAGATCACCCAAAGACACAGACATTCAGTCATCAGCTCAAGGGCTCAGGAACTTTGCTTTTATCTGTGTAACCCAGTGAGACACACAACAAAGGTTTGAATGCTCAAACAGTGAGAGGAAACATGAAAGCAGGTGGACTGACATACTCCAAAAGGAAAGGAAAACTGTGAGAAGAAAATTAGTGGCTCTGCAAATACCTGGCAAAGACATTGCACAGAGGTAGAGATGTCAGTGACATAGGTGGAGATGTCAGTGGGATGGAGAGAGGAAAAAGAAGCATAAGGCTCAGTGGTTTGGTTTCTGCCTGTGATTTAGGTCTGTGCTTAGCTTGCAATAGTTTGGTTTGAATGTGTACACAGAATAAAGAAAATCACAGATCATAAGAATGACAAAACCTGAGGAAAACAAGGCCCCTTAGGAAGGGAACTCCCCCTCTGGCCACCACATGGTTAACAGAACCTTTATTCCCCAGCCTCTTATTAACACAGATTTACCAGGCTCCAATGTGAACCTTGAACACCTATAGTTCATTCCTGTGGTTTCTCTGAATATTCAAACAAGATAGAAATTTAGTCAGGTAACTTACTTAGGAAAGCCTTCTCCTCTTTCCCGTGCTGCTCACATTGCAGTACATTGCTGGCATTGTTTAAAGTGTTACTGCCAAATAATATTGCTTTGTGCATTATAAATAGAAATCAAGCAGCAAATGGAATTAAATGTGGACTGAAAGGCACAAATTCCTGAGCAGAACAGCCAGCGTGTCTGACAGGAAATAGACAAACTTTGTTAAGTTTGCCCAGGACCAGCCTAATTTGATCTTGGAGTTTTTTATTTTTTAAAATGTGGTTTTACATGTCTACAAAATGTAACAGCTACTTGAAGCTGAAAACAAAGCCAACAGAATAAGATCTCTTTAGGGCATTCCAAATTATTTAAACCTGAGCTTTTCCAGAATTCCTGTGCAACAGATAACAGTAAACAGTAGGTTAAAAATATACAGCATTAGGGTTATACAGGGGAAAAGTAACAGCAGATATGTGTGAAGGACAGATTAGCAACAAATCCCTGACCTGGATGATGGGATTGAGTGTACCCTGATAAAATTTGCCAATGACACCAAACTGAGTGGGGAACTGGACACTTTGGAAGGGAGAACCACCCTGTAGGAAGACCTGGATAGGCTGAAAGGATGTGCTAAAAAGAACCTTGTGAAGTTCATCAAGGACAAGTGTAAAGTCTTGAACCTGGGAAAACACAATCCAGGAGTGCAGCAGAGGCTGGGACCAGCCCAGCTGGGGAGCAGCTCTGTGGGGAGGGACCTGAGAGTGCCTGGTGGACAACAAGCTCAGGATGAGTGAGCTCTGCTGCTGCTGCAAAGAAAGAACAGGATACTGAGCTGCGTCAACAAGGGCAGAGAGGAAAAAGTCATCATCCCACTCTACTCAGCACTTGTCAGGCCACACCTAGAATTCTGTGTTTCTGTTTTGGTCCCCACATCAAAAAGAAGTGTGGGCAGGCTGGAGAGGAGCCATAGAGATGATCCAAGGACTGGGAAGCCTGCTGTAAGAGGAAAGGCTTAGAGAGCTGGGTTTGTTCAGCCTTGAGTAAAGAAGAGTCAGGGAAGAACTTATAACCATGTTCCAGTATTCAAAGGCTGGCTACAAAGATGGAGACTCCCTTTTTACAAGGAGTCATGTAGAAAAGATGGGTTAGACCTGTTATTCCTGGGGACATTCTGGCTGGACACAAAAGGAAATCTTTTCATAATGAAAACAATCAGCCACTGAAATCATCTCCTCGGGGAAGTGATGGATTCCTAAATGTTAGACACTTACAAGATTAAACTGGACAGGATCCTGGGCCATCTAGACCATGCTTTTGCCAAGAGAAGTTGGATGAGATGATCCTTGAGGTCTTTTCCAACCTGGTGTTCTGTGATTCTAGGATTCTATGACATTCCAATTCTTTAAACTGTGTAAAACATCAACTGTGCTGCAATTCTGCACTGTGCTAGTGGGGAATTGCACCCATCTTTCAGGATTTTCCATCAGGTTTTGTACTACAAAGGCATCTATCACATAAAGTATGGAGCAGATGAACTTAGTGTCTTCAGGGTTTTTTTTAATATGTTGATTAATGTTATAGTTTTTTTTTAGTTTTGCTTGCAGTTGCAACTTTCATAAGAACATTATGGACATTTTTGGTGACAATTAGAGTGAAGAATGTAGAGTTTCCAACATCTTTTATTTTCTGCTAGGGTAGCAAGGTCTTTTGGAAGATTAGGATTAATCTTTTCTGCTTCCTGGCTCCTAAAGATAGCATCCAAGCTCTCCCCTAACTGCACTGCAAGTTCATTTCACAGCTAAAAACTCTCCTTATCAAAGATCTGGTTGTACCACTCCCTCTCTTCTTCCTCAGCTTACTTCCTCTTTGGTGTTTTAGAACAAGATTTAGCCACCCTGACAGTTTTCATATCAATACTCAGCATCACTGAGTTGCAAGAATCCAGTCTGGTAACAGCTAACTGGAGATTCCCTCTATAGACCTCTTTGGGACTTTTTATAAACCCCCAAAATCAAAAAATGTTGGATTAGAATCATAAAATTTTCACTTTCGTATTGCAGACCCTGGAACATTTTTCATTTTCTTCATGAGATTTACATCAGAGGTCTCTTGGAGAATGTATTTCTCTGAAAACACATTTTGGTTTTGGATAAACCCATCTTTTTTCTCCAATTCTGCTGTAAATTCAGGAGGAACCGATGTCACCTTTGCTTTGATGGAAAAATCTATTGCAAACTCTACTAGAGGAGGAAGAGCTGCATGTATGCCAGTGAGGTACACAGAGATCTGAGCTCTTGGACCTGCCCTGATCTGAAAGCCAAGCATTTCCAAACTCTTTGTCTTTACAAGCAAGGTGCTCCCACTTTCCCACTCTGTGTAACAAAGGAAGAGGCATCGAGGCAGACACCCAGCAGAGGTGCATCACTGAGGCACTGAAATCACAGACAAGGACTGAGTTGTGCTCAGGACTCTGCTGAAGTCAAAGAGGGTCCTGTGCAGACCCAGGCTCCTGGAGCTTATCCCATGATCACAGCCCAGACTGATGTATGAGATCCCACACTGTGGCAAAGCTCCCATTGATCTTCATTATGCAGAATGAGGTTATGAGTGAGATGGGACTGAGGAAACACTTAAAGAACAACAGACCTTCATAAGTATTTTAATTCCAACCCCTTGCCTTAATGTTGTAACCATGATCTATGACGATAATTTATGCAGCAGATTGGTAGTAAAAATATTGTGCAATCAGTGTGATATTGCAACTGGGAATTTAATAATTGCTGATTATTTTAGAAATGTTGTCTTGTAAAAAAAGACATAGGAATAAGTGATAATCAAGGGTGAAGGGATTAATGCTGTTGATTTAAAAGCTTGCTGAGGCAGATTCGAAATCCCTAAGCCAGAGCATTTCTTTTAGCAAATAAAAATGCAAAGAGGAACAGACTGGTGGAGTCTTGTTTGAACAACTGGAAGGCAAGTAGCAGTAAATCATGAAAAAAACATTTCTTAAACTTTCCCTTTTAATAAATTAGGTGTTGTTTGTAAAATAGACTGGGAGAACATGTTAACACAGAACTGCTAGCTAGATAACAAGCCAAATCTGTCTCTGCATTTCGGCCCAATTGCACCAGGGATGATTTTGGCTCTGTCTCTCTACAAACATGAATCAAGCTGTTTGCATTTTGTCACTACACTATCCCTGACCCAAGCGTATACAGTTCCTTGGCAACAGCAATTAAAAGCCTGACAAAAACACTACACATTATCTGCATAATTTTTTCTTCCTTAGCAAAAGTTGTATTTTCCCACTCTTGCCCCTCCCTAAGTAAGGAAGATTAAGGGGCCCATCCAGTTTCCTGTGAAACTGAAGATAAAAATTCCTCTGGTTTTGACAGCAACAGCAGTGCTTTCTTCATTTAGTGATTATTTATTTGATTGATGGCTGAGTCCCAGGCAGCAGTCCCAGCTCTGTTGGCTCTGTGATTGGCCTATAAAACTTCTCTTGTCCATGGCCATGTCCATTCTGTTCCAAAGAAAAGAGGAAGGCAGATGCACAAGTGATGCAGTAGAAGCCTTCTGGGTTCCCAGGTGTTTGGGGGAGATGGCATCAACTAATAGGGATTTCTTTGGGAAATTCACCAAAAGTGAGAGCTGCATGGGTGTTTTTGGACCACATGTATCTATTTAACCAAGAGATTCACCATATCCCTCATGGGTTTATTCTCTGTGGGGTATTTTGATGCATTTAAACTCTCTTCCAAACCCTTATCAAACTTCTCTTCCTGACTCAATACAATCTGAGACTAAATAAACAGTATAGCTAATAATTGTAGGAATTTCCATGATGGCTTTTCTCAAGCTAGATATTCCAATTAGAGTGAGAGAATTTGCATGTGCATCAGTTATAAAGTACAAGATAATATTTAGTGGGCATCAGCAAGCCTCTACTCAGAGCAGTGCAGATCCCAGTCCCCATCTTTAAGGAATTTTCCATGCAAATAAGTTTAGTCCTGTCAAATTCTCTTTTCAGAGGAAAGCCAATGAGTGTTTCAGGGTTCATGTTCCCAGGTTTTTGGCAGTCACTGCATCTGAGGGTGGTATATTTATTCCCTTGTGAAGACCTGAGCTGTTGACAGTGCAAACTCTAATGAACACTCACCTCTGCTGGTGACTTGCCTCTGCTCACTTGGGATAGCTGAACTTGACTTGTATCCTTCCAGCTGCCATTGCAAGGAGTTGGGAGATGACCAGAGTCATCACACTGCACTCAGTGGTTCAAGAGAAGACTTGTTATTGGCTGCATCTGAGAAACCCACCCAGGTGCTCTGTGAAGCTTTTACCTGACTAATGATAAGAAAAATAGCAAGAGACAAAAACAAAATCTGTTTTCCTCCTGCCTTGTGTGCTAGCATGGCAACATGATAACCCCACTGCCAGCATCAGCAGCCCTTTTCCATTAGCAAAACTAAACGGTCATTACCACCACACTGCAAAAGAGCCCAAATCTGCTTTTTGCAGCTTCTGAGGGACAGGCTGTGGGGGGAGTGTGTATTTTTCACATCTGTTTCCTCCATCCACCTCTCGGTTGCTGCTGCAGGGCAGGAAACACATTGCTCCATGCACCAGCCACTGACCCCTCTGTGAATCAGCCTGTAAGCAGCCCTGGAAGTCTTTCACACATCATCTGGTGGAGCTTTGAAAACATGGATTGCTATTAAACCCAGACTGACTTGCTGTGTCAGGTCAGCAGTCTGAGCAGAGTGTGTTTGCTTTGGGTGTAGTAAAGAAAAAAGGAAAGGGCACAAAAGAAGTCAGCGAAGGGAAGGGAAAACAATGAAACCTGGCCTCACCAGTGGGTTTTCGATAGGTGTGCATGTCAGTGTGAGGAGACTGTACTGATCACGCTGTAGATCAGTTCTACCACGAGTCCCCTTGTTGACCACTTCTCTCTGCTTCATAAATCTCCCTCAGGATGTTCTCTGTGTGAGAGGAGCCATGTTTGAGTCTTTCCTGCTGTGAACAGGTCCCTAAAAATCCATCACCTGACTCCAACACCTTCCCTGTCACACCCTAAAGACCCCAGTCCCAAGTCAAGGTTGTCCCCTCTCTGCCCTTTCCTCCTGACTCCCATGAAGTTCCCCTTTAGCCTTTACAAGCTTCAGGACACTGGCAGCTGTGTGACACCACAACATAATCTGCCAAAGAACTCTCCCACTTGCTCCAGTGCTTCCTTGGGGCACGTGGCTGTTGGAACTTGCAAGAGTGTTTGCCATAGCAAGAATCTGTCTCTATTCCTAAGGCTTCATAGCATAGAACAAGATGTTGTTCTTTCCCACCCATCCTCTCCTGACAAAGAATGTTTGTGAGCAATTGAAGATAAACACTTGTCATAAAAAACTTGTCATTTCCCAGCAACCTCTTGGCATCTGGCCCCTGTCTCTACTGCAAAACCAGTTAAGTTCCCTTCCTGATTTCATCCAGCTCATTTTCACACTTTCCAAAACTTGAAGCTTGCACACTGATGAGCCCTTGAGACTGATAGAGAATAGCCTGTGTGAAGCAAAAACACCAGCCAGATCTTCATTGTGCAACAGCCTTTCCCAGAATCTCCCATAATCTCCCACAGCACCTTATCCAGTTCAGCAGAAGCCAGGGTGACATTTGAGAGGTCAGCTCTTTAGCTTGGGTCTCCCAGTGTCACTTATGGGGGGCCCTGCTGAGGCTGATTCCCTCATTAGCAAGGGAAGGGAGACAAAAGAGAGAAGAGTTTGTAGTTTTAAGAGATTTCTAGGTCCTGCAGCAGAAATGAGAAGGCAGCTCTGACTTGTTCCCATGAAGAATACAATGGATTCCTCTGTGAAGAGGCAGAGGGTGCAGAGAGCTGTGCCCCTCTCAGATTGCACAGGTACCCACGGCTGGGTCACGGGAGAGACTGTGCAAGGAGAAGAGTGAGAGATGCAAAGAGCACTAGCAGAGCACGGACAGCACGAGGTGCTCTGAGATGACATCGTGACTCCCTTCAACATTTGTCATGTCATAAGCAAAAATCACTCCGAGGCAGTGTTGTCTATCCCACACTGGGAAGGATGTGCCTTCATCTTCACCTCACCCTCACCTTTTAATCCCCAGTGCTCTCCTCAATGAGACATGCTCTGAATGCTCAGCAGATCCGTGTGCAAATGAATCCCTGGTGTGCACAGAACGGCAGGGTTTAGTGTGGGGTGTTGATATAGCTCCAGGATTATATACAATTAGACTGTCTAGACCACATTCAGCAGGGATGTGGATGGGGTGAGGATTACCAGCTGGGAAATCAGATATTCAGTGGGAGGGTGGGCAGCTGGGTTGGGGCAGGAGAGGAAGCCAAGCGGAAATGTAAGAAAGCACTGAATAAATTGCCACTGGGACGGATGTATTGCACACCCTCAGCTTCCTTGCACTGGCTGCTCCCGTGCTCTTCTGCAACAGCTCAGCCCTTTGCAGTCTTGCACGTCTTTCCTCCTCCAGATCACTGTTAGCATGGAAAATGCCATTGCTTTCCATTAACACTGTGTCAGTGAGACACAAATTGGACAATGATCATAGAATCATAGAGTTCTTTAGGTTGGAAAAGACCCTTAAGATCATCAGCTCCAACCATTAAGCCAGCACTGTCAAGACATTCAACCATGTCCCCAAGTGCCACATTCACATGTCTTTTAAATCATTCCAGGGATGGTGATTTCTCTTGGTTCATACAGAGGGACTATGGCAGAACAAAACCTGAGCCCAGATCCCCAGGATGTCCTTCTAATCCTTGGACCACGCTCACATCCATGATTCTTCCCTTCCAGTCACCTGGAATGTTCATCTTGTAAGCAGGTATAGAAATATATAATATATATGTGACTCCTATAGAAATCAGAGTCACAATCTGACATGCCACAGCAAGTACTTCTCACACTGAAAAAAAATGTCCTATTTTGATCCTCTTTATATTCCCTATGGGCAATGGGGCCCAAATCTACCCCTGCACCAGTGCTGAGTATTGAACAGATGCACAAGGGAGGTGACTTGTCCCTCCTCAGCCTCGAGCTCTTGGCACAGAGATAGTTTTGCCTGTAGGGGCAGGTGTAGGCTTGTCTGGGGACACTGAGTTCCCCTGTTGGGCTGTGCTGGGCACAGACCACCCTGGGTAGATGGTCCCTGCTCTTGCTCCTTTGCATTGGGCCATGCTCTGCCTGGCACTGGTGTTTTGAAGCCAGATGGTCCTGCAGCTTGTTGCTTCTTGCAGTTGGGCTCTGCCAGCCTGAGCAGACGGATCCGAGGAGCCTCAGAGACAGCAGGAATCTGCATTTACTGAAGCGTAGGAGCTATTTTAAACACATCAGCAAAGTCTAGCATGGAGAAGACCCTGCTGCCTCAAAAACATGTCTAGCCAATCTGATAGAGAAACCTGACCATATTTAACAGACCACATCATTTCCCCTGCTCCAGGCATGGCCTGGGACTGGGATGTTTCATGCAGTTCCAGCCATTAGGAAGGAGAGCCCTTTCTCCAACCATCAGTTGAGGAAAAACACAATTCTCTATTTCATGAGCTGGAAAACCAAGGAACTAAATTCACCTGCTTCTTTATTTACTCCTCCCTCAGTGCTGTTGGAGGATTTTCAGGTACCTCCTGGCACCAATCCTGTACCCTCCCACTCTCCACACTGCAACAGGACAGGAGGTTGGGAGGGGGAATGTGAATTTTTTGCAGCACTGTTCAGTCTGTGCTGTGAGCAGCTGCCCTGCTTGGTGGTGTCCTGCCTGCTCTGACCCAGAGCACCAGGAGCTTTCATCTCTTCTTGGGCAACTAACTGGTCTCAGGGCATGGCTTGGTGCTGAGGAATGTGGGTGTTTTTGTAATGCATGTAGCAGAAAGAATAGAATCTCTCTCTGCTCTAGTCAGCCCTTATATCACAGATATTACACAGTCTCCTTCTCTTTGTAGTTTCCAGCAGTACTTGGCTTTATGTAACTCCTCAGTGGCTTTCTCCATCTCTTCTCAGTCCTTGGAGATGTCCTGCTGCTCACTGACATTGCACTTTCTGCAGGCTGGAGGCAGGAAATACTCTGCTGATCTTTTTGGCTCTAAGGATGAACTTTCCAGTCTGAACAAACCCCAAGAGATTTGAGGTTTTATTCTTGCTGCATGTCAAGCAGCAGGAGCCGTAGGTGTGGGGTGCTTGGGATGTATCCCTCCACACCACAGCTGGCAAAACAAATCTTTCCACAAAGTTTTCACCACCTGCCCAACTTCCTCCCCTCAGGAAATCCAGCCTCCCCCGCTCCTGGAGACAAGAGCTGGATCTTTGTTTGCAGCTCCCCTTTCACAAATAAAACCGTGCTGACTAGTAAACACAGTGCCACTAAATGTGCCAAGCAACGCTCTAAGATTGGGAGATAATGGTTGGGATTTTTTACTGACTTGGGTAAGAGGAGCTGCCAAATCCTTGAACTGTGTGCAAACAGCTCCTTGTTACTGAAATTTGCTTTCCAGCAGGTCCCTAAGGTGTTTTCCGCTTCATATGCACTCAGTTTAAGAGACTGGTTGGGATTTTAGGAAGAGAGAATTAGGGACAGATCCAACCTAGATACAAAACTGACTCATCGGAAGAGTTTAGCTGCAGGGAGTGTGATATGCAAATGGATAGGAACAACATGAGGATCACTGCGCTGGGTCTGACCTGAAGTCCAGCTACATGAGTATCTAATCTCCAAATAAGTCTGAAGCCAGTGGCTTCAAGAGTAGATAAGCATGTCCCTTCAGCTATGAAGATTATATTTCCCTTCTAGAAGTGCTTATAGTTTAAACACCCTTAAATTTGTTTTTTTATATCTCTCCTGTCCTAACAAGCCCCATACAAGTTCTGTACCTCCCAAGCTCTCCCATATAAAGGGTCTCAAGACTGAAGAATTTAAAGAATTTGAACATTATATGAGCCTTCATTTACATCCTCCATACATAGTACTTCATTTCCTTGAGTTAAAAGGAAGGAGACTATAATAAGAAGAATTAAGAAGTTTAGGTTGGATATTAGGAACCATTTCTTCATTGAAAAGCCTGTCTGCTAGAGGCCTTTCAGGATGCACAAAGAATATGCCCAAAGTCTTATTCTCCAGGAGGACAGGAGAGGGAATTGCCTCACACAAGCAGATGTGGAGAGGAACAGTTCATCTGGAGCCTTACACACAGACTTTCCTGAAACACAGCATGGCATGTAATATTTTTTAATATAAAAGCTTACTCTTTTTTTTTTCTTTTCTAAAGTCGATTTCTAAGAACTGTTAGCTTGGAGCTGCTGGAGAATCCCAAATGAGAAATAAAAACCTGGACCAAGTCTGTTGTGCCAAATGGTTAATCTCTCACTGAACACAGAGGAAGACCTAATTCTGGAGGGAAAGAATTTGTGGGATACAAAAGGCTGGAGTGAAACTCCTTGCAGAAGCTTCCAGAAGAGAATTTCTACCTAGCAGGTCTGCCAGAGGTTCAGTGCTCCCTAAAAACTATGCTGACAACAGGTTGTTCTCCTGGAATTTGCTTTGGGAAACAACTTTTATGATTAAAAGCAAAACCTTTAATTGGTCAGAAGTTTTGCTGACTCTGTTTCAAGGGTACTGATATTTTAACTGAGAGCATTAATTCCTCCAGTAAGAAGTTTTTAATGGCTAGGGATCTATGGTGGTCCAAAAGTAGTTTAAATATAAGTAATTTACATTTTCTATAAAAAAAAAGCAGAAGGTGAGGAAAGTTTCACTGAGCACAGTGAAAGAACTCTGGATTTATATAGAATAAAATAATAGCCAGGCTGAACTGCCAAACCCCTTAATGACCACATTCCCTTTCCAGAGATGGAAAAAGAGGAGGACCAGCACCTTTTTTTTCCTTCAGACTCACATTTCCAGGAATCTCTTTGCTTTCACATCAGGATTAGAAGAGGTAGGGGTAAGATATCAAGATAAAGGTCATCCTTAAGTATATTTAGTCTGATTGAAGGTAGGAAATACCGGAAATCCCTCCAGATTCCCAACTCCACTTGGCCATTTCAAGAAACACAGATTAATCCCCCAACATGCGCTTGCCTATCAGCCACACCAAAAGGGAAACTGCAAACCATCTGGTTTTTGGAAAGCTATACCCAGAACAGTTTCTTCCTAAGCTGGCTGGTGCCTCAGGCCCTGCACCTTCTCCATGTCAGTGACCAAGGGCAGGGAAGGGACCCTGCAGAGGGAGATCCCCAGCTCCCTGGCATCTGAGGGAGCTGCCAAGGAACCCTCCCTCTGTCTGCCCCCCTTTGGATGGGCTGTGACAAAGGCTCCTGCTCTCAGGAAAGACAGGTCAAGGCTGGTTCACCAAACATGAAAGGATCTGCTCTCTAGTCCCTGACATGTTATGTGGTATTTGTATTTTGGATCAAGTCACACATGCCACGGGTTGTTATTTTAAATTACTTTCAAGGTGTCTGTTGTATATTTGCATCCTGGGCTGCAGGAAGGAGTTTTTTTGAATTTCCTAGTTTTGTCTCAATGCAAACAAATGGGTTATAATTTGGAAGAACATCTGTGATGCTGCTGATGCTTTGAGCAAGAGAAGAATTTTTGTCAATGGAGGGTAAACCACATTGAGGGAGCTCCGTGTAATAAAACATCCATCCACCTTGGGCCCTTTCTTCTCTTTTATTTCCAGCACTGCCTGGGATTTTCAGCTTCCCCTTTGTACATGGCATTGCAGAGGGGAACACACATTAACCCTACAATAGGTGCTGTGTAACAGGGATGGAAACAGAATCCAGATCTTTCTACCCACAGACTTACGCTCTTGCTGCCAGGTCATGACTGGGTTGACCACCAGTCACTCATACCAAGAAAACTGCAGTGTGCTTGAGGGAGTTTAATCTGGATCAGGAGGTATTTGCTGGTTTGCAAGGCCCAAATCAGATGTTGAGCTCCACTTTGCACTAGTGGGTTACTTCAACAAAATAATTTCTTGGGAACTGCTTCATTTGCCATTTTTTAACCTGTGGCTCCACTTTTGCTCAAGCAGGTTTTTTGCCAAGGATAGAAACATCTTGGCAGTTGAGGCTTTTATCATGATATCTGCTTTCTTAGAAAAGGATGAAGTTCCAGATCACAAAATATTTCATTCTCTGGTAGCTGTAGAAGGAAGTTGTGGCTTACTGGAGAAGCCCTGTGAGCAGCAGAGAGCCATGAGCAGACGAGAGACCTGTTGAACCCGGAAAACTGTTTTGCAGCTGAGCAAAAATTAGTTTCTTCAGAGCTGGTTAAAAATACCTGTGGCTTGATCCTGCCAGAATTGAAGGAAGTCTGCCCTAGATTAAGAAAGGCATTTTTAAAAAAAGTAGTTTTGCAATAGTGCAGATGTTTGCTTTAGTGTCACCAACAGCACAGGCTGACCTGAAAGGCTGCAAGAATGAACACACACCCTTGTCTTACTGGGCAGCTCACCATCCAGAGCTACCAGAGCATTTCCATATTCTTTATCACTAGAAGATTTAATCATCTTCCCTGGTGCAGAAGCAGATGAGCAGCACATCTAGTCAGAGTCCTTAATATATTAAATTACTGCAGCTACATCCACTTGCTGGTTACCTGCAAAGCCCCTGATTTCTGCTCAGAAATGTGCTTTCTGCTTTGCTTGGACCATGGCCAGCTGGCTTGTGGTGCAGCTGTAACCACACCACAGCAGCAAGAAGAGAGGAGCCACCCTGAGGGTTTTCTTTAGCAAAGAGCCAGAATGTTGTTTTTCCTTCGTTTCCCTTGGTTTCCTACTTTGGCTTTGCTTTCAAGGTTTGTGGAGGAGGGATGGGTGGCTTTTGGCTGGTCTGTGGAGCTGACCTTCCCCTGGATACTGTGACCCTGTGGAACTCACAGCCCATGCCAGCATTGCTCGTGGGAGAGGTGATGGGTGATGGGGCTGGTGAGGTTGCAGTTGCAAAGCAGAATGAGGAGGCTGGCAAAAACTTGCTCTTTGCACAGGGCTCATACTAAAGCCCTTAGCAATATGTGCCACAGATGTTTGGGTAATGGCCCAGAGATACAGAGGGGCCTGTCACCAAAGAGCACGAGGAGGAGCAGTGTGACAGCCTGCTCTAGCCCAGAGAGTGAAGGTGGAGCTGGATCCTGTGGCAAGGTTAGCAGGCACTGACCTTGGCACACTTGGCAGAGCTTCCACTACTCTTTCACTCCCCAGGCAGCCAAACACCCTCATCCCTTCCTCCTAACTCTGCCAGGGGTGCTTCTCCTTCTTCCACTCTTTTCAGCCTCTTTTCAGCCTCTTTTCAGCCTGTCATCAGGAAGGTCCTCAGCAACCCATGGGCGTTGAGGTCAGAGTTATCCCTTTTTGCAGTACAAAGCCTGGGCAATCACAGAAGAGGAAGATACTGATCTAGTGCCTCCCTGGAGGGAGGCCTAAGGACGTGTTGAGGGGAAAACTCCCCCAGCCCTACCATACAAAGCAACTTCACTTCCACCCAACACAGCTCCTGCCAGCTTCCATGTCCAGCCTCAAAGAGGTCTGGATTGGGAAAGGCTGTTCTGTGTTTCAGAGTCATCTGCAGACAGATGCAGACAGCAGCTGGACATCAAAGTGGTTCCCAGAGCTTTTGTCTCTCCTCCCAGATCCTCTTGGCATCTTGCTGATTCTGAACTGAGTTCTGTTCAGATATTCATTCTTGGAAGTGTTCAAGGCCAGGTTGGATGGGATTTTGAGTAGCCTGGTCTAGGTGAGAGGTGTACCTGTCTATGGCAGGAGAGTTGGGATGGATAGTCTTTAAGATCCCTTCCAATCCAAACTGTTCTGACAGTTTATTCTATTATTTTATGATTTATTAAAAAGAATCCTTTTGTTGTTTGTTTCTTTTAAAAGAGTATTTTCTTCACAAACTTGCCTTTCTGTTGGCACCATTCAGTTTTTAAGTCAGGAAAATATGTGGGGTTTTATTTTTAAAAAAGGCGCATTCCTCTTAGTAATGTTAAAAAACAATAACAAAATTATGTCTGAGCTTTTCAGACTTTACATGGAAAGTATTTGTTATTCATCTGCTTGGAAAATTACAGAAGCCTTGCTCATGTTCTCTCTACCTTTGGTAGAGTTTAGATAAACCGTGGTTCAGAGGGCTCAATATTGATCTCCTCTTGACTCTTGAAACACCAGTCCTAGAGCTGTGTGCTTCTCAGAGCATCTCTGCTCACTAATTTGCTTGTTGGATTGTAAATGACACAGCCAGGAGATTCACTTTCATTTCTCTGCCACAAAAAATAAAAGCAGCCTTGTGACTGATTGCAACTGATGAAGGGTAAAAGCTACATGGGCACAAATGTTTCCTTTCACTGCTGCATCCTTTCAGGACTGCCGTCAGGATGTGCACAGACACTGCACATGAGCCCTGTGTGGCCATGCCAGGCTGGTTCAGAGCTGACATGAGTGGGGAAGATGGGACAGATTGTGTTCAAACATTTTTTTTATCCCCTACATTTTTTTTCCACATCTCTATCAGCTCGATTGCCACCCCTCAGCAGGTTTGTCCTGATGCACTGCCCTGACCAGCAGCTGCTCAGTTGTTGCTGTGTTTTCCTCTCTCCAGTCCCATCATCCTAAATCTCAGCATCTGCAGCATCTGACAACCATTTGCACCAGGGCTTGTATTATCATGAATAAACAGAGAATTCAGGCTACAGCACACATATATCCCAGCAGTGGATATAACCAAGAAATTAATTCACTCGTCCAGAAGATTTTAAACACCTTAAAGAGATGACCAGGCAATTCTTTCCAGGGTCCTTTTCCAACTCTGAGGTCTCACTTGCTGTCTGGGTGGGCCCATATTAAACACAGGCCCCCCTTCAATCTGTAACCACAGATCTGCTGAGAATGTTTTATTTCATTGCTCTGCACACAGCAAACCAGGCAAGGAGGTAAAAGCAGGGGAAAGCCCTACACAGCTGAAAACTGTGCTGGCCTCTCCTTTGTTTTGCCTTGTCTAGAAAGCTCCAAGAGAAAGATGGAATCCCTCAAGGTTTTGAGTCTACAAAGCAGATACAGCAGCTGGGCATGATAAGTGACAATAACACTGGTGATGGATGTTCTCTTAGTGGGCCTGAAGGCTTCTCTTTGTAAGAAATACCTGTTGTCCACTTCCCCCGACACATCTGGAAGTAGGAGGTGCACAAGGTTCCCAAATAAATTTGGGGAGATAAAGGTAGGAGAAACAGGAACTTCCCACCAAAACAGATTGGCAGAAAAAAAAGAGTCTGCTGGATATCTTTTATGTTTTGGGAAGTGCCAATGATTTTAACAGCAAAATCTGTCAAACTGGAGTTAACAACCTTTAGCCCAGCTGTGATTCATATCCAAAACTTTACAGAGAGGTTTCATGGCCCATTGTTTCTTGTTAGCAAAAGGGGAATGAAGTTCTTTATAGGGGGATATGGACAAATTCCACTTTATTCATGCTGTAAGAACCTGTCTCTGCAGTGTACAGATTGAGAGAGAAATCAAATACTGCATGTACCCATAGTCACTATCCTGGGAGGAGGTGAAAGCCAATTTCAATTGCATTAGCTGCAAATGCCTGACCCAGAGAACCACGGTGTTCACAAATTGAAATGAATCCCAGGACAACAGACAAGCTGTAACAGACATGCAACAAGTTCCAGGCCTGTTATCACAGATATCTCTCCTTTTATTTGCCATGATCTGAATGTCAGCACATTATCATCCCAGCTCAGGTCCATCTAGAAAAGCCTGGTTTTAATTCACTCTACAGAATGGATGCAAGCTCTGAACATCACTCATACCTGATAAGGGCTCATTCTCCAAGACTGGCAAATCCTGTTGCTTCTGTGCTGACTCTTCTTCTTCATCTTCTTCCTTTTATGTTGCATTTCCCAATAGAAAGCAAGGAAAAAAAAAGAAAAATGGGAAAATGCAAGCCATTAAACTGTTTGTCAAAATGAGACAAAATTTTGAATAGTACCAATACCAGACAGAAACATGAATTACACCAAAAACATCTTTCATCAAACAGTCCTGTAATTCATGCCTAGCATGAAAGCAAGGCTCCCAACAGCCCTTTGTCAGGCATCACCTCCCCATAATACCAGTAGTACATACAGAGGAGGTGAAGCTCAGAAATCATGTGAAGCCTTTGACTGAAAAATCTGGCTGGAGCCACACCTAAATCTGAGACTGAATCTCAACACTTCAACCCAGTGTTGTCTGTATCATGCTCCAGCTGATGTCATTAAGCTTATCTGTTCAGTTGAAAAGAGGAAGTTTTACTAGAATTATTCAGCTTTTCCTTATTAAAATACTAATTCCATTCCTTTAAAAAACTCCATTGATTCCAAATACAGAACAAAGCAAAAGGTTGATTTTCTTTTTTTTTTTGTGATTTTGCCCATTGAAAAGTGAATGTCTTCAGCGTTCAGAGAAAAAATCTGTTCACAGCCAATTTCTGATTCGCCATCTCAGATGTCTTGAGCTGATCAGATGAGCCCTGCCATCTACTGTAGCAGTAATAGTGTGTCCAGCAGGACCAGGGCCAGGATTGTCCCCCTGTATTCAGCACTGGTGAATCCTCAAATCCTGGGTTCAGTTTTGAGCCCCTCATGACAAGAAAGGCATTGAGGGACTGGAACAACTCCAGAAGAGGAGCTGGATAAGGGTATGGAGCACAAATCTGATAAAGAGCTTCTGGGGGAACAGGGGGTGTTTAGCCTGGCGAAAAGGAGGCCAAGGAGGGAGAATCTTGCTCTCTACAACTCCCTGACAGGAGGGTGCAGCAGGCGGGGGTCAGTCTCTTCTCCCAGTTAACAAGTGATAGGATGAGAGGAAATGGCCTCGAGTTGCACCAGGGGAGGTTTGTTGGACATTAGGAAAAGTTTTTTTACCATGAGAGCTGTCAAGCAGTGGAACAGACTGCCCAGGGAAGTGGCTGAGTCCTGGAGGTATTTAAAAGATGTGTTGTTGTGGCACCTGGGGACATGGACATGAGTGTGAGCCTGGAGGGCTTTGTGCTGGCAGTGGCAAAATGCCACAGAGCCACTGGCAAGGCAGGGAGGCACTGCTGGAGCATAAAGCAGGCAGATCATATTCGTCTTTCAGAGTAGTATTTCCAGATTAAATATAAGAGGGAAGCTCAGAGAGGTCAGAGGCTGAGGTTGACTTTCAGAACGGTGCCTTTGACGTCCAAAGAGGGAGGACAGGCTTATTAAAAATGCAGTGTGGGTTGCAAATCTGTCACACACCCAAGGCACCACGTGGAGGGGAGGATGGATGAGGCGGTTATGGAGAACCTGCTGACAACAACAGCCTCTCGAGTGACGGGTCAGTGAATAGTTTGCTGCTATTCAGCATTGTTTTGACAGAAAATACACAAAGCAACCATGTGGGGGGCAAGGAGCAAATGTTCTCTTCCACTTGGAAGCTTGTTTAAAATCTTGTGGTGGGGAAAGAAGACCATGAATGAGAATTAAGCTCTGCATTGATTTAGGAAAATCAGTTTAGTGAGGCAGAACAGAGAGGGGAGAGAAGGAAAGCAGGAATTGTGGGGATGGAGGGGAGGAGATGGCAACAGGCAATGCCACTGGGACATGCTGAGCGAAGGCTCCACCAGATTCTGCCATCTCCCTGGCTTTCCACTGCTCTGGAGCATGCCAGGTTCCACCTGCTGCACCATTTCTTGGCCACAGTGGAAGTCCCTGTGAGACAGTAAAGTGATGGTGTCTAGCACAAGGGCATATGCCAAGAGGGAGCCACACCATCTGTAGGCAAAAGTTTTGTTTCACTCCCTCTCATCATTCATCCATCAGCAGCTGTCTGAAGGCTGCCTCACCACCATGGTGGCAGCACCATTAACTTGCTGCAAATTAAACCTTCCTCATGGGAAAATTCTGGATAGAAAATTTTAAATAGGAAATTCTTCATGTTTGGTGAAAATTTTAAGACAACAGTATTCATCAGACATTGAAGGCAGTGACTCTCATAATGTTGCCAAGATGCCTCACAGGTGTTTAGTTTGGGTTTGAGCTTATGGATGAGTGGGGTATGCTGTAAGTGCTCTGTTCTCATTTTACAAGTGATACTCTGTCTCTAAATCTATCTCCTTTTTTCAGGAAATGGAAATTTCAGGCAGATTTTTGGGACACAGAAGCCAGATATCCTGGAAGGTACAGATCACAATGCAGTGGGGACTTGAGATAAGTCTTATGAATCTTTACTGCAGCAGACCAAAACTTTTGGTGAGGGAGTCGTTTATTGTAGTTGCAGGATGTAGCATCAAAGCATCCCAACAAGTGTAACTCCCTACTACATGGGGCCACCACTTTCTCCTGGAAAAGTTTAATCAGACTTAAGTATCTTGGCTATGGTGAGACTCTGGAACAGGATGCCCAGAGAAGCTGTGGCTGCCCCATCTCTGGAAGTGTTCAAGGCCAGGTTTGATGGGGCAATTTTCCTGAAATTTAGGATTCCTTAGTCAGGAGCTGCTGGGTGGATCCAAGGGGAGAGTGTCACTTTTCTGCTTTTTTATTTTTGAGAATAAAATAATTTCTGTATCTACCAGAAAAGCAGCCACCTCAGGCAGTAAAGGGAAGCTAGGAGAGAAGCTCCGTGGAGTAACAGACTCCCTGCCAGTAAGTGCTGTGAGTATCTTCTCCATCCCATCTCCCAAGGACCCTTCTGAGAGAAAGGAAAATGGTCACCTCTCCATCAGGCACAGGTTTAGTTTGGTTTGGATGCAGGTTAACTTTTCCAGTGTATCAATGTGTCTGCGAGCACTAAGCCCTGTGCCTCTCCTTGCAGGGAGGGTCACACACTCAACTCAAACCTGGGATTGTGTGCCCAAGGCAAATGGATCAGGAAACAATGGGACAAGCAGTACACGAGTGCTCCTCCCTGTCAGGAGTGGGCTGATAAGGAAGGGGTGGTGTGGTTAATGACATGCCAGGGGGATGAAATAATGTCTTGAATGATAGGCAAGAGCCATATTTATGGGTGTGCAGGGCAAGTAACATTTCATACATATTTCAGCACTTCCAAGATAAAAAGAAAAGGTTTTCTTACAGGCCTCGTGGAATAGATAAGAGGATTTATAATAGCTACATTTCTGGCCTATAATCCTTGGAAACAAATGTATTTGCTCCACATGCCAACTATGACATAGAGACGAGCTACATGATCAGCTCATTCCATCATGTAATTTGGGCTGTAATAATTAATAATGTTTCCCCTTGGCCCATCAGAGCATGCAGCTGTATCACCCTGCAAAGAAATGGTCATATGGCCGAGAGCCAGCCATGGTTTTAGCAGTGGGGTGCACAATACTCACCCCAGCTCTTGGCACTTTACATCTCCCCTCTTCTGTTGTGCCCCACCTCCTCTAGTAAAGTCAACTCTGGCTTCCCAACCACCACAACTGGTTTAAATTCTGCAGCACCATTCTCATATGAGAGTTATTTGGGAATCTATCCAGCAGGCACTCGTCACCTCCATCCCTCTCCTGCATCACAGCCGCAGCTCTTTGAAAATTTGGGCAGAGGTTTGGCACAAGGGCAGAGCACCAGGGAGCAGAGCCCTTTGCCCCCACTGAGACACAGGCTGGAAGGGCTCTGCTTGGGGAAGAAGTTGAAAAGGAAGCCCAAGGTTGTGCTGACTGGTAGATGAGTGATCAACCAAGAAATTTGAACAAAGGATTATTAAACCATCCTAATTTATCTCCCAGGTCCATGTCAGGGGAAAGGAGACAGATGATAGCAGGACTATGGCTCTCTTTGGGCTTTCAGCTTTGTGACATGTTTCTAATGTTCCTCTGCAGCTCATAGACAAACCACAGAATTTTCTCCTTGGCAGAAAATCTGTCTTTGTGCTTCTCTAACATAGACTGTGTCTCTTTGGTCCCTGACAAAGAACAAAACCCACCGAGTCTCCAGGGATAAAAGTAAAGCTTGGAGAAAGCTGTGGGATCCTGAAAAAGCCATTGATAACAGGATGCACAGGAAGGATGGAGGATGGGTGTTCACACACGTCCTGCCTGCTGTGTCTTTTCAGTGCCCACCAGGCCAGCAGGGAGCACTTGATCTGACAGATGGTTTTCTTCAGCCCGGACAAGCCATGGGGGACATCCCACACACCCACACTTCCCAGCTTCCGCTCCCAGGCTCTCCTAAATGCCAGCAAAGAACCTCACTGCCCTTTCACACAAAAGCCTGGAGACTGGTAGCTGCCCTCAAAGTGTCCACATCCCCATCTGAGAACTATCAGAATTACTGCTCCTGAGCAGAAAGGACTTTCTGGCTTGTTCTGACCAATTCCTGACACCTCACACAGACACAAGCTTCAAGTGTCCCTTTTCTCCAAGTGGCAGGAAGGTGTCCCTGTCAAAGTCACTTAGAATCCCATGTTTATAGCATGATCACCACTCTGAGCTCCCAATAATTTAGAATAGTCTCTGCATTATTCATGGAAACTTGGAATTGCCCTCAAGGACCATAGGACAGGTGACAAAAGCCAAACCAATCTCTCTAATCCAGGCCCCAGGGTTGGTAAGGCACAAAATCAGCCATTCTGGGTGTCAGATGTAATCTCTGACTTCTAAGTGGTGGAGAATGGAGTCTCTAATCCACCCAGACTGGCACTGTTTGCATGATTCACCTTGATAAACCCATATGTCAGAACTTTGCTTGCTCAGGGCTACAGCTGGCTTTAGTGGGATCCCAACAGGTGTTTAATTCTAGGCATATAAAAATTGATATAAACTAAAAAAGAAAATCCCATCCTATTCCATCAGCAAAGGCACCGGTCTCACCTCAAGGTCCAAAAAGAGCTGCTGAGCCACACTGCCATCCATCCCTCACCCAGGTCAGAGCTCTCTGAGCAGAATATTCCCCTTGTCTTTAATTTAAGGTGTGGGTCTAAGGCAAGCACATTTCTCTATGCAAGTCACACAGCCCAAAAGCATGTGGGAGCCACAGGTTGTTCTTAGTTTGGGGTTTTCAGCTCCAGAAGAAGCTTCCAGATGTGTCATGAGTGGCATGTATACTTCCCATTGCTGCAGGATCTGAGCTCTTTCTGTATAAATTCAACAGCAGGGGAATTTCCTGGACTCATTTGCTTTCTATCTTTTTTTTAATATACCAATAGGTGTATAGAAATAAGTACTATTTCTCAAAATTATATTTGAGAAAGTTGGGGTTTTTTTTATTTTGAGGGGATTCACTTCTCATCTCATTTATTTTGTGGCTGTTAGTTACAGGGTTAGTGGCAAAGCCAGCACTGCAAAGTAGCTTTGGAAAGGGTCCTCTTTATGGTAGAATGGCTTTTCACAAAGAGGGATGGCATTTTGGAGGGGTTTAAAGCCAGTCAAACTGGTCTTGCCTGATCTGTTCTTGAAGTTCACTCCCTCTTGCTGGTTTTCCTCAAGGAAGAATGCTTTGTCACAAGCTCTCTCCAGCCCTGCCCTAGGCTTTGTGATCAAATGCTGAAGCCCATATAAACAGCTTTTGTACTTTCTGCCTGGAAAACCTCTTTGTCCTCTTACAGAAACATTTTCTCACAATTTCTTTGGGCAGAAACCACTTTCCAGTTGAAATAAAAGCCTCACTTTGTCTGTCTCGAAGCCTCTTGATTATATTAAAAGGCACTGAATGCATCAACAAATTTTAATTCCACCTCAAGGTAAAAAAGGCCTCTCAAACACTTAACTCTAATGTCTCTGCTTGGAATCATATTCCAGACTCCATCCTGTTTGTCAAAAACAGAAAGTCAATCCTGGTCTTCCACCTCCTGGGTCTCAAAGGTGGCCCTGAGAGTACACTGGGCCTGAAATTATTGTCTATCTCTAAATTGAGAAAAGGTTTGTAGAAACAAACTCAATGAAAGGGAGGAGGGGAGATCCCTAGTCTTACAATAAATGCAGGATTAAAAAAAAACCAAAACCAAAACCTTACTGAGGACATGGCATTTTATAGATTTCCTGCAGAAAGGAGTATGTTTATGGAAAATTTGGAAGGCTTTTGCTTTTGGACCAGTTTGAAGGAAAATCAAATTTTGCTTTTTGTTTTCCCAGGAATGATATACCCACCAGAAACAAACTGTAACTTACAGACAGATTATCTATAAGCAACTCACTGCTACAACACAGCACATTCCCTGGCTAAACTTGTGGATTTCCATGGGTTTTTTCTATCCTGATTTCTGCCTTTCCTGAAATATTTGCTCTGCACTTCCAAAAAGACACAGATGAGCTCCTGAGTACAGGCTGATTCCCATTCACCCAAAATTGTCAGAATTTACTGACAATGACCTGAAATAGCCACATTTTTAATAATGATAGAGTGGCTAATATAACTCCTGAGAGTAGGAGTTATATTAAAGCTACTTGTCATTTCTTTAGAAAGATCAGGATACAGGAGGCTACAACAGGAAGTACTGCTTAATATTTGTGCAAAAGATAAATCCCTTTATATTCCTTTTCTGTGGCTTTTACAGCACTATCATGATTTTCCCCAAATCTGAAAGGGAGGACAGAGCTCACAAAAATTACATTACAGGTGACAAACAGCTCAAGCCAAACAGGGCCATGAGCTATGGCCAGATATTTGTGACTGAGGAACCTGGTCAGAGCGTGCTCAGCATAAAGGAGGTCAGAGGCAGAGCACAGGGGATCCATCCAAAAACTGGCAACAAAATATCAACTCAGGAGTTTCTAGCTAGTAGGAAGAGGAAATTTAACATTGGAGCTGGACACAGGCAGAGGGACGAGCCAGCTCTCCCTATCTGCCCTCAGCAGACATCCGCGTACTTTTCTACGTAGAGGACACAAAAATAGATCATGTTTATCACAATGGCAGTATTTGCACACATTTTTCACAAAGAACAAGTTATGTAGGCTTCTTTACTCATTTCTTTACTTTCATTGACATTTGCTTAAAGTCTTGTCCTTGAGACATTTAGTTTCTAGGAATAGAAGTTGCCTTCAAGTCCGTTGCATCCCACACTACTTCTGGTGATCCTGCCAGTGCTTGACTATATTTGAGAGACTGGATATTTAGAACACAGTCTAGAAGCTAATTTCCTTGAATAAAAACATTCCCTCACCTCCTCACTCTTGCTGTGGGTTTTAGTGCCAAGGGAAGGTATTGCTGGATCTGTGGAACTGGAGAAGGAGTAGATGTGGCACTCTGTGATATGGTTCAGTGGGCACAGTGGTGCTGACTCAAAGGTTGGACTCGATCTTGGAGGTCTTTTCCAACCTTAATGATTCTATGATCCCATACCATTATGTCCCATAGACAAAGACAGGCGAGCAAGTTTGCCCAAAGCAAAAAAGCAAAGTTGAAAGCAAAGGGAGAAGAGGAAGAGGAAAAGAAAGGAAATCCTCCTCAAATCCTCATTTATATATTTGTTCTTGATGCAGCAATACTGCCAGATGGCTGAAATGTGAGGCCAAGTTGTGCAATGCTGCAAAGGGCTTTGCAATAAGAATGGAGAAAGCAGAAGCTGCTGGGTTTTGTGGTCAAAACCAGCTGCCAAACACCCAGGAATGGAAAATGTCCCGCAGCAGGGCCATTCTGCCTACTCTCAGGCTGCTGACATCCCAGCATATACTGCAGGTGCTTCTCCAAACGCACAAGAGAGAGCTACACCCTTCCTGGAGCCTCCTTTTCCCTGAGAGTGGGCTGTGCTGTGGGACACCCCCAGACCCACTCACACCTCTCATTCCTCTCCTTTCTCTAAAAGCCCCTTTGCCCACATTGCTGCCCCTGGGTTTCTGCAGGGATCAGAGTTCCAGTATCAGCTGCACAATAATTGCACCAGAGTAGTGGAGGAACGTGAAAGATGGCAAAAAGAGAGATACAGGTTCCATGTCACACCCCAACGCTCCTCTGATTGATATGGGAAGCAGTGGGGATGCACAGCTTCCAAGTAGGAACAACACCTCAGTCCACTGACACACCAATAATGGGCAGCAACACTGCCTTCACCCCAGTGCACAAGGGGGTTTACTGCATTAGCAGAGCTTGGGTATTTGGGTAAGAGGGGCCCCTTCCAGCAGACATGGTGGGGCAGGGGAAAGGACAGGTGGAAGAACTGCAGTCCTCTTTTTTGTTTCTCAATTGGAATTTTTTGGAGAGCAAACAAATGTTTGCTCATGCATTTTCCTTTCTCTGTCCAGCCCTTCATGTTGAGGTTAAAAGGTAGGAAACAGGGTAGGAACAAAGTTTCATTTCTCATTTTGATAGAGAGCCTGGAGGCTTCAGAGAATTCCAGGTAACTGTGCAGGAAGCATTTTCAAAAAATACGGAGTTTTGTTAGAAATGTGAAAGTAGCCATTTTCCCACTGCCAAGAGTTAGGGTCTTAGAGGATCCCCTGACCCACAGATGAGTGTCCATCTCAAGGCAGTGTGGATGGGTGATGGACACAGCACAGGTGCTGTGCTTGTGCTGCCTTGGCTAGAGAAATACTGGAGACAATCAGATTATAAAAACAAATACTGAAGTTCTCAGCACTGTCCTTCCCCTCACTGCCCCAGGACAGCTTTTAAAGTTCTGGGTAATGTTCATCATTTCCCAAAAAAATTACCTCCCAGAAGGTAGGAGTTACAGCCACTTGCAGCTGTTTCTGTGCTCCCACACAGCAGGGGAACAGCCGAGATATTTTTTCTGAGTTTTTCCCTTTGTAGCACTCAGCTGATCTCCCCTGTGTCACAGCAGTGGGAGGAAATAAAGTTGCTCTGGGATGGCAGAGGATGCTCTGTGCACGTGTGCTGTGAGAGGAGGCATGAGGGGACAGGGGGGCTCAGTGACTTGGATGCCATCATCCAGCCTCCTGTGCCCCTCCATGCCAGGATGGGCAGCCAGGATGTGGGATGAGCATCCTGAGCACCCTTGTGCTCCATCCCACTGGGTGGGACAGATGCTGGCAGCATTACTTGGGACTTACAAGGGACCTCTGCAGTTCCCAAGGGAAATCAGAGCAGCCCAAAGGCTCATCTGAATCAATCCTAGTCCCACATTTTATGTGAGTGTGGGTGCACATTACCTGACAGGCTGTGGAGAGAGGGAGAAGTCTGTCCTGTGATTAAATGGGCACTGTATAAGGGCAAAAGTGGATGCCACAGACAAATTGAAGATTGCTTCCAGCCTAAATCACCAGTATTTTCAGGCCTTTAGTGGCACACCAGAGGCCTCAAGTGACACAGCAATCCAGAAGTCTCTTGTGTCTAACAGCACTGCAGTGAGGTGTTCCATGGACAGTACATCACAGAATGCAACTTCTTTAGATTCCTGCCTTTGCACTACATGTGTGTAGAGACCATTACAATTCACCAAGCAGATCTTCCTATTTAGATGTGTGTTCTAAAGCACTTTTCTGTGTAATATTCAGATGTACCACATGTACAAGTCCACTAGTCTTCCATATAGCCATCCCCATGAATTAACATCTGGAGTCTTGGCTGTAAAACTCAAAGCAAAAACTTTGCCTGCTGCTCCTCAGAGCACCCCAGGTCTTTCCTCTCCAATGCAAACTTCCCCTACTGATATTCTCTAGCACTGAGGTCTTGTTGGCTCTGAGGAAATGCTGGGTGTCTTTTGCATCCCTGTTCATCCAGTGATGTTCTATTCTTAAAATAATTTTAAACCCCACCTAAACAAAAAAAAAAAAAAAAAAAAAAAAAAAAAAAAAAAAAAAAAACAAAAAAAAAAAACCAACAAAATCTTCAACAAAAAAGAAAAAAGAACCAAAAACCAAACAAAAACAAAACAAACAAAAAACCCCAAACAAACAAACAAACAAAAAAAAACGAAAAAAAAAACCTAAAAAACAAAACAAAACCAAAACCCCAAACAAACTCCAAACCAATCCAAAGCAAGAGACACAGACACCAGAACCAACTTTTAAAAGTCTCTGGTTCCTTTTGTCTTGAAGCCTGGTGATTCAGATTCTGCATCTCACAAAACTGTCTGGGAGCTAAAAATATGTGCCCTCTACAAGGAGAAATACATAAATCTGCTTGGCCTCCGTAAGTCACCAAACTTTCAGGGTAAAGAACGTTCTGCAGTCTCTGGTTTATTTTCAACTTCACTTCTGCAATCATAAAAGTCTATTAGTGCTGAAAACCTGAAATTGAACTGCCCTTTGGAAAAACTAAACTCAGATTAATGTACAGCTTGGTCTGTTCAAAAGCACGAATTAGTCACGCAACATTAAATCATTCAGATAAAAGTCTCAGAAAAGCAAGTACCTTTCTTTCATGACTGGTACTTGGCTATTAATAAATTAATTAGTGTAATAACTGTGTTTCTTGGCTATCAGTTACTCAGATGGGGGTCACTGTATTCTTGTTCCGTAAGAGAATTGCTTTAAGTCTGTTATAATCTGATGGATAAAGACTTCTCCGTTCTGCTTGTTCTTGTTGTGAAAGTTTGAGCAAACTTAAGCCCCTTTAGTAAGTGTCCCCATCTCCCACAGAGCACTCTCCCACTGTGAGCCCTGGCTGCTGACTGGGTGCAGAAGATACACTCAGAACCAGGGGTTCCCAAACCTGTAGAGACTGAAAAAGATCCTTCAGCCTTGATAATGGGAAATGCAGTGAGCTGTCATCCCCCACAGAAAACCTAATTATTGTCCACAGGTTGGAAGGAACAGGCTGGTGAACCTGTGTAGTCAGAAGTGGGACAGAGAGACCTGCCAGATCACATCCTGCATGTGGTAGGAACACCCAGGTGTGTCAGGCTGGAAAGTCCCTCCTGAGTTATGAACTGAGCACCCCCAAACTACAGTATGGGATGGGCCAGCTGGCAGAAAAACTGCAGCCTCTGTGCTCTTATTTCTGCTGAAGTTTGGTAGAGTTTTGGGGGGAGGAAGTGGTGAGATCTTTATCAGCAAAGTAGCTTTAACGAATCTAAGAAATGTTTTGTCTAGCAGAACAGTTCTATGGGACCAGAGCTGAAAGCCAGGAGGGACCCTCACAGCAGCAAATAAGTTTGGGGTGAAGCACTTTGCTCAGGCAGTGCCAGCATTGGGGCCCTCTGACAGTTCTCCATCCCTGGTCACTCTGTAAATGCACCAATTTTCATGCCAGCACCAGGATAGCAGTGTGGGGAAGGAAGAGGGAGAGGTTGGACTGCCCTTTTTGGCTGGTGTTAAACAATGAATTTGATCTTGAATTTATGTTGTGGGAGCTTTGAAGGACAATTTCTTAGCCTCTCTGCCTGTTCCTTTGCCTCGTAGCCTTGTCCCTAAAGCTCCTGCTGGCTCAAGATTAGGTCTCCCACATTTTTAGCTGGGATTTGCTAGGAGGAAAATCCTCATTGCTCTTTGGGAACAAGCTGATGGCACATATACAGTGCAAGGATGTAGGGATGATGGTACATATACAGTGCAAGGAGGATGGGCAACTACAGCTGCAGTGGCTTGGACTCCCTGGACACCCAGCACCCAGATCAGAGGGGCTGCACTACTCTGCTGGCATTAGACAAGAAAATGAGCCGAAGAGCCTTGAAAACCCCTTTTATCTAAAACATCACTAGCGTTGGTAGAAATACGATCTAAAAATGTTCTGCTTTCACAAGATGAAAACAAGATGCACAGCCCTGGGGTGCCTTAGTGCAGGGGTTTGTCACGTCCCCCCTTAATGGGCATATTCCTCCTCAGTGATTTATCCCCAGCATTCCTCCAGCCCCCCTCTGTGCAGGTGGCATGTGGAGGGGCTGAGCTGTACATCAGCCACAGAGCGGGAGGCTGAGTACAGCCTGCAGCACAGTGTGAAACATGCAGAAATGTGACCACAGAATCGATATCTGGGGACAGACATCCCCTCACTGAGGGTGTATTAAAACCTGTGAGCCAGGAGCAGCCCATATAATGTGTGCTTTGGGGGAGGACACAGCTGCAGTGGGAACTGAGTTTTTAATATTGCACAAGTCATTAAATGCATGTTACACGGGGTAGTAGCAATGTGGAGAGGGTTACTCCCTCCTTTATTGTCCCAGGAAATTCATCTTTTCACCCACGTGCAGGAATGAGAAGAAAAGCTCAGGGGGCTCCCTGTGTCCCTTCCAGCAAATGCATCACTACCTGTCATGGGAGACACCACCACCATCTCTCTCATGGGCTATCATGTGCATTTACATCTTTATATCAACAGGAATACAAAGGGTTACAATGTCCTAGACCAGCTCCTGACCATGACAAGCCTTGGCAGGGCAGAGCTGGTGCTATGCTCCCACATGTGGGCACTGGCCAGGCTGCTGGGCTTGGCCATCATGCTCAACCCACATTCTCTGTTTGCAGCCAGCACCAGCCTTCCTCTTGAGTTTGGTCAAGAGATTTTCTGGTCTCTGCTCATAAAACCCTCTGAGGGAAGCAGGACCTCACTGTCCTGGACCAGTACCAGCACTGGTATGACCCTTCAGTCCCTACACCCACAGTTCACAGTGAGTTTAAGCCAATCTGAGACCATATTGTCACCCAAGGATGTGGTCCTGCCTACTCCCTGCCCTGGCTGCATGTTTCTTCTTGCTTCCCTGTGTTAGTACAACTTGTGGTGCAGTTACCAGCTAGTTGGATCTGTTTGGTGGCTCATTTTTCAGCCAGATTAGCAGTCTGACCTGCCTCACCATGTGGTTCCACAGCTGCTAGCCTGGCACAGTGGCAGTGGCAGGAATGCACAGCCAGGAATAGGGTTGGGTTGGATGGGACAGACAAGCAGGACTGTCCCTTTTGGCAGCCAGGCAGAGCTGGATTGGCTTGGATTTCTTGGGAAAACGTGCTTTTAATTTTCCCTTTGGTAAATACAAATAATTCTCTTTTAATGGGGAAGTTGTGCAGCTCCATTGTGTTTCAGAATCACTCTAACCACAGCATCTTTCTGCAGATCATAACTGAGTTAAGTGTGTTGAGCAAATAATATTTCAGCTGCTAACAGTTGAGTCAACAGCAGGGTAATCACGATTTAATCTTCTGTTTCACAGGGGGAGACTGCACTGCTATTTTACAAAGCCTTTTTCATCACAATAGGATTCCCTGAATCAAAGGCTCACAGGTGTGATTTTTGGCAGGGAACAAACAGTTGCATTCCTATCAAATTCATTCTGCTTTCCAAGCACAAATATTTTCCAATCTTTGGTCCAGAACTGCTTTCCAGAAAAGGAAAATGTTGTCTTCCCATGGGTTCAAAGGCCCACCAGGAATGTGGTGTTTAGGATGCTGCTAACAAGGAATCTTTCATTACTGAGGAACATTTCCTAGAAGTTAACCAGGCAAAAATGCCTACAGGAGGCTCAAACTACCAGAATTTAAAGAAAGAAGTAAATTCAGCCATCAGCAGTAAGAAGAAGGTTGCATCCCCTTTTCTTTTTCTGCAGAAGCTGAATAAAGCCTCCATGCTCCTTAGCTCTAAGCAATGCCCTTTCAAAACTGATGGAGTAAAACAGACATCTCTTTCAAAGACAAGCTGAAAAGCTGCTGAATTTTCTTGTTGGTCTTTGTGGGAATATTGCTATATAATAGTCAATGCCTCTGCTCTTTGGGAGGTTAGATTAGATGTGCATAAAGATTCCCTCTGCATTTTCAGGCTATTCATTTTGTCATGGATTTCTTTCAGAGTGCCTTCTTTTTATTACATCAACATTCTGAAGACAGGCAGTGATTTCTAATTCTCTAGAGGACTTTGCATGACCACATCAGCAGAAATGAGCAATTTTATCCTGCAGGGATGTGGGAGTACCAAAAATGAGATGCTCCCAATATGCAAGATGTAAAGGAAAGCAACTTCTTTCCCAGGAATGTGAAGTGGTCAAACCTTTAACCATCAGCTATGGTCTGATTTCAAATATCTTATGAGAGACCAGAGGAAATTGATACAAATTCATTTCTTGGGTGTTTTAGTATTGACAGACTTCCTTGCAGAATTTATGCAAGCAGTGGATTGAGGCCAACAGGTCATTTGAGCCTGCAGGCTGCTTGCCAGGATACATCCTGGATTAAGGCAGGAAGGTGGAAATAAAAGGATGGAGCAGTCCTCCTGTGTGGGTGGGATTTGTCCATAAGCAATATTGCTCTGTGGGGAAGCCATTCACCCCAGCTCTTTTAGGACAGCTACTTATCCTCCAGTTACGCTTAGGAGAGACAAAGTTGGGGAGCAGGGAGCTCAGCAGAGCATGGAACCTGTATGTCACCAGGCACTGCTGATCACAGTGAACCTCAGTGCTGGCACGGGGTGAAGCAGAGACCTGCTGTGGGCTTCTGTGGGGTTAATGCAGTGAGACTGCTCCCTGCCCCACCACATCCTGCTCCAAACCTCCTCAGTCCCAGCTGTGACAAGAAACTGGGGAGCAGAAGGGACAAACAAAGAGGGCAGGAGTGCGGATGGGGCAGGGGTGATCCACGTGTCAACCTACAGGTCAAAGCTAGGAGGAAAAAGGGGTTCTCCCTCTGCAGCCCAGGACTCTGGAGATAAGGAAGGCTCTGCTGGGGAGGAGGGTGGGTGAGGAGCCACTACACAAACCTGAAGCACTTGAAGAGGTGTCTGCATAGGCTGCTCTGCAAGACCTGGGTTAAAAAAGGAGATGCTCCAAAACCATAAGTAAGTATCTCCTTGTAATTCATGTTCAACCCAGATCTAATATCCAGAAAGAACAGCCACCCCTCATCTTCAGCAGCTCCTGGCAAGCTTGGGGTACTGAAGTTGCATACTCTTCTCTCTAGAAGGTTTTGCAAATATAAGGCAGGAGATTTTGTCTGTAAGAGTCTGTCTGAAGCAGGGAGGAGGACAGTGGGTTTAGGAGGTGCTCCCTAAGTTGAAAACAAGCCACCATGCTCTGTACTACATGTTTTTTCTTAGAGAGAAGAAGGTACTGCAGAGAAACCACTGACAGAGCTGTAGAAATTTGGGGGTGCAGCTACCAGAGCTGCTGTAAAGTGCCTTGATACGGCAGGAAGGGGGACAAAAGACGGGAAAGGGAAAGGGAAATGAGCTGCTGGGAGGGGGAGGCCACCATGATCTGCTTCTCTCAGCAAGGCAGGGCTTAATGTCTTCTACAGACAAGGAAGCAGCCTTCCACTGCTGCCCTTTCCCAGCTCGCTGGAGATAGCAGGGTAATAAATCTGTCAGTCCCTCAGCAGAGAGACAACTCCCCTCTGCATTCCTGTGCAGACCTGCAAAGGATTATTGTCTGAATATCTCCCTTTGAAACCAAAGCTAAACTTCCAGAGCTCCTAATCTGACCCTGGCAGTGTATCAGCCACACAAATCTCCTGATAATAATAGATAAGATATATTTTAATTTGCAGTAAGGAAAGCTCTGCATCAGATCCCTGCATCCCAGTTACCTGGGACATTCCTTCCCAGACTTCCCCACCTTTGTTTTCAAACCAGTCAACAGACAAAGATAAAAAAGAAGGTAAAAAAACTAAAGTGGAGTATCTCTCTTCTAATTTCTTGTTGAAAAACAGTTGCCTTGACATATTAGATTGCCCGTGTCCTCTGAAAGACCCGGAACATTAATCACACATGTTCACCACACTCCCCTAGGGTAAGCAGAAAGATGATGGGATGCCAAACTCCTGCATCAGTTCAGTAATTCTCCTAAGCTGCTCCTTATTATTTCACTTACAGACCTGATCTGCAGTGTAACTGGTTTGGGTTCTGCCCCCAGCTCCACCTGCACAGAGCAGGCCAGCAGGAGCAGTGAAGTGCAGCGTTAGAAGATACATATCCATTATCTTATTACCCTTTGCCATCATCAGAGATCCATTATGACTGAGGTCCAAAATACATTAAAAGCCTTTGAACAGATCATTTACAGACAATCAGCAGCATCACTGATGTTGGGTATTTCTAGAGGTTGGCTGGTGTCACCCTTGTGATTCATTTAATGATACAACCAGGAAAGACAGAAGAGCAGAGCCAAAATACCCCCACTGTTACCAAACATCAATACTTTTAGAAGCCATATTATGAAACTAGAGCTTTCTGACATACAGTCATGGTGAATATTAATAAACTTATTAGAGCTGATCCAAGTTTTCCATCTTGACTTGTTTTGTTTTGTGTTTTGTTTTGTTTTGGTTTTTGTTTTGTTTGCCAAATAACAATAAGGATTTCTTTAGCAGAAAGAGACATCGTTGCAAGTTTGAAATGGTATGATTGTGTTTTGGGACAAAGAATAAAAGATTGAAATTACAAAAAACATAATCAGGTCTCTATACTGATCTTGCTCAAACTCTACTGACCTCGGGAGGAACAGGAGAGGAAGAAGGATCAAGACAGGTTTCGATCACCTCCCAAAATTTGCCTCACTTCCAGTTTTTCAGCATTTTCTTTTTCCCTCCCACTTCTGCCTCCTGCTGGCCATGCTCTCGGGCTGTGATTTCTTGGGTAATAGTCTGGGTTGGGTCTCACGCCCTCTACATTCACTTCTCAGCCCTTCCAGGAGTCCATCACCCCGCTGGTTGTGCTTGAACAGCACAGGGCCTAAGGCCATAAGCAAAACCCACTCATGGGGCTCATCAGTCCAAAAAATTAAATTATTTGTTTGTTTTGGAGGGAGTGGGAAGGAAGTGGGGGAGCAGCATCCTTCAGATCCCACATCTAGCATTTCTTGTTATACATTACACAGGCATTTCAAAAGCCAGGTTAAGTTTTACAACAGCACATGCACTTTGGGGAGAAACATTAAGAAATAAAGGCTGAGAAGAAAGGAAAGCAAGAAGTGTGGAAAAGGACCAAAGGGCCAGACCCATGTACTGCGACAGCTATCAGAGCAGAGAGGAAAATCACAGCGACACTGTATTTTAGGAAAGAAACTCGTCATGAAAAACCCATCAGATTAGATTAGACTTCTTTCCTCCAATGCCTTGGTGCATCTTGAAGAGCAGCATGGTTTCTTTAAATAACCTGAGTGTGTTTTACACGGTCCTGCAGGCTGGGGAGAGATTTCTGTGTGTGCAAAAACGCTGAGCTCAAACAATCCCCCTCCCGTGCAGGAGAGTGGATGCTCATGCCCCAAGGGCAGGTACTGCCAGTGATCTCTTTCCTGCATCCACCTCCAGCAGAGGGAGAGGGGGGAGCCCGCCGGGAGCCCCTCAGCATTTGACCCTGTGAAAGGGAGGGGTGACAGCACATCTCTGGGTGGGAGCCCACATGGTGATGAGACATCCTCGGCATGTCAATGTCAACTGCTGACATGATCATAGCTTTGTCTGGCTCCCAAAGGCTCCTGGAAAGAACACACTGGGCTCCAGATGCTTCTTTATATCTGATTATTTGCATTCCTCCCTCTTGGGGTTTAGACCTAACTAGGCTTTGCAATTAGCTCCACGAGAGCTGCCCGTTCTCCCTGCGCTTGCAGCGAATGCTGAGCCTCGACATGAAATGGCTCAGGGTTTGCACTTTGGAGGGCAATGTAATAACCAGCTCACTCAATCTACTTTCTTATTTATCTGTCCATTCTTCAGAGCAGGGCAAAGCTTGAGCTCATGCCCTGACAGGCCTGAGAGGTTAATCTCAGGATATTCCACTGGGGTGTTGTTTATTTTATTACTTCAGATGGCAATCAGGGCTGCTAATGAGCTGACACATGGGTGAGGAGAGGGGAGAGCTGCTGACTGGGGGCCAGTGGAACACCTCCTCCACTTCCCACACCCCTGACTTCCCTTTCTCCACACCTCTGCCACTGCAATGCCACTGATTTCTGTCTTCCATCTCAGTCCTCTACAGAGAGTGCCAGTTTCTTTTTATTTTTTAAAAAAATATTGACAAATAACGCCTTTAACCGGGCAGATCTTAGTGAGATATTATGCCTATTCTCTGCATATGCAATTCTGCTGATTTTGTTGGAAAATCAAGCTCCTTCCTGTTGCTGGTAACATTTGTTCTTTGGCTGAGAAATGATGGCTGAAGGGAATGGAAACAATAGGATTCAATGAGCATTTGCTTCCAGGAGGTTTCTTGCCAGTGCAATTCTACAGACAAAACTAACAATAATGAAAAATGACGTAAGTGTTAATATTATCTCTGAGAAGAAGTTAAATTGTAGAAGCCTGGGGAGCTGAAAGAATGGTTTAATTAAAATATGCTTGTGTCTGCTTTCTTCCCTATGTGTATGAGCAAAGCCCTCTGGGAAAATCCTCCTACAAGGAAGATAAATCCCCCTGAAAACTGTAGAATTCCACAAAAACTTATAGCCTGAAAAATAAGGACAAGCAGTTGCTTAAGGCCACTGGCTTCAGTCAGAGCCCAAATAATGGTTCCAGTCCCTGCTGTCCCTGGAGCTGTGCTGGGGCAGGAGCAGCAGGAACTCACAGGCTCTTAATGTGACTTTCAGAGAGAATCTTGTTGGCACAAAAATTCTTTTCTTTTCCCCATTCATTTATCTGTATCATCATCTCAGGGCCACTTTTGGACCTTAAATACTTTTCTTTTTCACTACTCTAAATTGTACATGAACAGATTCTATCCTACTAGCGAGATTTTTCTGCCAGTGGATGGTGACTCAGCATAAATAATTTTCCTTTACTGCTTTGATTTATTGTTTGAGTTTCCTGAGAGCTGGTTCTGCCACTCTTCCTTTTCAGAAATTGTGTGTGATTTCAGAGGATCTCAAGGTTTAGGACTTGATTTCACACACTTTTCTTTTAAACAAAGTTATAATACTAGATGAGGAACTGCTGAATTCTTGTGCAATAAAAACAAACTTGTCTTGAAATTATGAGGTTGCAACATTTGAAATCATTTATATGATTATATTTGGCTGAAACATGAAAATCTATTCTCTCATTTACAAATGTCACAGTTTTTAAAAGCTGCAAACTGTGGAGGTTTGTGTATAATGGGAATTTTATGACATAATGAATATTAGATGCTTCTGTCAAGGGATCACATATGATTGAATAATAGTAGAGAAATTGGAAGAAAAACACAACATGAGAAAAACACAAGATGAAGGACTGAATCTCAGTCAGGTTTTGGAGCTGAGTAGAAGGAAGAAGAACTGAAACTGATTTTTGTTTAAGACATATTTGCTTTAAATGTCTAGAAAGTCACATACCCACTCAGCATTGGGACAGTGAGTACCAAGAAGTCTTGGGATATTAAAGGAGTAATTTGAAAAGGTGTGGCAGGTCTGCAGAGGAAGGTGGCCACAGATGGAAGAGTTTTTAGACAGGTTTGTGGAATCAGAGGATAAATTTACCTAAATATTAGGAAAGGACCTTCCCTTGGAGACAGACCATTACTGTGGTCCTCATAGGGAATAAGGCAAATTTTTGCTCACACAAATTAAAATCTGGAAAGCACCCTACTCTAGTGGGACATGAGCATCAATCAATGCAGGTGTTGATGCCTGGGTCACTTGAGCACTATTCTTAGTGAAGACAACACTCAGCCATTAAGAATTTGTACCAGTCGTCTGAAATCTCATTGAGCTGCAACCTGGACACCAAAGTCACATTGCGCTTAATTACTTTTTCTTTTTCCCCTGGAAGGTTCTAGATCATGCAGCTGGACTGTGGAAGATTGAGATCTACCACTGAAGCAAGGTCCTGCACTATTACTACTTTTCATTGCCCAGTTTTGGTTAGCAGGGGTTGGTTCCTGTACAAGTCAAGGACTCATGGTACTCAGCAGTAAGAAATATCTTTTAAAATTTCACTTTAGGTACCTAAAAATTATCTTTTGGCATCTAGCCACTGCTTTTGATACTGAGCCAAAGGATAGACACAAATTCTGTCAGCAAACAGGTCAGTCAGATCTTTTTGCTAACCCCCACTATTTAGATCTGAAATTGCAGAGCAAGGAACACACGGTTTGTGGCATGTGGGACTAAACATCATTCAGCAGCTTCTACACACTGAATTATTTGTTAGCTCTGCCTGTGCTTAGCTTCTCTTCATGTAGCCAGTACAACAGCAGGGCTGGAGGCAGCTTTGTGTGTGTGCAGGTGAGAGGACAGCCCTGTCCCCTGAGAAGGCATTGTCTTTCATAGCCACAGCAACTGTCTGCTTTGTGTCAGGGCAGGAAAGCTAAGGGTCCCTTCTGCTAGTGCTAGTTACAAAAAAGCACTAATTTAGACAGAGCAGCTGAGCTGGAGAGCCCTGACTGCTGGTGTGTGGAAAAGAGGGTGACAGAACAGGGCTATATTCCAAATGTATAGCAAACATATAGCCCCAAATTACAGCAGCCTGCCATTCACCCTCCATGAGGAGTCCTTATCTGACACAAAGCTCCATGTGCACGTTCTGAAGCAAAGCTCAAACAGCAGCATTTTGCATCTGATGCTCTGAAGTCAATGACATTCTCCATTGGGAGGGACTTTCCACATCAAACACTTGGGTCTGGCTGTACTCAGTAATTTTTTTAGAAGAACTAATGGCTCAGATGATTTGGGGTTCTGCCGCTGTTGGTGGACTGCTTGTGGTCTAAATGTTTCCATTAAAAATAATCAAGAAATTAGACCTGTCTTCTTAAGGCTTAAATAGTACTTAAATAGTACTTTTCTAAAGCTCAGTATTCAGGTGTGTTGTCTGGGGAGAGGCTGAATGCTGATCTCCGTGCAGAGTGGGACTGCCAAGCCATGGCCTTTCAGATCAATATTTTGTTTTAATACCCATTAGATTAGATATAACAATATCTCTGGGTACAGTTGTCCTCAACACTTGGCTATGGGGCAAAGGAAAAAAGCAGAAGCAAAGCTAAAAGCTGTCATGCCAGAAGTGTGTGATGCCACACGGAGTGGACTCTGAAGGACTCAACATAGCTATACTGCAAGCTATTAAATCTGGATATAATGATAAATCAATAATGATAAGCATAGTGTGTATATATATTTATATATATAAGTAAGATTTATAAAGTTTTTTTTTAATTTCTTGAGCTCTGTGTCTCTGGGCAAATATAAGGTCAGGTTCATGTAAAGCTTGATTTTTATTCACAGGCAGAGTGAACTGGCTGATGGGTACTTTGGTGCTGGATCAGGCTCCTTAGTACAGAACTTCTTAGGTTACTAAAACTAACCCTAAACCAAGAATATTGAGGAAGACCATTTAAAAGGTCTTCCAGAAGCCCAGGTAGATGAGATAAGCAGCTCTTCTCGTGTCCACTGGTGCCATCACTCCACCAAGGAAGGACATTTCTATGGTCACTCAGTCAGGCACAACTTGCCCTTGGGGAAGCTGTATCAGCCTTTGTCTTCTGCTTTGGCTGCTGGAGAGGGGGTGGCCATGGCTGTACCAGATGTGAAGTCTGCTCAGCAGCCAGCCCTGGATCAGCAAGAATGCACAATATTGACAGAGTTTGCTTTATCAACGACAAAACAGCAGAGCTGTGATGTGTCAAGTCATAAATAACTCATCATGGGGAAAGTGTGCACTGTCTGGGCAAGGAGCCACAGCATTCATCCTTACATATGCATTCAAATCAGTCCCATTAGTATCATATTCTTCTGTAATTACTCCATTGATCCAAACTGCATCTTATCTCCCCCCAAGAGCTGCAAACACCCTTTAATTTACTGAAAGGCAGGAGGAAGGAGAATGTTACCATAGCATTCACACTGAGTTCAGAGCAAGGCTATGGAGAACATGCAAACAGGGCACGAACACCTATGAAGCTGAACAGTACCAGTTCTGCGGGTGCTAAAGTGCAAAAAATCAAAAACTTAATGCTGTTGGGATGCCAGTGTTTACTCACATAGCAGCATCCCAGGACCCTCATGCTCACCCTAAGAGTAGAAGGGATGTGAACTCTTCACTGACCCTGGGCTGTTCTGTGTTGGTGATGAAACCCAAAACCTGTCAAGTTTCATGCAGTCTCCAATTTCCTAGAGGAGGTTTCAAAGTGCTCCTGTTACAACATCTTGTTTTCAGAAGTACCTTTCATGAAACTTCACAAACTCTCCTTAATCCCCTTTAAATGAGGGTCTCGGGACTTAAAAGCACTCCCTGAAAGCTCCACTATGTCTATTGTTGGCACAGGGGAGGTTCATTACTCCCAAGAGCTGTTGGAATAGGTTTCAGTGTGGGAGAGGGCATGAAAGAAACTCTTAGGCTGTCCTTCTTCATGCAACTGCATAACCCCTCTGCAAAAAATAACCCAGCTGATGCAAACTGAGGAAGGAAGAGGTAAGAGATAGATTAAGAAAAAACGAGAAGAACTTCTTGTCAAATAGGGGAAACTGCACCATTTTGGTTGGTGTCAGCTAAAGCAATGTCGTGTGAAAGATGAAAGGGGAGTTGTTGGATGGGGAGTTCTGCAGGCTAGAGAGGGTTGGCAGTGCTCACTGCTCTGTGCAGAGATGTGCCAGCCTAGGGACAGCACAGGCTGGGATGGGACACAGTGTCTTTGACCAGAGCCTGCTGCTTCTACCACTAGGATGGATTTTATTTTGCATATGTGCAGACCATGGAAGAAAATGAGCTGTGTGTTAGCCAGGATAAAAGGCTCTGTGCTGCCATTACCTCTGTTTTTGTGGGGGAGTGGAGAGCAAAGAAAAAAATGTAATGAGAAAGTCTGGTTTCACTTAGGTGCTGTTTATGTTAAGAGTGAAGAACTGCCAGCCCACACACACTTTCCTCAGACAGCTGCCAGCTACAGAGTCAAGATTAAGAGGGAGAGTTGAAGGGAAACATTACAGTAGCATGCTCTAGTAAGAGATTTTGGTCACAGAGAGCAACGAAACAGAGATGGAAAAAAAAAAAAAATCAACCCTGTCCAAGGACTCTCTCAAGCCTCTTGGAGGGCTCTGGCCATAATCTCCCAAATGAATTTGTGAAAGCATTAAAATATAAATGTAATTTGTATAAATGACACTGTTTTATTTGAGATGCTAAGCTCCTGCAGCTGTCAGAGGAACGAAGGGTGTTAATGCTCCTCTGGCAACCACAACCTGAGACTGAGCATCCAGCTAGAGCACTTTGAAGAGATGGGTTTTACTCTTTAGGTTTAATTTGATTAAATTAAAGCAAATTTTCACCAGAGTAATACTGGGGAAAATAAAAGTAGTTTTTCCTTGTGCTGGAGAAAGACTATCCCTGTGCAAGGGATGATGAAATGATCACAAATATCTTCTGCTGAGGGGTGGAGTGAAGCCTTTGCCAAGGTAAGCAAAAGGACAGCTCAGTATTGAACAGCTGCCAATCACCAAGTAATGGTGTTCTTTTCCTGCTAGTTTTTAGCTGCTTATCAAAATATTCAACAACTCACAAAGCATATTTAAAATGCTTCCTTCATCAGTCAGACACTCAGGCCCACAGGGCTGGCCAGCACCTGAGGGGAGTTTGAACAGAACCACTCTTGTCTATTTTCCAGAAGAGGATGAGAAGTGCCAGGAATCCTCACGAGCATTGTGTCCCTAGGAGCTGGTATAACAAAACCATGAGCGTGAGTGAGTTTCACTGTGAGAAATCCCATTATCTTCAATGGACTCTTGATATATTCAATGTATTCATAGAACCCTCTGTAGAGTTCTATGTACCCTGATGGTATGACTGGCACTTTATCTAGGAAGTTGCAGGTGAGACCAATTTCTTTAAGGTCCCCAGGAGCAATGGGAAGCTTCATCAGACATATCATTCCCATGATCTGTGGTATAAGGTCTCAGCTTCTGATTTCTGGTAGCTCAAACATCTTGAAAGGGGAAAAAATGATTGCTTGATGCATTGAATGATGTTTGGGTTTCTTTTGTTTTGGAAAATAAACCAATCTGAACTGTGAAGGTCAACAGAGTTCAAGTCAGGTGAGTGATATTGCAATTAGAAGGGGTCACTGATATGCTTTTGTCAACATGAAACATTTATTGGAGTCATAGCACAGTTGTCAGTTCAGAGCAATAAGGATTCCTTCTAAGTTTCCCCCCCAGAGTTTATCAGTTGCTAAAACTGTACTTGAAAATAAAAGATGAGAAAATTTTTCATGCTGTAGCTGAGGTTGGAAGACCAGGTAAGCAAGTTCCTGTCTTTAGTTCTGGCAGCTTTGATTTATAGCCTTATAAAGGCTGGTAAAGACTCTCCAGCACACAAAACACAAGAGAATTAATTCTTTACACATCAGAATCAGGACAAAGATGCAAGATGTCAAGTACTTCATTGACATTTAATCATGCTTTATTACTGAGGCAGCCTCTAAATATTGAAATGATGGTTGGGTATTTACAAGCATATTGCTGCCATGGTAATTGTGACCAAACAACTCTAACTCAATCTCTTTTGTAATTATTTTCAAATCTAATTTCTGTTTGGATCATGTTTATACCAGATTTAAGCTTGGCTCCATCTGGAGCAGATGCAGTCTTCTCATAAAAGGAATAATTGATCAAATTCTGGATTTGGTTACATGCATGCAACTCCATTGTAATCCAAAATATGTGACTACATATCCCAGGGGGGAGGGTCAGCTGGAAGATCTCATTAATTAGTATATTATGTGTTCAAATTGGAATTGTATGCTGCTATTAGTGAAAAGTGGACTGATGCTCTCTCTGCTTGAAAAGGATTATGCTGACAGGTAGACAGCAGGTGTCTTGATGCTGGAAGTTCTCAGTGTATTTGTCCTTAGCTCCTTGACGATGTGATTTTAGAAATGAAAGAGACAAAATTACTTCAGCTGTTGTTGAAGAATTTGATGCAAGAACATAAATTAAAGATTTCCTTTGTAGGACTGTGAGATTCCTGTGTGGACATAACACGTTTGCCTTTGCCACTTAGCAGCTATATATTATTTTAATTTATAGATTTCACTGTGATTACATAGGAAGTAAGACAAATTCTGTCTGTTTGGTAGCTGGAGAAACTGATACACAAAGGCAAATTCAGATATGACAAGGAGGATGGAAATACAGATCTTCTCCATTGGGCCTCACTGGCTCCTTTAGCAATGTCTGGATATCACTATTTTAGGACAGGCATGAACTATGCTTTGGGACTGAAATGCCTCCAGCCCTGGTTCTCCATCAGCCCTGTGCTTTGTCCTCTCCTTTCCTCTCCACCCTCCCACCAGGGCTACCCACACCCTGCTCACAGAGACCCTGAGCTCCTCTTTCTCTCCTCATGGATCATATTTTCCCTGAGTCCCTTCCCTTAGATGTACACCAGATGTCCTGTGTGCCTCCCACCACCTTTTCTCTCCATCTTCTTCCTCCCTCTCACACCAGGATCAGTGTGTGTGGTGTCCAGCCCTTCACATGCCTTGACCATAACCTCCCTCCCCTTTCCCACACCCTGCTGAAGTTGCATTGCTCTTCATCCTTTCCAGATTTATTATGTCTTTTCCCCAACAGTAGCATAAAGTCAACCCCCCCCCCCAATATCTCCACATGCAACATTTTCATCCTCAACCCACCAGTCAGTCCACATCCTGCATTCCTTCTTCCACCTACTGCACTCTGACTTCCAACCAGTGCATCACACAGTCTTCACAAATACCTAGCCACCTCTCCTTATTTTGCTTAAATTATTTATTTTCTCTTTACCTGAGAAGGCAATCAGTGATGGTGTGCTAACATTTGAAAACCAATTGAGCTGATGGGCAGAGCTGAGGGAGGACACTGCTTTGCTGCAGGGTGCCAAGAGCTGCTGCTAAGCAAGTCTCACAGAAAAGCTGAACATGGACACTCAGACACCAAAACTCTGTGGGTCTCCTATTTCTCCTCATCTTGCCACCAAAATCACCTCAGCCCATCAGCTGCAGAGTCCCTGACAGCCTGGGATTGATCAGTTGTCACATCTGGGCTGTGTGTGCCATGGAGACAGAAGTGCTCCTTGTGTGTGGGACTTCACAAGTGTCACTGACCAGACCTGGGCAGGAGGGTCCCAATTCCTGCTCTAACAAGGAATTTCCTTGCAAATCTCCCCAATGACAGGAAAACATGGAGGGACTTAGAAGAAAGTATTCAGCAGGAACTTCAGGGCAGGACCACACATCCTGCTGGATGTTTCTTTTGTAGCTTGTTCTTAAAAATCCCTATGAAAGGGATGAAAGATTTGAAGTGGGGTCTTGTATGATTGAATTTTGATCACCCAGATTGTCCAGAGGGATTGAGCCCATTCCTGACTTCTCCACTGATTGCAGATTCATATAAATTTTACTCTGAAATTGGACCATGTATACTTCTGGGGAAGCCCCTGGCTCGGGTTATCCAGCAGAATCCCTGCTCCACCACTGCATAGGCATGGAGCATCTTTGGATAGGCACAGTCTCTACCCTTCAGCATTGCCTTTTCCAACACCACAGGCCTGTGGAAGTTTGAGATGCCTATGCCAAACGTAAGGAACCTTTTCTGCTGCAGTGAACACTCACAGCATGTTGGCAGTGGCTTTGTCAGCACAGAGAGGAGCAGCAGGTGAGCAAAGGCAGCGTGAAGTGGTTGGAAGGGAGCAGGTAGGAGCAGACAGAGGGGAGAAATTGTCACAAAAACATTGTAAACCAAGAGCACCACAGGCTGTCTCAGTGACAGCAAAGCGATGCCTGATGTTTATAAGCTGCATGCATGCATCAAAATCCAGACATCACACAACCACAGAAGTGGTGACTGGAAGGAGCCTCCTCAGGTCTCTTTTCCAACTTCTTCAAAGCCAGGTGGGTGTGTCAGGTCAGCCCTGGATTTGTCCAGCCAAGTCTTGTAATCCTCCAAGCACAGCATCCCCATCACTTCTGTGTGACCTCCTCCCATGCTGCACTGCCCTCCCGGTGGGAAAGCCTTTCCACCCTGAACCTACACAGCAAGAACATACCCTACCCCCCTCCCAAAAAAAAAAAAAAAAAACAAAAAACAAACAAACCAAACCAAATTAAAAAAAAAAAAAAAAACAACCAAACAAAAAACCACAAGCAAAAAAACCCACAAAACCCCACCATAAAACACAAAAAAAACACCACCACCAACAAAACAATGAAAAAACAACAACAAAAGTGAAACCAGCGAAATGTTTCACAGAAGTGAAGCAACAAAAAAAAGTGAAACCACAGCGGGTGAGGGAGACTTTGATAACATCTGTTCTGGCTCCTTGAATGTCAGAAGGACTAAATACTACGAGCTCCATCCCCAGACAATGGCCAGCTAGCTCTTCAGAATCCAGAGCACCTCCATAGTCAGTTCTCCTTTCTACAAATTATTGTTCTAGGGCATTTGTTCCTTATATTTTTTACTTATAGTCTACGTCGGAGCTGTGGTTGACAGCAACAGGACTGAGGTGGTCTACAGAGCTCCCAGCTCTGGTAATTGCAGCATAACCCACTTGGAAACCCTGATTCTGACAAGTTTCTTAGTTCCAGAAGATATATCTCACATTAAACATTTTTCTAGCACTTGCTGTACAAGAAGGGCAGATATCTTTACCAAACAGAGTATTACCTGACTGTGAAGGGGAAGCAAGCAGCAGCACTCTGAATATATATGATTTGGCAGGGGAATTGGGAGAGGAATAGACTCCTAAACAAAAGCTGTGATATAAAACATTTGAGCCCCACATGTGACTTCTATTCCTCAGCGTTTATCAGGGGAAAAAAAAGCCTGTGATCTCCAGTTACCTAGCCAAGAGAAAATGAGTACAGCACTATTTGCCCATTGCTATTTTTTATTTTAGTAGTAACAATGGCAAAACACCCAACTTTGTGATCTTACTAAAGCAAGAATAAATTGAATTCACCAAAACTGCACTCAAAACCTAACTGTTGCCTCAAAGCACACACACAGTAAAAATAAGATGCAAAAGGGATTCTGCAGCCACTGGTGCCACAGACTTGAGGCACCAGGCTGAGGTGGCAAAAATGCAGTGTTCACTCAAGTCAGGGGGGAAAAAATGATGCCTGTTCATTTCAAGGGATTTTGTATGAGATCCAAAATAAGTGAAGATCAAAAAAAGATAGGAAGGCAAGTGATTGAAACATATTGTAAAAGTGCATGGTATTATTACAAACATCCCCTAAGGCTTCTGATGATAGTGCAGGAAAGCTAAAGCTGTCATATTGTATTATTTTAGTAAGAACAGCCATTAGTCCCGTCCTGACTGCATGCCAATCAATACAAGGTAAATGCTCCCATGGATTTTTTTTTTTCTTCCCTTTTTGTACTTTGCAAAAGCGAGCCAGTTCTCTTACCTTGTTGCACAGTGACTTCTAGAGCACTCACCTTTGGCACGTGGATGATGGACGGCCTGGGGATGTGAGTGCAGAGTGCAATAACTTCCTGGCTCAGCTCTTTAGCAGCAAACACTGATGACTCGGTGGTAGCAGGCACTGCCTGAGCAGCAGTGTGGTTGCTGGAACTGCTGCTTGCACGGCTCTGCTTGTCAGAGTGTCTGCTGGTTTTGAACATCTCCTCGCTGTCCCTCTCTCCTCTGTGCTTGATGCTGCTGGCTGCTACTGTGGATGGCTGCAGGCACACTGCTGAGGCTGCCTCCGTCTTCTCCTCCTCCATGGACACAGGACCTGCGTTGGGCTGCTCAAACGGAGTGTTTTCGTGTGTGTTTCCAAAGCAGGTGAGCAGGGCTGAGCAAGGGAAAGGATGCATCTTGGATGACAGGTTATCGGATCCGCTTAGCCTGCTTTCCACATCCGCATAATCAACAGGCTGCACTCACATCCAGAAGAGTGCCCAAAATGAGAGCCCTGGAATGATGGCATTCCAGCCTTCCTAAGAGAGAGCACCCCCTTTTCTGTTGTCAGGAGCATTCAGAAGTGGGGTACCACACCTCCTGCTCTGTCCTCCACCAAAGTCAGCCCACCATCTCCTCACTGCCGCCCACTCCTATTGTCTGCAAGGCAAAGATGTGCAGGAACAATAAAAACGTTTGCAACCCTTGCATACTCTTGCTGGGAGCTGTCAGCAGCTGAACAAAGCCCTCACAATAGCCCCATAGCCCCAGCAGGCTACAGTTACAGGAGCGGACGCTCCAGCACCCGCCGGTCCTCAATCAATAGTGCCGCGGCCTCAAGTTACCTGGCAAAGGAGGCAAAAAGATAATGTAGCCCGAGCTCTGCGGCCATAACAGCATCAACACTGTATCAGTGTCATCATAACAATAGCAAAACTGGCTCTGGTTACACTGCTCCGGGGTTTATTAGTGATAAACCCCCGAAATCATTCATCTCTCACTGACTTGGATCAAAAATGTACTTCCAAGCTCTGGCTGAGCTGCTCATCGTTAAGATGGGAGAGTGAGTGGGTGCTTTGGTCAGGAAGGTGAGGATGGGGTGCTGTGGGGGCACCCCATGCCCAGCACACCCTTCTGCAGCACAGGCAGGATCCATCCCCACAGCTCCTCCTCCAGCCATGAAGCATCACATCTCCCAGCTCCTCTCAAAGTCACCCACTTCTCTTCCTGGCCTTCTCCATTCCCAGAGAAAACCAGAGAAGCATCCTACTAAATTTATCTGCCATTGGGTGGTTTTAAAGGGAGACATTTCCTTTTCCAATGTACAGTGGCCTGAGGCTGGCTGTTAAAAATATGCGGGAAGGGAGGGAAGAAGGGAGTTTGTGGTTAGAGCATCTGCTTCCAGAAAATCCCAGTTCCTTCTATTTTGTGCTGCCACAGGCTTCCTGTGTGATAGCAGAGATGTTATTTGATCTCTGCCTCCATCTGTAAAAAGGAGGAGAGTAATCACTTCTTTTTTTCCACTATACATGTCCTATCTCCTTGAAAAAGGTTATAAACTCTTGAGGGCAGCAGCTTGTTCTTATTTGCCTTTAAGCTGCTGGTACAAAAGGTCTCTGAGTACAAACATGGCATTTACCTGCTAATATCTTTTAAAGAGAAATTTGGGGTTCAGTCTTTCCCAACAAGGTCACAGTCTTCCATTTATTTTTTCTATCTTTGTTTGCTGTTAGATGTTGCTAGATGTTTGTCAGACCCTTCCTGTAATTGTTTCTTTCATATTCCTATAAGATGAGCAAAAATGTGACATAATAAGAGAAACTCATGTTTCCAGTAGTAGTAGCTCATCAGGAACCAAAGTGCAGAATGTTGAGGGTTAAATTCCTGATGTGTAAATTTTCAGTGCTGGGAGCAAAACAATCTCAGGTCCCTCATCCCCAATAATCTTGAAGTTCTCTTTGTACCCTTTTCTAACTGAGTCTTGCACATCTCCACATCTCAGTGGCTGGTTTGGGGTTTTAGAAAGGTCCAAAGTGGCTTCCAGCTTGCACAGGAAAGAATTTTGGCCTGCAGGGGCTCTTGCTGTCCTGTATCACTCCTCCATTTGTAAATGCTGCCAGGGTAAGGTGAGGACCATAGGGCTTTTGGAATGAGAATCAGGTACCTGCTGACTCAGAAAGGCTTGGAAAAAGGAGAGGATCAAATGGTGGAGAAAGCAAACTCAGAGGTGAAAAATGTGATGCAAAACTGGAAACTCTTCAAGAGTTAAAGCATTAGCTTTATTATAGTCATGGAAGAGGTTGATTTTGGTTCAGGGTCCACCTTGCTTTACTTGAGGTGAAAATATCAGCACCAATGTCAACATCCAGCAAGTGCCAGGAGACAAAAGTCTGACTGTGCTGATATGGAGCAACTTCCTCTCACTTTGCATCCACTGGGGTGGACATGGATTCCTTTGGAAGTTGATTTGCTACCAAAATTCTATACTAATAGATAATTTTGCACCCACCTGTGTGCCCTGCTCCTCTGCACAGCTCTGTGGCTGTGAGAGGTCCGATGGGGAGGCAGGACCAAAGAACTGTTTTTATGTGTGAACAGCTTTTGGTGCTTAGATAAGAACAATCATTTCAAAGTGAAGCATAACTAAGACACAATTAATGTCTGCTAGTAATTAAACAGTAAGCTGTCCTTGGAATTAGAATAATTATTTCAGCAAGTCAGTCAGCCAACAACCTACATTCAATTATTTTCAGGTCTTCAGCTGGTCATGCCAGCTTTTCTTCAACTCTTTCTGAGAACCTAGTCTGCACAAAGACTAGCTGCATGAGTGAGCCATGACCACTTAAATTCACCACGTGGCACAGATGCATGTCTGAGTGAAGAGTTGTTGTTCTAAAAATCAGGTGTGTGCTTGTATTACCTCTGAGGAAGTAGGACGTTCAGTGCCTGCTAGCTTTGAAAGCCACAGAGATACTTTTTCAGCCAACAAAACGAGCTAAATGTTCCATTGTACCTGTAAGAGAAGTGATCAGGACAAGAGTAATTAACCCATGAGTCTTGTCCTGAGTTCAAAGACAACATGAGAAATCTCACTAGCTGAGAATGTTCAAATTAACTTGGTGGTGACATTTAAGAAATGGCAGCTATGAGCACCCCACAGTCAGGCATGAGCTCCTATCTCCTCACAGCTTGAGGCCATTGGGATTTGGTTAAAGCCCACCATCTTGCTAACAGTAAAGTTATGATTCAAGGTTTACTTCATTCAAGCAGATCTCCTTGCACCCATCAATCAAGTGTACTAGCCACTTTTTATGTGTGATGAGATATTATTAGGACAAGAGACAAGACTCTTTTATTTTTCCTGAATTTACTCATAAATTAATGATGAGCTGAAATGTTCTGGCTTAACAGCTCAGGGATATGGACATGTCGAGTAAATGGAGAAGGTGAACTGCAGCCATCTCTTGACCTGTCTTCAGTAATATTCCTTCAAGAGAAATTTTTCCTTCATGTGGTTGATACAATACTCTCAGCAGGAGACATCAGGTCAGATTTAGCTCAGATGCTCCAGGCTTGCAGCAGAAACTAAGCCTAGCTGGATTTCTCACTTCACAGAAGCCAGTTTTGCAGCATTCTGTTTTACAGATTTTGTTCATCTGAGTTGTCCCTTCTTTCCTCATCACTCCTACAGCAGCACCGACTTTTAAACATCTCCCAAACCCATGTCTGTCTGGTGGGTTTGGCCACAGCTCAGCATTCCCCAGCACCTCCCCTTTCTCATCCTGACAAAAGCCACAACCTGCATCTGCTGCCTCTGTGCTGCCTGCAGAAGGAATTTGTGCATTGCACCAAAGTAAGTTTTAGGTTAAATCAGAGCTGATGATAATCAACATAGTTCCACTGTCTTCAGATTTGGGGGATCCGAAATGGTGAAATGGGTCAGAGGATATAAACCCAGTACCCTGATGTCTCTTCTGTCTTCTTTCAGACTGCCCAAACTTTAACTGGAAACCAGCTCAGCTTCTGTCTCCTCCTACTTCATATGAAATATATTAAACTGTCAGAGGGCAGGTCCAGATCAGATACTAGGAAGAAATTTTTATTGTGAGAGTGGTGAGGCCCTGATACAGCTTGCCCAAAGAAGTTGTGGATGCCCCATCCCTGGAAGTGTTCAAAGACAGGTTGGATGGGGATTAGAGCAGCCTGTGGCAGGGGGGTGGAATTCTGTGTGATGTATGCATGCTATACACATATATAAAATAAATACATTCCATAGAAGATGAGTAGGATGTGAAGAGAGTGTGGCTAAATCATGAAATCAGCTGGAAGCAACTTGGCACTACTTGGTGGAGCATTATAGAAAATAGTTCAGAGAAGAGCATTGCAGAGGGACCAGCTCATAAGGGAAGGCTTGAAAGAGCTCAGCTGGAGATGAAACAAGAAACCAGTGAGATAAGCAATGAGATAAGATGTCCTGTGTTTATCTGAGACACATAGGGATTGAAGTTAAAAAATAAGATGATTATGGTAGACAAAACACTTCCAAATAATTTCAGTTTCTTTCATGTTCTGTTGTATCTGCTATTAGGCATCACTGAGGGCAGGTGACTGCCTGAAAGGAGCTATTAGTCTCATCCTGTTATGGCAGAGCCTGTTTTTCTAGACAGGAAAAATTTAGGCTGATTTGCCAAAGACTTTACTTAATAGTAAACAAGTTTTTAAAAACATGACCAGGAAGCTTTTAAAGTTTTTTTTTTCAACTCTTTTTCTGAAATTTCTAAATGTTTTAACACTTTGAGCACCAAACAAACAGAACAAACCAACAAACAAACAATCCCCCTACCCCCCATATTCCATTAGTAATCTGGTTTTTGAAGGTCTTGACCATACCTGTCAAAATCTCACTTCTGAGAGGCTACAAACACCTCCTGTCTTGAAATGCCAAAAACCTGACAGGACTAACTGATCAGCTGGAAGCAGAATCTGAGTACACCCCTCTGTCTTCCCAGGAAAGGCTATAATTTTGAGAGACTGTGAAAATGGTTATTCCCTAAGAGATTCCTACTGAGTAGCAGGAAAAAAAAACACAACTGAAAAGTAAACCCATGTGGTGAGATTACAGAAGATGGAAATGAAGAACTAAAGTCCTTTGCAACAAATTGTGCTGCTCTGCTGTAGAATTAATAACAGAAGTTGGATGATGCCTGAAGCTGAATGAATGCACACATGAACTCTTTATTTTAATGAAAGTCATTGTTCAAATTTTCCATTTTTGGCCATGCAAATAATCATACCAAACCAAAGTCCTGGGCCTTGGAGCTTTTGAAAACCAAGTCTTGATTCTGCTGTTGAAATGGGTGCAACAGAGATGATGATATTTACTTTGCTATCTTCCAGTCAGGCAGGTTGCTTCCATCAGTGAAAACTTGGAAAAATCAGAAGGCTGCTTAATAAATTAGTTCTTTCAAAACAAGTGCTACTAGTTTCTGAGATGGATTTAGAGCCTTGCTCCTACAGCTGGATTAACAACAGCTGAAATAAAACTTCTGTCTGAGCACAAGTTGTCCTTGAGGTAGCAGCAGAATCTCTTCCTTTTGTAGTTAGAGGATTCAAGATTAAAATCCATATTTTTGTTTTAAATGGCCTTTCATGTGCTAATGACACTTCAAGCCTCCGAGCCAGAACAGTGTCAAATAATTGACACTTTGTAAATGATCAGCTTCATTTACTTTCTGCTCTTTTCTCAATTACACATCCAACCTTCACAACTTTATACATTTATAGCAATTTTACGGTTTTCACTCTCACCCACTGGTATTAACATGGCGTGACTGTGAGCATTAAGTAAAACAAAAGAGCAATGACAATATATTTCTTTGAGTTTCAATGATTTTACTTCACAGAAAGATTTCCTTTGAATTTACAAAAATGCATTCTAGTCTCTGAGCAGCCCTTTTAAAATAACACAGACTCGTCCGATGGCTGATTCTTAGCAATCACTCCAAAAGTCAGGTAGTTTTCAAGGAATTAAATAAAAAGGGGATTATCTTGTTTGTAACTTAGAAACATAGAATGGTTTGGGTTGGAAGGGGCCTTTAAAGGTCATCCCGTTCAACCCCCAGCAAGGAGCAGGGACACCTTCCAGCAGGCCAGGTTGCTAAATGCCCTGTCCAGTCTGGCCTTGAACATCACCTCTCCAATCCACAACCTCTCTGGGTAGCCTGTTCCACTATTTCATCATACTCCTGCAAAAAAAAAAAAAAAAAAAAAAAAAGTCTTCCTTGTATATAGTCTGAATCTGCCCTCTTTTAGTTTAAAACCATTACCCCTTGGCCTACTAGAACAGGCCCTACTAAAAAAGTCTGTTCCCATTTGGAACAGGCTGCCCAGGCAAGTGGTGGAGTCACCATCCCTGTAGGTATTTAAAAGACACATAAATGGTTGAACTCAATGACCTTAAAGGTCTTTTCCAATCTAAATGGTACTAAGATTCTATGTTCTTTCTTATAAGTCCCCTTGAAGTACTGGAAGACCACAATAAGGTTGCTCTAGATCCTTCTCTTCTCCAGGCTGAACAACACCAGCTATCTCAGCCTGTCCTCACAGAGAGGTGCTCCAGCACCCTGACCATCTTCACAGCCTTCCTCTGGACCCACTCCCACAGGTCTGTCTTGTACTGGGGTTGCCCCAGCCTCCTGCAGTTCCCCTGGAGAGCAGAGGGGAACAATTCCCCCCTAGACCTGCTGGCCACACTTCTTTGGACTGGAAACATATCTTCGATGCATCAGACACATCTGTGAAGCCTGATGGCCTGATCCACTGTCCCGGAGCCATTCTCCATATTCCAGATGGCTGCTTTGCTCACACATGTTGGCATATGATTGGAGCAGACTGCCAGGTGCCCCTTTGGAAAGGGATGCGCTAAAGGCTGCTCTCCCAGCAGGGATTTTCTCAAACAGCTCTGATTTTTCTGGTTTTTGTCATGGGAAAGCAGGGGGTCTCAGCCCTTCCTTCGCTGGTCTGCAGCTGTGTCACTACTGCTGGCAGCACTGGGCAGCTCCATTCCTGTGTACAGGGAAATGCCAGCCGAGCCTGGATTGGGGGAATCACTCTCTGGATGCCCCTTCCCTGCTCAGCTTGCTGAGCCGAGCCCTTTTCCAGTTGCACACCGCAGATGGCTAATTAGGATCATGCAGAGAGGAAATCTGCTCTGTGGCCTTCTGTGCTGGGAATGGGCTCTCTGTTATGCAGATGAGATCCATCGCTGTGTAATTCAGCCTTGTGTGGCAGCTGGGGCATGGCACAGCACCCAAGGCTATGGCACAGTCCTGCCCTCGGGACCGGGAATCTGATTTTGGGCATGGATGGGCAAGCAGAGAAATGGGGCATACAAAAGAAGGGAACAATGTCTGGGAGCAGAAAAGGTGGATTTTCAGGTTCTTTTCATTCCTACCGACTTCTTCTTTGAATCCTCCTCATACCCATCTAAAAAATACTGCCTGTGCTATTTAATTTCGAGGCGCTGTCATTATCTCTCTCCCTTAAAATCACCTTTTCATCCTTGACTATGCTAATTACAATGCAACCATTGCCTCGGAGAAAAAAATCACCCAATTCCTTTGACTGTGAGTCCTTAACTGAGCAAGTGTCTGTGGCTAACAGAAAGAGAGCCATGAGGAACCATGCCAGGCACACTGAGTCACACAGTGGCCATAAAATCTCACTCTGAAATTTCTGACGCGAAGAAAAGCATTATATTTCCTTCTTTCCTCACAGGGGCTTGAAAATACATCATCATTGAGCACTTTGGGCATATATTGTAATTGGTGTTCTAAGTGCTAGCTGAACAAATCCTGTTCTTCAATTCAGCACAACAGTGATTTGTGAGTATTAAAACGAGAATCAATATTAAGGGGCAACATAGTGAGAGATTTTAAAATTGTATAATTGGTTTGTATTTCCCTGTAAATCTCCGGACATTTTATAAAAACACTTCAAAAAAACATTTTATTTACAGGAAAAGAAACCCTTTTTTCTTATTTGTATGAATAAGTCATCTTTCTTGATAAGAACATTTCTGTGAAAAAAAAAAAAAAAATTACCAAAGCAATTATCATTTCAGGAAATGGTACTTTGTGAAATGATCTTTCTGGTTTGGAAGCCTATTCTTGAAAGCTGTAAATAAGGCCTGCACTTGCCATGGCCTTGTCCAGAGATAGATGATTAAACCAAACAGGGTCCTCAATCGCTCTGTTCAATTTAATTTTGGCCATGTCTGCACATCACTTAGCTCTGTTTACTTTGCAACATTCTTGCCTGATGCTTGGGAAAATGAACAGTCATGCCTGTGGCCAAGATTCTGTATTTAATCAAGAAACAAGATCATGGAATTGCAGAAAGGTTGAGGCTGAAAGGAACCTCTAGAGGCCATCCTGGCAGAGCCCACTGCTCAGCTAGGACCAACTAGAGTAACTGTCCAGAACTGTGTCCAGATGGCTTTTGAATATCTCTGGGTGGAGAAAACATCCTTGGGCAACCTGTGGCAGTGCTCACTCACCCTCAGAGCTAAAAAGTGTTTCCTGGCGTTCAGAGGGAATTTCCAGTGTTTCAGTTTGTGCCCATTGCCTGTGGCCCTGTCACTGAGCACCACTGAACAGAGCCTCGCTCTGTCCTGCTTGCACCCTCCCTTCAGATTTTTATATACATTGATAAGATCCTCTGAGCCTTCTTTGTCTCAGGCTGAACAGTCCCAGCTCTCTCAGCCTCTCCTCATAGGACAGATGATCCAGAATCTTCATTGTCTTCATGGCCTTTTGCTGGACTCTCTCCAGTATGTCCATGTTGCTTTTGTATTGGAGAGTCCAGAACTGAACAAAACACTCCAGCTGGGGTCTCAAGAAAGCAGAGTAGAGGGGAAATATCACTTCCCTCCAACTTCTAGTAATAGTTAGTATAATGCAGCCCAGGATACCATTTGCCTTCTTTGCTGCAAGGGCACTGTGCTGGCTCATGTTCAACTTGGTGTCCACCAAGGTCCTTTTCTGAGAAGCTGCTTTCCAGTTGGGTGCCCTCCAGCACGTATTGGTGCCTGGGGTGATTCTTCCCCTGGTGCAGGACTCTGCACTTCTCCTTGTTGAGTTTCATAAGGCTCCATTTCTCCAGCTTACTGAGATCTGGATGGAAGTGTAATCCATTGGTGTATCAGACACTCCTCCCAGTCTGGTGTCATCCACTTCATGACCACATAAAATCCATCTCAGATAGAAGTGGGTGACTTAAACATCACTGAGTCCAGGAACCACAGCAATCAACCAGCTCAGGTCTGACAGTAAAAGCTCGGGACTGACCTGGATCCTGTAAGCAGCTGGTGAGAGGCTGCCCTTCAGCACTGTGCTGCCTCCTGCCCATATGTGCAACAGGGGCAATTCCCAACCAGCAGGCTGAAATACGTGTGTGTTTGATTGATACAATGCACTTGTTCCATGTTTGCTTTCAGTGCCTGAGCAAAACACAGATGGATAGGTTTGCTACTGCCTCTGCACTGGGGCTCTGCGGGCATTTCACTGCCACACTCCCTGCTGGGACCTCACAGGCATCGATCCAAAGGCATCCCTGTGGTGTCCTTAAGACTAATTATCCAGAACTTCAGGCAGTGGGGATGGTAACCCAGCTACACAAGTTTCAACAGAGGATTGCTGGTTTTGCAGACATTCAGAAAATTTCCCAAGCAGAGATGACTCCTCACCACGATGCACTGAGTCCCCTCTCAGCCAAGCCTGCAAGATGATCCACGACAGTGCTATTACTTTTTAACCTCCAAACAGCTTCAACATTTCAGGTTTCATTTGTTTGATCCAATCTTTAGATCTCTTTTTTTTTTTCCTTCCCAACCCCACAACAGACACATAGGCAGCTCGCAGGTGTATCTTTCCACCGCTTGACTTGTCGGGCTCGGTTTTGCTGGCTGCAGCTGGCTGCCTGATTAAACAGGCAGGAATTCCCATCTCAGTGCCCACAATGCATCTAGCAGCTGTCTTCCTCCCACAGACTGCTCTGATTTTGAGGAAAATGGTTTTAAATGGCTGATTCCCCCTCGCACCCACCCTTTAACTTCACTGCAATATAATCAGGTCATGATAAACCACAGCACAGGTCTATTTGACTTTGCCTTCAAGAGCAAATATTTGGCAAGAACAAAAGTTATGGGGACTTTCAAGGTGCTTCAGGATTGGGAAATCTGGCTGTTTCATTCACAAGATGCAAATGCGAAATTAACCACAAAATTTAAGGAGCAACTTTGAAAATCTTACTTCAGCAAAATGTCTTTGAAAAGATGGGTCCAGTGTGTGATTTAGATGTGAAGGAGCTAAGCCAAGAAGTTGTAGCAGAGTTGAAGGCTTGAGAAGGAGTCAGTTAAAGCTCCTGGTTCTCAGAGGCAGGTGAAATGCCAGAATTGCAGATTCCACATTTAAAATATGTCTTTGAGCCCGTGGGCTTGTAACAGGGAGTCTGAAGTTTATCCTGGGTATAGTCACTAACACACTGATGTGTCCCTAAGGCTCTGTGCAGCTTCCAGCAGGGAGGAGTCAGTGAAGGCCATTTAGCAGGGAGGGAACAGATCCTTTATCAGCACACAGCACTGGGACAGTGTCCCACACTGCACCCCCCAGAGCAGATGCAGAAGATCACCCCATTAGTGTCCTACCCAATTTAGATGCTCCTGCAGGGCAGAGGAGCAGCAGAGAGGGTACCTGGGTGGACCAATGCAACACATCTCCTATGCCCAAAGCCACCTGATCCTCTGCTCTGACACTTTGGAGCTGATGCTGCACAGAGAGGGCAGACACAGACAAGGACTATTAAGAAGGCAGATTTTAGCAGATACAAAAGATGCCAAATTTGGCCTGAAAGCTGCTCAGTGCCATCTTCCAGGATATTATTTAATTTGGGATAGCTACCAATTTCATAGCTGTGTTTTGAGATCCATGGCAGATGCCCAGCTGGCAGAAGTCTCTCAGTGGCAAGACTGAGGAGAAGCATTGTCCACGCTTCCGACACGGACCCGGATCTCTGCCCCAGCATTAACAATGCAGTTAACTTCCAGGGAGCTCTTGGCTCAGCTCAGCTCAGCCCCTTCCAGTGCTCCCTTCAGGAGATGGCTTCACCTATCCACACTGGCTGTGAGCACAGAAAAGGAGCTGCCTTCCAGCGGAGCCCTCTCTATGGCTCACTTGCCAACAACAGTAGTTAGTGTTTCACAACTTCCTGCTCTGCCACCACCTCTGTTGTGGGTGGACAAAAGGCTTTCTCTTGGCATGACATGCTGGGAGACAAAAAGGCACCTCCTCTGCCAGAGTCTGTGGAATGGTGGTCTCAGCAGTAGGGAAAAATAGCTTTTCAGGCTGCTGAGTTTGCTGGCATCAGCAAATGTCAATTCAAATACTGAGACAGCTCCAGAACGCTGTGGGCTGATGGCAGCTATTTCTGCACCAGTTCAGTAGATGAGGGAGTCCCACCTGGTACACAAAATATTCCCACTTCCATGTTTTGTTCGGAGTGAATATTTTCCTTCCTAACTTTAAAATTTTAAAACTGCTGCTTAAATGCTGTGTGCAACTTGAGTGCCTTTCCCACTAAGTAATTTTGCATAGGAACCCACACCAAGCCATGGGCTGATGGGAATTGTCTGGGCTCTGCTGAGCTCATTTGACTCCTGGCAAGTGTGAGCCTCTCCTTAGGTGCACACATGACTGCCTATTCCACAGGCAAATAAGTCATAGCTGAAAAGACAAGAGGTCTTGAACAGGACCTAAATATCTATCTATATTTTTATATGTATATATGTATATTCTTGACCACAAGAAAAAACTCTGGTACTTTGCAAACTTTAGGCAACACAATTAAACCCATTTGTTGAAATGCTTTCATTGCTTTGGCAATGAAATCCAAATTAATGTATTTTGTACATAGTTTTACACCTCACTGCAAAAAGATGTGGTGGTTTTGGATAGGAAATGCAGACCATCTTATTCAAATGTACCTGGAGGGAAATGGAGGTAGATGGAAAGGTTTAGGCCAGGTGTGTTTGGCCACATCCCCAGAGTTAATACTCTGCACTTTCATGAAGTGATAGAAAATTTTAAAGAGGTGGAAGGGATGGACCTAAGTTCTGTGACAGAGCACAACTGAAAGGCAAGTAGCATTAAGAGTAAAGCAGGTCCTTGGTTCATTACTGATGGAGATGGAGCAATGCCTCTTCCACTTCTCTTTTTAATGCAGATGTACCCAAATAACTTACAAATAGATATACAGATATAGACAAAGATATATCTGTATAGTTACCCAGCTATGTGTCTTGAGTTTTCCTCTCTGCCAGGAGATACTGAAAATTCACTGCAAACCCACACAAGACAGGCTCTGTTCAGTGACCTCAACACATTTCAAACTCTCTTGGTTGAGACACCAAGTGTGGGCAGATGTGACATGGGACCTCCAGAAGATGCACATCCTTCCAGCCCTGATGGGCCTCTCCAATGGTCCTAGAGATGTCTTCTCAGCCAAGAGATTCAAGTCCAGGACTTCCAGACAAGACAAGGCTGCCAAGGTTCAGATGTGATTTTTTAGGCATTTATTAGTTTGTAACATATTAGAAGTCTGCTTTTCACTGATTTTACTATTGCATTTAACCAGCTACAATCAGAGTCCTTTTTCTATTGGGTGTGATTGTGAAAGGAAAAACTGTTCAAAGGGCTGCCAATGCATGAATTAGTTTCTTTCCTAAGTACTGCATCTTGTTCTGTTCTGCTTTTCTGGCTGTTAGAAAGTAGGTCACTTTTTCCAGGATGGGTCAAGTTACCATAGGAAGGTTTCTTCCTGCTTTTAAAGGATCTGCTGCCAGTCCCAGACTCTGGGACCAGCCCAGATCCTGCCCATCAGAGCTTAAGCTGTTCACTCAGGACTCATGTCACAACCTGTTCTGCTGCCTCCCACACCTTTCATAGTGAGAGGGTGCCGGGGCAGAGCACCCTGGGATGAGAGATAGCACATCTCCTTCTGGTGGAATTGGAAGGGATTCTGCTCATTCCCACAGGAACTTTTGAGGTAGAAACAATGGACAAACCTTCTGCTTTCCTTTTATGATTTGTACCATTGTCTTCTGCTGATCTTCCTGCACCTCCATTTTCTGTACTTAATCTCACAGGCCCTACCTGTATAATGTCAATAACCCTTTTAAACAAGCAGAATGTCCTGGAGTAGTGGGATTTTCTGGTTGTGTTGCCATACATTGTATCAATCCCTGATTGGAAGGGATTTGAAGAGCAACAAAACAATAAGAGAGTTGAGAGCTCAAATTCTATTGAAAGCCTCTGGAAAGTTCAGTTTAAAAGTGAGGTGGCAAAGCCCTTGGATATCTAAAGATCATGACAAAACCCTTGCACATCTATAGATTTTGGCAAAGTATAATACAATGTGGGAAGAGATGTATTTAGAGTAGGTCTAAAAAGCTTGAGATTTCATTTATAATAGCTTTAAGTGGACGTGACTGTGTATTTGTGGCAAACTGCTTCAAAGACAACAAGCAAAGGAAAACAGGCTTGTTCAAGAATCATTTCCAAGCAGAAAAGATCTAGGGATTAGGGAATAATTTTAACAAGGGAACACATATGTATATTGATACCACACTGAGTGTCCCATCTATTATAAGATTAGAGATGCAAGGTGAAACATTCCTTTTGTCCTCTGTGCATTGCAATCAGATTTTTGGAACAGAAAGGCTTTTTTTCCCCCAGGACTCTGCTTTATTCTGTAACATGCAGTGGACAGGGCTATCCACAGGAACCCTGCCTCCTTCCTTCACTGCTAAGATAAAAGGCAAAAGCCTTCCAGGGAAGCCAAGATGGATTTGTGACCAAGGAGCTGCTGTGGAAGCTGCAGCCGGTGCCAAATACCTCTGTCTGAGATGATAAGGTGATGTGATCACTGGCTGCTGCTGCTCACTGTCAGCAGCGAGTGCTCTGATGGTGACTTCTGCTGCTCTGTGCTGTCCTTTGGCACTCCCATGGCACTCCCAGGCTGTTGCTGGCACTGCAGGCAGAACCCTTTCCTAATCCTGACAGCATCATGACTTGCTTTAAATGAACCCACCTGAAAACACACTGAAACAAAAGCAAAACCATGATTCTTGCTAAACTTCAATTTTCTGGTAGAACTGCACTGGGAAACAGTGACACACCACATTTTATCAGGAGACTTTGTTTATCAGCAGCCATCAGCAAACTGGGAATGCACCACTGGAAATCCCCCTCCAGCTCCCAGCCTAAACCTTAGCAGGGCTGGTGTAACATGTAAAGAGAGATTCAAAGCTGCCTCACACCAATAAATCTGTGCTTATAAATGGCAAAATCTACCAGTGTCACACACACTTAAAATCAATGTTGAACTTAATCTCCACTGCAGTTGAGTATTGATTTACCTACATTGACTTAAATTCCAATATAGTAAATCAAGAGCTCTCTCAAACTGACATAAAAGTATAGGTTAAAGGTACTTGTCCTAAGAAAAATAATTTTATCAGGATTAATTATTTTGCCTGAGTTTCCCTCTGGGTATGGCTGGACAATCACAAGCAGGCAGGTTAGCTCCTCAAGGCCTGTAAGAGTCAACAGCAACACTGAAAGGAAGAAACCTCCAGGACAGGCTGGGAAAGCACAAGGCAGCATATGCTGCTGTGTCCTGCAAAGCCCAGCTGTCCCTGTTTTCATGTGGCCATGTGCATGTGGGCATGTGAATTCTGTCACTTTCCTGCCAGACTAAAATTAAGTAACTGAAGCCACTTGCATCAGCAATCTAAGGTTAAATTAAACAATTGGGGGACCTGGAGAGGACTGGATTCTGTGCCAGCTTGTGGTGGAAATTTCTTCAGAGTGTCTGAGGTGAGGAATATTAATAAGAAAATCAAAAGAGTGGATGCATGCAGATGGCAATGATGCACAGTAAGAGGCAGATTGTTTCCTAGCAACACAGGCTTTAGGCTGGTTAGTTTAGGTTAGCATTCTCTGACTAACAGCTGCAATTTGTATCTATATTGCTGCTCACTTGCCTACCTGTGCTGAAACAGAGAAAAAGCAATAGTGAACACAGGGTAACAGGATCTGTATGTGCCAGGCTGTGTTTGCAGGGGAGAACTCTGTGTGGGGAACCTGCCAGCAGCCCAAAAACTGATGAGTTGGAAGTGTCTCTTCAGATGCCCATTTCTGCCATGAGTGAACCAGCTCTGACCTGGACCTTGTGCCTCAGGCAGCTGAGCTTCAGGCACATGAGTTTCACCCCCACTGCATTTTGGCTCTTCCCTCTTCCCCTATCTCTATTCCATAGTACCATGTGCTCCAGGAATACCCTATTCTGCTCTCAGTATCATCAGTAAGAGACCCTTGACTTCACTGGCAACAGGGCAGAGATCTTTTATTTATTTATGGATTCTGTCTGTGGCTTTATTTACACTTTATCCTCAGAGAATAGTGTAGAAAAACAGCTCTTCTCTGTGTGTGTGTTGATGTGTGTGCTATGTATAGGTCTTGGCATACTGGAACCTCTGCTCACCTATTGCAAGGTAAATAATTAATGATAGTATGTCTATTAGAAATCTTTCCTGAAGGTGTTTGACAAATGCCTTGCACTGCTAGCTTGCTACAAAAGCAACTCCTAATAAAAATCCCAACCATCCCCTTAAGGCAATGTTTGTGACCAACAGGGGCTTGATAGCAGTGTCAGCTCAAGGTGTAATCTGGCCTTTCCACAGGGACACTTTGGAACAAGCTCTGCTTTCTCCATACAGACCCTGCCGATGTCTCCCCAGCCTGTCAGTACTTCCAGCACTCAGCCTCCCTCATCCTCCTGGAAAGCTCTGTGTGTTTTAAATCCAGTTTCCTTTCTGCAAGAGGAAAGAATGTGAGCGATTCTTTAGAGAGCATGAGAGTTTTCACATTGTCCTTAACTCCTCTGTGCTGTGGAGAGGAAAAAATTCACCCAGTTTATGCCAATGCTGGGGAGCAATTGCTGTAACAGGGGGCAGCACAGTCAGGGAGGCCAGTTGTTGCATCCCAAATGAAATGGGCTTGTAGTCCCATATCCTCCACTGATTTGTCTGCAGCTCCAAGTATTTAAAGCTAAGGATCAAGGCTTTACCAGTCCATGAAATCTCTAGAGGGGATGGCACCAACTCCTCTGCCTTATTTCTTTCAAGAGGAAGGCTTTAGAATAATTCTCATTAGCCACCAGAAAAATCACACAGGAGAATGAGAAGTGCACAGCCATGAGAAGAGCTCATGCCAACCCCTGCACTTTACTAGAAAAAATGTAGCAGATCCAAAAGTCATTAAGCCACTGGAAATGAGGTTTCATTCAGTCCATGGGACTGGCTGTTTTAGTCCTATATTCAGCTTTTGTTTGCCATGAAAAACTGTCTGGGTAGGAGGAACACAGGTTTTTGATGTACAAAGAAAGCAAGAAGAGAGAGAAGAGACTTCACTTACTTGAGTTATTTAAAACTCGTCAGTCTTTGTGCACAGCTGTTCAACTTAAACAAGCAACCTCTCTCTGAAGGAGTCAGCACTGCTCCTCCTTCACTGCAGAGCTGGGAAAGTGCCCATCCACATCCATGAGTCATCCAGACAGGCCTCCAAGAAAGGCTGCTCTGGCTAGCAGGAAAGTGTCAGCCTCAAACTTTTCCTGGCCTAAGCTGTAAGTAGATGAGAAAAGGGAGGAAGGGACTACAGAACTATTTATTTCCCTTTCTGTTTGGGTTTAGAAAGGCTGAAGAACAGAAACCATCTGTAGGAAGGTACACAAATGTGACAGCAAGACCCCAAAACCCAGCAATTTGCTTTAAAGCCTCGACCTACCTTACCCAAGCTCACCAAAATATCTGCCACCTTACACTTTTCACAGATCTTTGGTAGGGGATGCTGCAAATCTGGGAAGGCTTGCACACTCCTAGAAACCCATGGAAGTACAAGGCACAATTATGCCAGGGATGTTGACTGCCACAAGCCACTGGCTAAAATCACAGGACTCCCTCTTCCATGGAGTAAGACAAATGGCAAAGCAAAGGGCACAGCAGTACCAGGCCTGCTCATAATGGATGCTGTAAATGTGCAAATAATGGGTTTTCAAGGAGGTATTGAACGGTATTCTTTCTATTTGGCAATGTTTTGTTTAACTTTGCACCTATAATAACTTTGCACCTGAAGCTAAGCCTTGGATTGTGTCAGTCTACCACATGAGCAAACATGTACGATTAAACAAATTGAGTAATGTGATACAGCAAGGAAATGCTCCTCTTCTTGGTAGAATGCATCCCATAAAAGCAGCAGGGGTTTCCTACTAGCTTTTACAGCACAGAGAAGGCAAAGAGACCACCTGTGGTTCTAAATCAAGAATGAGACTCTTTCAGCTCTACCCACTAACCTATCCCACCAGGACCCATAGTGGATAAGCACTCTTCAGCACAGAGGCAGGAGGCTGATCCACAGAAACCTCTGCTTATCTCCTGGCCAGACTGATTCACTGTTTCTCTGCACCTCAGGAAATTCCTCTTGGTTTGGCTGTAGTTTCTTCAAGTAGATTTTGTCTTTTTGCCCTTTGGTAGAACAGCACTCAGAGGAATAACCTCTGGGCATGAGAACAGGCCAGGAAAACCTCCAAAAGACAACCTGGGAAAATCCAGAGCTGAAAATTCAGCATACACCTTTATTCACAGGGTAGACCCATGCAATTGATTGGTGCTGCAGATGTCTCTGCTGAAGTTGGCCTAAAACCCCTGCTTGGTTGGAGTGGAATTTGTCCCCCGTGAGCTGCCAGAAAGCAGCATGTCTCCTGCAGCAGCTCTTCTGGGAAGAATTTGGGGATTCCCCTCCCGATTCCAAAGAAGTGAGGAATCCCTGCAGCACAACTGATTAACATCAGAGCATGGAGAGATTTTACAGCAAAGTGCCTGATGGCACAGCCCTCCTGGGGCTCAGGAAGTAGGATCAGTCGATGTCATGTGTCCCACCTGCCTGGGCCCCAGGTCTGCCCTGAATGAGAAGTGGGTCTGTCTCCATAAAAACCTGTTGTTTTCCACAGATGTGGCAGCTGCTATTTCAGAGGCAGCTCTCTGGGACCAGGTCATTAAAACCAGAGCATCTCACAGTAAAATCATTGGGTGTCTGAAATTCCTCGGAAGCCCTGAAGCTGTCACTAAGGAGAAGTGCAGCTGTTTGCTCATCAGCACAGCAGCTCCCTCCTCTGCACGATTGGCCTTTCCCAGCTTCCTCTGTAAAGGTGGAAGGGAATTTCGGTGTATCTATTCAGTCATCAGCTGATGAGCTGCCAACAGCTCTGTTAATTTCCCCTGCTGTAATAGGCAGTTTAGGGCCAATGACCAGGGAAACTGCTGGAAAGAGTCCCACTGATTTCAATGGCTGTCCAACACCACATAGCCATATACGCTGAAAATCAAGCACAGATCCCGCAAATCTGCTTCTCGTAGGCCACAGGACTGTCCTCTGTTATTCATAATTATCATTATTATTGTCATTACTGGATTTGAATTAATGCCCGTGAGTGCAGATGGACAGAGATTTTTACTGAGCACAAATTCTGTCATTTAACCAGGGCTTTCTCAGAACTTAAAACAAAGAAGAATGGTTCCAGATGCCATTCTTTTCCTTTGCATCCCCACAGCTGCTGACCAGCTATGATGTCCACAGCAAAAACTAAATTTCTCTAAGTGAATTGTAAACTCTGTCAAAAAAATTCTTTACATATAGCAACAACAAAAACCTTAAGCTGAGCAGAAGAGATTGCCAAAGGAATATTAACAAGCTTGCTAAAGACAGGGATCATTAACACTTAAAAAAATATGAATGCTCTGTAGTTTAAAGAAGAACTGTAATTTCATCTTTTTCATCAACAGTGGGATTGTGGGAAAGGAAGTAGTTCTGTCAGCTCTGCATGAATCCTATTAACACTTTTTTTTAATAAAAGGAGCTCAAAATCTATCACCACTTTGATCTCAGTTCAATAAAGCTAATCTTAGTGTTGGTGTAATGAGGACATTTAATTGTGTTTAATCACCTTCTGCAAAATCAATTTAGTTGACATGATACTGACCAGGACTGGTCAGCAGAGATAAGAGCTGTGTTCCAGCTACTCCATCCTATTACACTCACCTCTAAGCAGGCAACTAATTAATGTGGTTATCCTCAGAACACCCTTGGGAGGAAGGAAAATGCTCTTACTGTTTGTTTGTTGGTTTGGGTTTTTTTTTCAAATGAAGAACTTGGGAAAAATTAAATGTCTCCCACAAGATCACATGGTAAATCTCTGACAGTGCACAGAACGAACTCTTTGTTTCTAGCTGGCACCCTCATGCCTAAATCTGTTCTTTGCCCACATTAATCACTATCTAATCTGATGCTGATCATAACCTGCTGTGGAAGTCATCTCTTCTTACACTGCTGGTTTAAACATGGCTCAGTTTTCATAGAATCATGGAACTGTTCAGGCTGGAAAAGGCCTCTAAGAACATCGAGTCCAACCTTTACCCCATCACCACTGTGCTCACCATGATCCCAATGCCACACACACACACCTTTTGAAAACTGCCAGGGATGGTGATTCCAAAGCCTGACCTCCCTTTCAGCAAATAATTTGTTCCTAATATCTAATTCCAATCTAAATCTTTCCTGACACAACTTGGGGCCATTTCCTCTCATCCTTTTGTGGTGACCTTGCCCTACAGAGTATGAACTTCATGGCAGCGCTCAATGAACACAAGGTTTTCCACTGAGAGCACAAAAGTGAATTTCAGGCACATTTTACCACGAAGTTTGCTTGGAAATATCTGAGCTTGCCTCATGGAACCTTTTGTAATTCATGTCACAACTTAACTGCATTATTAACCATAACATTTTGCATTTACAGAGCATCCTCCAGCCATGGATCTCAGCACACTTCCTATCTATTATTAAAACTTCCTGAAGAGTGAACTTGACATCCTTTAAGAGATGGAAAAACTGGAACACAGGGAGGAAAAAGGACAAAAATACGCAGATTTGTGCATTTACTGGGGGAAAAATAAGTGGTATGTATGTTTCAAAGTTCTCAGGCTTGACAACAATAATGAAGTTGTTTAGCCAGCTTTTCTCATCACAGATGTGTCCAAAGATGATACTGCCTGACACAGTCAATAGCAATTCCCCAAACAGCAATGGGAATATTACATATTTTTGTTTTATTAGCACTGAGTGTACATGCAATTATCTGTGGCATGTGCTTATATTTACTCTATGGTAATTCATACAAATTTGATTTCCCTAATAGCCAAATTTCAACAAAGCCTTGTCAAAGGTGACTTGTGCCAGTTCTCTGTTCTAGCCCTGGAGTGTGTTTGCCATGCTTAATTGGCCTTCAGTGCCTCCTTGCTCCTGTCAACAATAATTCACAATTGGCTGAGTGACAGCAATGAAGAAATGTGCTGGACTGACCTGAAAGAGTTTCCTGTTTTCAGGACAACATTGTTTTCAGTGGAGTCATTGGCAGATTCCCTTGGGATGCTCCAGGGTGGGTGAGCAGCTCACTGAAGGAACATTCATCAATGCCCCAGGTACCGTTTGGTAGTTTCAGGTTGTAAGAAAATCAATTTTTTCTTACTTTGTAACTCAAGTTTGTGATGTGGAGTGCAAAAAAAAGGTGGTTTATTTTGAAAGCACTCTAAGGTTTTTCAAGAAAAGAAAGAAAGCTACTATCCTTGATTTACAATGGAAATCAGAGATGTTTAATATACTCTATGTCCTCTAAAATATAAACAAGTCTTGGGATACTCTCTAATAAGCACTATGATGTAAGTAAAAGAAAGTTGGCTTTCTTTTAAAAAGAAGCAAAGCTGGCTTCAGCTTTGCTGCCAACCTACCGAGCTGCCAGACTCGGGATGGATGCTGCAGGTGAGTTGCAGCACTGCATTTCATGCGGCAGTTCTGCCACCTACAGGCACTGAGGGCAGCTCTGCAGGGGCTTGCCTGCCAAGCTTTCTATGTACTTCTCTTTTTTTGGTCTGTTGAGGGAAGACTCCACAGCACTCAGCCCCGACCTCCGACCCATAAAAATATTATGTTCCACTTACTATATATTAAGAAAAATATTTAACTAATCTGACTCACTAACTGAGCTTGCCTCTTCCCTATCATTTATATGCTGTGGTTACAAAGAAGGGATACTGAAATCGATTTTATTAAGTGACTTTTGTAATGGGTGGCAAGTGTTAGATCAAAGCCAGAAATAGCTACAGCCTCCACCAACGCCCAGGAGCTTTGGAGGTGATATACAGACAGAACCCCCAACACCAGGTTCACCCAAAATAAGCACTGCAATGAACAATGATAGAGCAATCACTACACGGAATTTAAACAATGAGATTGAAAATGCTCTTTTTATACAAAGTGAGGGAAATAGAAGTTTTCTAACAGAGATGACAGTACCTCCAGTGAGGCAGTGTAGTGTTTCACCACTGTCTTGGGGAAGGAGCTGTTTTCAAAGCTGGGGCTAAGTGCCACACAGAGGATTCCTGTCCAGGTCCCCCACAACCAGGCTCTCACAAAGCTTTCCTGAGAGTCCTGACCACTGTGCTTGCTCTGTTCACATCCTCAGGCCAGAGATCATCACAGGCCACCATCTTGGAGCTGCCATCTGGTCTCCTTGAAGCTAAATTTCCTGACAATTAAGTCAGAACACACACACAAGATAATTAAAAGAAGTTCTCTCATCTCTCTTTCCTTACCCCAAGGGACATTTTAGAGTATATACTATTTACCAGCTACAAAACAATCGTTGTTCAATAGAGACACTTCCACCTTAAAGGCATTAAAGGGGGACTGTGATAAAGATGGGGACAGAGTTTAGCAGGGCCTGTTGTAAGGGGTGATGGCTTTAAATTGAAAGAGGGATGATTTATTTTAGATACGAGGATATAAGGCTGCTCTGGTTTTTGGATGATTGAGAGATGTGCTACAGCACGGAGGAGAAGGGACAGCTCTGACACTGTGAAGGGTTTGTGCTACTGCTTTTTCACCTGGGAAATAATTCTAGAGGGTTTCATCAGAGTACCCATCTAATTCTGAACTGAGTTTGATGCATGGTGGTGTTTGTTGGACATATGTGCCTGAAGATGTGCAGAACTTCAGTCAGACTGTGGCTGAGTTTCTCCTCTTCCAGGGTTAAAGAAACAGCTTTAACACCTCTCACAGAGGTGTGCAAGATCAAATTCCAAACCCAGGCTGCTGCTTCCACTCTTTATTTAGAGGTGGGTTGTTGGCCCATCCATCAGCTCACTCAAGCTCAGTGCAGCTTCTGAACTTCCCATTAGATAAGAACAATTAAAAACCAAGGAAAAGGGTACAGACACACAAGGGCTTTTCATTCCTCAGCAAACACTACTTTCCACCACAAATCTCTGTCAAGGAATTTCTTGCCTGATACCACTCAGGTTTGTTTACACCTGGCAGGAACATAAACTGCTTTGGTTAAGATAAGCAGAACTTCTGTGTGTCCATATGGACATGTCTAAGGCATGGAAATAACTGGAAAATAACTGGCAAATAACTGTGGGTGTGTTTAGCTGTGTAGGAGTTGTTACCTGTGTGGCCACAAGCACTTTGTAATGCACAGATTACGCATTCTGGCTTGGGTTCAAAATATCAGTATATTGACATAAATGGTGCAACTAGTGTTAGGATTTGGAGGAAAGCACAGGAAAATATTCTTGGTTTCTGTATTTGGGCCTATGTTCTCCTTTACCCTCACATCTTCAGTGTCTCTTCCCAGACTCCCTTCTCTTTTCTTTTGCCAAAAGCACCACAGGGAGCACCCCTGCCTGCCCCCCACCCCAATACCTTCTTCCAGTCCACACAGCTCTCTCTTGCTCACTTCTACCATTTTTCTCTTTTCATTCCTCTGTTTACAAGCGAAGAAAGAAAGGAGCTAAAGTTTAGACATACTCCAAAGGTATTGTTTCCAGTTGTATAAGCTTTGCCTTTGTCATGCTGCCATCATCTCTGGAGCATGGACTGCTGGCACCTGAGCTCCAGCCTTTGGGCACCTTCAGCAAGCTAGCTACCCAAAGGGAGATTGTCCTGTGACTTAAGAACCATGGAATCTGTTCTGGGACAGAAAATTCCTTTGCAAGTCTGAGTAACACCTTTCACCTCTGTGTGATCTTGGTCCATTCCTTTAACTTTCAACATAAGGATAAGGACAATCTTTGCTTCAGAGCAATGCAGTGAGATGGCCCAAAAGGGAATTTAGACTCCCTATGGAAATGAGATGCAAACGAGCACCCAAACCTGCACAAGTGCTGCCACCGGGACAGTGGGAGGTTGCACATGTGAGGTGGCCTGTCCTGTGATAACTTTGCAGTTCCTTTCACGGGGTCACACGTATTCTGAGGAGCCGCTGGCACACTGCTCTGGCCAGGATGAAGTTCTGCATGAATGATGCTGATTCCCCAGGAATGATTAGAGATATTGTGTTTTTTTTCTTCCCTGTCCTGTGGCCCTGAGAATTAATTTCTCCAACACCAGTGTACCATTATGGGGCACTGAGGTTTGCTTTCAGGCATTAGTCATGCCTTGTTAGATGATGGAAAACCAACACTTCTGCTAAACCTGCAGCATTAGTTACAGAGATACTTCTTTAATATAGGAAGGTTGGACATTAGGAGGAATTTCTTCACAGAAATGATGATTTAGACAGTGGAACAGGCTGCCCAGGGAGGTGGTGGAGTCACCATACCTGGAAATGTTTAAGGAAAGTCTGGACACGGCAGTCAGTGCCATGGTCTGGTTGACAGGGTGGTGTTCAGTCATAGGTTGGACCTGATGATCTTAGAGGTCTTTTCCAACCTAATGGAAAAGGTTCCATGATCCTGTGATTTACAACGTCTCCCTCCATGTGCTTCACTACCAGCAATTAAACCGTGAGAGAGGCCACGGGCATAAACCACACGGGCATAAACCACACGGGCATAAACCACACGG
>CM031879.1:5651978-5691510 GCA_018697195.1 Certhia americana
CGCGCACCGCCAGAGTCCCACCCCAAGAGCTCTCACAGGCAACCATCTTGGAAGCTGCCATCTGGGTCTCTGAAAGCTAAATTTCCGACAATTAAGATAGAACACCCACACAAGATAATTAAAAGAAGTTCTCTCATCCGTTTACTTACCCCAAGGGACATTTTTAGAGTATATATTATTTCACCAGCTACAAACAAAGTTGTCAATAGAGGACACTGTCCACCTGAAAGGCATTAAAGGGGGACCCGGTATAAAGATGGGGCCAGAGTTTAGCCGGGCCTGTGTAAGGCGGTGTGCTTTCAATGAAAGAGGGATGATTATTTAGAGTACGCGGATTATAAGGCGCTCTGGTTTTTGGTTTTGATGAGAGATGTTGCTAAGCACGGAGGAGAAGGGCCAGCTCTGGACCCTGTGAAGGGTTTTGCTACTGCGTTGTTCTACTGGGACTTAATTCTAGAGGGGTCATCAGGTACCCATCTAATTCTGAACTGAGTTTGATGCAGTGGTGGTGGTTTGTTGGACACTATGTGCCTGAAGATGTGCAGAACTTCAGTCCGGGACTGTGGCTGAGTTTCTCTCTTCCAGGGTTTAAAAGAAACAGCTTTAACACTCTCACAGAGGTCTTGTGCAAGATTCAAATTCCAACCAGGCTGCTGCTTCCACTCTTCTATTTAGGGTGGGTTGTTGGCCCATCCATCAGCTCACTCAATCCGTTGAAGCTTCTGAACTTCCCATTAATAAGAACAATAAAAAAAGGAAACCAGGGTACAGACCACACGGGGCTTTTCATCCTCAGCAAACACTACTTTCACCACAAATCTCGTCAAAGGAATTCTTGCCTGATAACACTTCGGGTTTGTTTACACTGGCAGGAAACATAAACTGCTTGGTTAAGATTAGCAGAATTCTGTGTGTCATAATGGACATGTCTAAGGAATGGAAATAACTGGAATAATGAAATGGCAAATAACTCGGCGGTGTGTTGAGCTGTGTAGGAGTTGTTCCCTGTGTGGCCACAAGCCTTTGTAATGCACAGATTACACATTCTGGTTGGTCACACTCATCAGTTATCTGCATAAAGTGGTGACATAGTTTTAGATTTGAGGGAAAAGAACAGGGAAAATATTCTTCGGTTCTGTATTTTGGGCCTATGTTCTCCTTAACCTCACATTTCAGTGTCTCTCCGACTTCCTTCTTTGTCTTTTGCCAAACGCACCACAGGGAGCACCCTGCCTCCCCCAACACCAAATACCTTCTTTCCAGTCCAAACAGCTCTCTCTGCCTCACTTCTACCATTTTTCTTTTCATTCTCTGTTTACAAGCGAATGAAAGAAGGAGCTAAAGTTATTAGGACTTTATCCCAAAGGTATTGTTTCAGTTGTATAAGCTTCTGCCTTGTCATGCTGCCAATCTATGGAGCAGGACTGCTGGAATCTGAGCTCAGCCATTTGGGCACTTAAGCAAGCTAGGTAACAAAGGGAGATGTCCTGTGACTTAAGCACCATGGAATCTGTTCTGGGACAGAAATTTCTTTGCAAGTCTGAGTACACCTTTCCCCCCCCCCCCCCCCCCCCCCCCCCCCCCCCCCCCCCCCCCCCCCCCCCCACTCTGTGTGATTCGTGGTCCATTCTTTAACTTTCACACATAAGGATAAGGCCAATCTTGCTTCAGAGCAATGCAGTGATGATTGCCCAACAAGGGAATTTAGAACCCTATGGAAAATGAGAGCAAACGAGCACCCAAACCTGAACAAGTGCTGCACCGGGACAGTGGGAGGTTGAACATGTGAGGTGGCCGTCCTGTGATAACTTATGCGTTACTTTCACGGGGTCACCACGTATTGAAGGAGCGCCTGGCACGCACTGCTCTGGCAGGATGAAGCTTCTGCATGAATGAATGCTGATTCCCCAGGAATGATTAGAGGATATTGTGTTTTTTTTTTTCTTCCCGTCTTTGGCCCTGAGAGATTAAGTGCTTCTTCAAACACCAGTGTACATTATGGGGCACTGAGGGTTTGCGTCAGGGCATTAGTAGCCTTGTTAGATGATGGAAACAAAACTTCTTGCTTAAACCTGCAGAAGTAGTTACATGAGAACTTTTAAATATAGGAGGTTTGGAACTAGGAGGAAGTTTTTCACAGAAATGATGAGTTTAGACAGTGTGAACAGGTGCCCAGGGAGGGGTGGATTCACCATACTGGAAATGTGTAAGAAAGTCTGGGGACACCGGCAGTCAGTGCCATGCGTCTGGTTGACAGGGTGGGTTCAGGCATAGGTTGGACCTGATGATCTTAGAGGGTCTTTTCAAACTAATGGAAAAGGTTCCATGATCCTGTGATTTTTACAACGGTCTCCTCCATGGTGCTCTTTCACTACCCGCATTAAACGTGAGAGAAGGCCACGGGAATAAACCACACGAGGCAGAAACCACACGGACACTTCAGCTGTCTCCATTTAACCTCCGATTTTAATTTAAGGTCCCTGTTTTCTAACTCCGGACCCATTTAACACCCTATTTCTCGCCGCCGGTGCCCGACGCAAACTCCCCACCTCCGGCCCGCCTCAGCCCAGGACGCTTCCGCAAAACACGTCCGCCTCGCCCAAATAGTCTGCCCCGTTGCTATGGCGCGATGACGTCACTCGCTCTGATTTTCTCCTGGGTGTTCCGCCCGGTGCGGGCGACAGCGCGGCGCGGTATTGGCTCGGGAGCGGGCCGGAGAGGGGAAAGTCGGGGCGGGGGGGCAATGGCGGCCATGGGGTGCAACCTGGGAGACACCTGTGCCTGCGACCCGCGTTACAGGTGATGAGACGGGTCGTACGGGCACGGGCTCGGCCCGGCCCGGCCGGCTCGACTCGGATCGGCTCGGCCGGCCCGGCCGGTCCGGCTCGGCTCGGCCCGACGCCGGCTCGACTCGACTCGAACCGGCTCGGGCCCGGCTCGCCGGCTCGCCCGGCAGGCCCGGCTCGGTCGGCTCGGCCGGGCCCGGCCCCGGCCGGTCGGCTCGGCTCGGGCTCGGCTCGGCCCGGCTCGGCTCGGCTCGGCCCGGCCCGGAGCTTCCGCCTCGGCGCTGAAGCCCCCATGGGCCTCAGGCTGTGCTTCTCTCTCTGTCTCTCTCTCCCCTCAGGATGGTCGGGCCGACGTGGTCGCCAACGACGCGGGGGACAGGGTCACTCCGGCGGTCGTGGCGTTCTCGGAGAGCGAGGAGGTGAGGCTGTCCCTCCGAGGGGTGCTGTGGGGAGGGGGAAAGGAGGGGGGGCTCTGTCTGTTACTCAGGCCTTCCTTTTTTATTTTCCTTTATTTTTCGTTCAGGTTGTTGGCTTAGCTGCGAAGCAAAGTAGGATAAGAAATATTTCAAACACTGTAGTGAAAGTAAAGCAGATCCTTGGGCGAAGGTAAGAGAACGGGCGTGAGAAATTTTTTCCCATTTAAAGCTGGTTTAACGTCTGAGCACTAATACTGAAGGGATCTTTTAAAAAATCGTTTTGTTATCATACTGTCACTGTACGGTTTTGTTTGGAAGAGATTTTAGTGGTTTCCTTCCTTCCAACCCCCTGCCATGGGCAGGGACGTCTTCCCGAGACCAGGTTGGTACTATGAGCTTCTTATTTTCTTCCAGCAGCAAAGAGATGCTTCTGAAGATAGAAAAGTAGAGAACAAAAATTGTGTTGTAGGCCTGAACTTGTCTGTGAAAATCAAGTTGTGAAGTATAATAACATGTTGCATGTATGCTTTTCATACATACTGAAGTTTCTTAACTGTGATTTCTTGTGACCTAATTGCTCTTGTGTTAAATCCACTGTGGTTTTGTTTGCATGAAACTTTGTGTTGCCTTTATTGCAACAGTGAAATTATCAGTTAGTGCCTGTTGTGATTCCTGTTAGTGGAGCTGTGATAGTTTGCACTGGCAATTACAGTGACAGTAGAACTGAACCTCTTGTGTTGGAGTTAACATCAGAGATGTGACAAAACGTTTTAGCAATGATCCAGCTGTGTGTTACAGCCCTTTCACTGACAGGAGCCGACAAGATGTTGCCCATTCTGGAGTATTTCTCAGCATTTTTGAGATGCAGAACTTTACTGAAATATTTTATAATGTTCGTGGGGGTTAGCAGGTTAAAACAATGTGCTGGGTTTTAGTTTTTCTTTTCCATAAGTAGTAGGTATTTTTTCAATCATAAGTTTTGGGAAAGGAGAAAGAAAGATGCCACCAAACAGAACAGTTGGGTTTTCTTCTATTCTTTAAATGTATCTGTTGAGTGAAAACAGAAGTGTTTGGTTCAAGTATAGCTTGATGTGTTGGAGATGTTAAAAGCAGTATCAGCAAGATTGTGCAATTAACCTTGAATGCGTGATTTATTTTGTTATTTTGAATTTTTATGGACAGCTCTGGTGACCCTCAGGCACAGAAATATATTGCAGAAAGCAAATGCTCTGTGAGTATGATGATTTGTATAATTTTATGCTTTTCTTGTCATTGTTTGGGCCACACCATGTCCGTGTTCTGTAGCATTCAGCTCTCATCATATGATGTCCCTTTGCTGCTGTGTGGAACATTTCTGTTTTTATCTGGTCTGCCAGCATAATATAGTTAGTTCCAATAGAAAATTTTTTATCTCTTGGCTGTTCTCCAGAGGGATGAATCCTAATATATTTAGGTAGTAGCATTGTGGTTTTTCTTAGAGCTGGTAGAAGATACTCAAGTTGCAGCACCTTGTGATTAACATCTTTAACCAGTTGGTTTTATCTCAGTATTTAATTTCCACAATGCTGTCCTTGTTGCTAGAAAATTTTGCAAATCAGGAGAAAAATTATTCTGGAAAGTACATTCATAACAAAGGAGTGAGTTTTTCCCTGGGTTTTGACTGTTCCTGTTGGTGTGAGTTTATAAATAGTTGGGGGTTTTCTCATGGAATATAACCAGGAGTGTACTTTTGTTCTAATCATTGCTTTTGTACTCAGGAAAACTTAATAGAAAGGGAAAATCTAGGCTCTTTAAGTTCTTAAATGTCCTTGTTGTGTCTGTCATATGGTACAGGTCTTTTTGTGATCTTTGATAAGCATCTTGAAAGTGTTTATTCCCTTGTAGTAGAATACTAATGCAGAGAGTGTTTACACAGTCCAGTGCTTTTTACTTTAAACAGAGCCTAAATCAAACATTACTTTTTGTTACTAACCAAATTACTGTCTAACAAATTTTGTTGGTTTTGCTTACAGATAATTGAGAAGAATGGAAAACTTCAGTATGAAATAGATAACAAACTTATTAACCCAGAAGATGTGGCAAAACTAATTTTCAGTAAAATGAAAGGTATATAATAATTAAATTCATAACACATTTTAGCTTTTTAAGCTGTCCTTTTAAGATGTTATTTTTTTTCATTTTTTTCCTTTTACTCACCATGCTCTGCCTGTGTTTCTAAACAGAGACTGCCCAGTCTGCATTGGGTTCAGATGTGAATGACGTTGTTGTCACTGTACCTTTTGATTTTGGAGAGAATCAGAAAAATGCCCTTGGGTAAGAGCTTTGAGGTTTTTCTGTTATTTTATGTGCTTAAATCAGATGGGCTGGAAGATCAGCAGTGGGAATTCAGTGACTGGCAGTCAAGATATTGGGATGTTACTTAAACTGGGAAAATATGAAAGCAGGAGATTAAATCCTGAGTTGAGAAACTTTTAATGTAATTTGCTGATGTGAACAAAAGGAAATTCAGAATCACTGAAGTGAGAGGAAATTTCTGTTTCATCAAGGATAGAACCTAATTTCAGATTAGGATCTTCAGTGACCCCTTTGAAATGCAAGGAGTTTCTCACCCTGCTCCATAATTTCCCCTCCTTGCCCTTTGTACTCCCAAAGTGGAGCTACATGGCCACTTGAGGTCTGCTTTGTCAGAGTGCAGATATGGAACACATACCAATACTACTTGGAAATTCTGTTTGGAAACACTTTTGCTCTTACAGTTCCTCACTAGGAAAACATAAGCATTTATGCAGCATGTGCTGCATAAATGGCAGCGTGTATTTCTGCTTTCTGATATGTAGAAGCCCTTACTTTAACTATAATGAAAGAAAGAAATAAAACACACTTAAAAGTTGGTCAGAAAACAACAAGCTGGGAATTTGCAATGTCTATAAATGAAACATTTTATTGCTCTGGTGTAACTTCAAAGTGGAGGAAACAAGTTATGGTGTGTTGCCAAGGTTACTGAAGTTTCAAGAAAACATGTAAGTTAAATGTTGCAAGTGAGGCACAGTAAATAATTTTCTTTACCCGTTGAAATAATGTATCAAGGAGTTTTAATACCACACCTGAAGTTGCAAGTTTGGTTTAGTGTGGGGTGTATGTGTGGGTATTTTGTAGTTTTTATGGGCTGTGTAGTCTGATGGACCAGTGCTTTTTTGACAATGAGCACACAGCAGATCCAATTATTTGAAGAACACAGTAGCAACTGGCCCTGGTACTTCTCCAGTCACTCAGTTTTGTTAATACCACGCTATAAACAAGGTCTGATTAGGTGGCACGTGTAGTTCAGGTGAAATCTTAATAGTGTGTGACTGTAGTGAGTGAGGTCATTGAAGTAAAATGAAATGCTGTTATGGCTCATTGCAGGGAAGCAGCTGCAGCATCTGGGTTCAATGTTATGAGATTAATTCATGAACCGTCTGCAGCTCTCCTCGCTTATGGAATTGGCCAAGATTCACCCACTGGGAAAAGGTAAAATTCTAATATTTTACTTCTTTTTAAGCTGCTGTACTTAAATCCTGAGAAATCTTAAATGAGGGAATGCTGTGTTGCCTTAGCATGAGGCTTATTTTGCTTTTTTCTCACAAGACAATAAGCATTTAGAAGTTGTAATTTTGTAGTGCATTAAATCCCTTTGTTTTGGTCTTTATATTTTGAGAATTGTCGTTAAAGATTTGTCCCCAGTTTGTGACTTTCTGTTTAATAAGCTGATTGGCTTGAAGAAAAATGCATTCCTTTTAAAACTTATTTTGTCATAGCTGATTTTAACGGTGGGAGATGGGATCATTTTACATGGACTGGAAGAACTAAAGCAGACCTCCTGGGTTCACTAGGTGCTTTATGAATATACAGATAATTAATTTTCAAAATAGCAAAGACTGCTGTCAGCGTGAACTATTTTTCTTTTTTGCTGTTTCTTTACCATTCCCATATACTTCTTGTCTGATTAAAACTTTCAATACATGGTGATAATCTTTTGACAGTGTGTCAAAATTAATGCTACTTTCAATTTTTTTTTAATGTGACAGCAACGTGCTGGTTTATAAACTGGGTGGAACATCACTTTCTATCACAGTCGTAGAAGTAAACAGTGGAATATATCGTGTACTCGCTACGAACACAGATGACAGCATTGGTGGAGTTTGCTTCACAGAAGCTCTAGCACAACACTTAGCTTCTGAATTTCAGAGGTAAGATTTGAATTCCAAGTATGTTGCTGTTAGGACAGGAACTTCATTATGTGGTGCTTGCTTAAAAAAAAAAAAGAAAAAATCTAGCAGACTCTCTGTGAGTGAAATTTGGGGCTGAGGAGGAAGGCTGGGAAATGCCAGAGTTTGGGTGGATGTTGCCTGAAGTTGGTGTTGAGTTATAAGGGCTCAGCTATGGACTCTGCTGTGTTAAGATGTGTGCAAACTTTCAATAGTGGCATTGTAGTTAATACAAACATATTTACAAAAAAGAGTTCAAGAGATCTAACCTGTTTTCCCTTTCAGAAAGAGTTACCACTCGATTTCCTGCTTTTTTAAACTGGCTTTTTTTTTTTTTTTTTTTTTTTTTTAAAATACAGGTCTTGTAAACATGATATTAGAGGAAATCCCAGAGCCATGATGAAGTTAATGAACAGTGCTGATATTGCAAAACACTCTTTATCAACCCTGGGAAGTGCAAACTGTTTTGTAGATTCATTGTATGATGGATTGGATTTTGATTGCAATGTGTCCAGGTAAGGCAGATCTTGAAGCTACTGAAGTCTTTCTAGATGGTAAGCTTTGATTTCTGATGGTGTTTATTTTAGAGAAGGAAGTGAGATTGAAGGCAAATTTGCTGTTTCATGTTGATAGTTCTGTTATGCTGCAATCTGTAGTGGTCAGGGCAGTCACACAAGGAGACCTCATTTTCAGAGTCTGGTTGTTGATGGCAGGGGAGTAGATACTGTAATGAATCAAGGTGGCTGTTTCCTTCCCCTTGTTGTTTTTGTTGTACTTTCTTTAAAGAAAAGGTGGCTTGTGGACTCTTCATCTAAATGAGATTCAGAATTGTAGGAGTCCTGGAAGTCTTGATGTTGCTTCTCAGTGAAAGCTGGAGCAGAAAGATACTTTCTTTTTGTTCTTTCTGCTGTGTCCTACTTAGTCTCTTTTCCCTTGGGATGATCTCTTACTGAGATTTTTAGCTCACTTTGGTTGCTCTTCCAGGCAGCAGCAGCTTTAGCAAAATGAAACAGACTTTTCTATTCCAGAGCTCCAGCAGTTGGAGCTGCTCAAAAAAGGCACAGCATGTTTGAAAGTGTGAGAAGCAGTACTGTATGAATATGTATGGGTCAGCTCACTTTTGGATCAGGATGCCAATCCTGTGGACCAGTGTTGCAGACTTTGTTTCGTTGTAGCCCTGCAGAGTAGAACTTCATTTGCAGGCTTGAAAGAGACAAAAGCAAGCACAAATCTGGTTTTTAATTTGCTTAATCTACTCCCTGTGTAAAAATCAGGACACAGCTTGGTTTGACTCTAAAAATTGAGTCCTGGTATCCATTTTAAAGATCCTGAAGCAGTTCCAGGATTTTTCTTTATTTTGTGGGCATGAGTCAAGACAGCAATACTGCTGTTGTCAAGACAACAATACTGGTTTGTTTTCTCTAGAGTGTGCTGAAGAAGAATGAACATGCATCTGTGTAGGTGTTGTTGATGGAACTAATGGCACAGATACTTCACAACAACAAAATCACTTGAAGATTAATAATGGAAAATGATTTTTTTTTTTTTTAAATCCCCTTAGTACCAGCTGGAGAACTAAAACATAATCTAAAAATCATTGTTCTTCCATTTCAGGTATTTGTCTCTAATGGATGACATGATCCGTTTTGAATGTTTTATTTTTCTCTTTTAGGGCCAGGTTTGAACTCATCTGTTCTTCACTTTTTAGTAAATGTGTAGAAGCAATTAAAAAGCTCTTGCAGCAGGTTGGATTTACAGCAGATGATATTAATAAGGTAATAGTAGAAATCATTTCTCTAGGATGCTTCTACAAGAACAATATCATGGGGCCTGTTTTCCTTGCAGACCGAGATTATTTCATGGTATATTTAAGCAATTTTGAACTGGGATCCAACAAAGTTTATAGATTGAGGATCTTTAGAACTTCTGTATTTGCTTTCATTTCAGGTATTTGAAGTTAAGTGCAAGGTAGAGTCACATTCAATTATGTGTTTTTACTGCTGCATATTGAGTAGGTGGGGAGGATTTTTCTCTGTTTAGTGCATTTGTGTAAGTCTGCCCAAATTCAAGCTGAGGAATACCTTCCTTAAGTTCAGTCTGTGGGCTTTGTTCTGCCTTCATTTGACTTCGGGCAGGTTTTTGCTGACGCTTCTGAAGAAAGTGATTTGTTCAGCTTTAAGTCAAAACTTTGCCAAAGTGTCCACTTGGTGTCTGTGCTCCTCCTTGCTGGCTTAAAAACCACATGGGGTGCCAAACCAGAGATCCAAATCCCAAACCAATCCCAAAGATGGGGAGCAAGGCAGCAGATAGTAGTTTAATTCATGTCTCTCTTGCCTTGGTGTAAGAGAGGAAATTCATTTCCCCTTCTTTGTACCCGTGCAAATGGTGCAGCATTCATTGCTGCTGGAATTTGCTCATCAGGTCTGTAGCTAAAGCTGCCTGGTGCTTTCAGTGGCACTTGATGCTGTTTCAGACTCTTGGTGTTTGCTGTGTCACATCTCAGTTTCTCTGATGGATAATGAAGGATCCCAGGCCACTGTTCAAAGAATGGCTTTTGTTTTCTAGTGGCAGTGGTTTTTAGGTGGCCTTTTAGGCTTTCAGACTAATGCTTTGAATGGAGAGCAGTGGAACACTTTAAATATAAAAATCAATAACTTCAGAGTTGTAAATTAGGTTTGTGTTTTACATGAGGAAAAGTGGGAATTAGCTTTGTTTCCAGATCTGGCTGATTTCAACAAAATAATAAGACTGTAATAAGACTTGGACTTATGGATAAAACCTGACTTGCTCCTTCCTGCAGGTGTGTGATGGAAGGGTGAGTAGCAAGCAGCACAAGTTACAACATGGGGAAATTTCAGATTTCAGCAAAGGAATGTATAGTATGAGGGAAATCAGATGCTGAATTAAGGACCTACAGAGTCATTGGAATATGTGTCTGTGGAGAAAATCTCCTGAGCAGCCTGTTGTAACTGTGCCTGTTCTGGCCAGGAGGTTGGACTGGATCACCTCTGAAAGTCCCTTTCAATCTGATGTTCCTTTTGTGATTAATTTTTCAATTTTCAAAGTGTTACTTTACCTAGGTGTTTCTTGCTGTAAGAGAAAACTTTTCAAAGGCATCATATTTCCTTTAATTTCACAAGCAAAAGTATCAGAAATCAAAGATTACATCAGTTTTTGTTTCAACAACTGCAAATGATAAAATATCCCAGAGCCATTTGCATTTCTGTACGGCAGGGTGTGACCTGTCTGTTTTATTTCACAGACTAAAGATTTGAAATTATTATGGTGTGTTTTCCAGGTAGTTCTTTGTGGTGGGTCTGCTCGAATCCCAAAGTTACAGCAGCTGATCAAAGAGATTTTCCCAGCTGTGGAATTACTGAATTCAATTCCTCCAGATGAAGTTATTCCCATTGGTGCAGCCATAGAGGCAGGAATTCTGCTAGGGAAAGAGAATACCTTGTTAGAAGAAGATTCACTCATTGAGTGTTCTGCCAAAGATATTCTTCTTAAGGTAAGGCTAAAATTAGAATATTTGAAAATTTTACTGCTGCAGTGAATATATAGCACAGATTATTACAATCACTGTGTGATTGATGTTAGAGAAACAGCATTGGTTTATTACTACTTCTACAGATTTGTTGTAGATCAGCAGTACATGGTATCTTAGGTTTAATGACAAAAAATTTGACAGGAAAAACTGATTTTAAGGGGAGATAGATTTTATCTTTCCTATGTTGTAAAAGTTGCACTTCTCATTTATAGGAATGTCAGGGGTTTTTACTTGCTGTGATGGTAAATGTGACAGAGGGAATGAAGATTGGATTTCTTTTCTTGTGGAGCACTGTTATAACACTTCCAGCTCAGTGAAGCACCGAAGCAAAACATGAACTCTATTCTTTTGGTTTTTTTTTTTCTTTTTTAAGGGAGTAGACGAGTCAGGGGCTGACAAATTCACAGTACTATTTCCATCAGGGACACCACTGCCAGCTCGAAGGCAGCACACCCTACATGCTCCTGGAAATATTTCCTCTGTGTGCCTTGAGCTGTATGAGTCATTGGGGAAGAGTCCCATGAATGAAGAAGAGAAATTTGCACAGGTGAGTATGTGCACACTCCTGTACACTTTTAACAGCAGCCACCTGGAAATCAGTTGGACCTGGAAAAAAAAAGGAAACCAATTCCACCAATACCAAAACTTGTTGTTAGAAAATTACAGTGACGTGCATCTCTTTGGTATTGGTCTTTAATTATTCTTTTTGGACATACAAAATATTGAACTACTTTGTAAAGAAACTGAAGTTTCCTGTTTGAATTCCTAAAGGGCTGACACAGTTTGACACTTGGCACTACTGTAATAAGATCACCTGGGATGAGAGATCTTTACTAGATATTCCAGTAGTGCACAATTCCGCTAATGTGTTCATTATTTTTTGATCTTCCTAGATTGGACAGTATTGGTATTAAATATTCAATTTATCACATTATGGTAAGATGAAATGATTCTACCAAATGAGGGTTTAAAGTGGTTGATTAGGAGTCAGCCTAGAGAGAGTCAGCTTTGTTGAAACAGTTATGTACTTTCCTTGGAAAGCATCAGGGAAGGGGCAGATGGGTGTGAAACTGATGGAATGTTTAAGAAAATTGTTATTCCACCTTAATTCTGCCCAAATATCTTTATAGGGGATAGGGAAGGGCTGGTACTTAAAATTAGTGATTCTAAAGGACACTGTGGGAGTGGTAGGTACTTCATCTATTTCAGGGATAGATACTGGGCCAAATCACAAAAACAATAGTGCAAATAGCTAAAATGCATGAACTTTCACATCTCAGCTGTTGTGTCACTTCCCTTAAACTGCTGCACAAGAACTTGAAGAACCTCTTATAATCAATCTTTTTTTTTTTTAATAGATTGTACTCCAGGATTTAGATAAAAAGGAGGATGGCCTACATGATATACTGACTGTTCTCACTATGAAAAGGTACCCAAAACTCTTTTTGTTCTGCTGTTTACCCTGCTGTGTTACACTTCTGACAAAGCAGTCTTTACTCCTGTTACAGAGTATTTAATTTTTTTTGAGAAATTTCAACATTTCATTGGTCCCAGGGCTGTGTAGTCCTAGCAGGGATAAATTCTGTAGAAATGTGGGTTTTCTGCAGTACCTTTGGTGCTGTCATTGTTTGATTCCTAGAGAAACAAAGCTTAATACAGTTGTGTAGATTATTTTTAGCAACTGCTTAACTGTTGATCAGTTTAACCATGCTCAAGAGCAGTCAGGATCTCAAACTTCCTGTGGAAGTGGGTTGGGTAGCTCTGCTCAATGCCCACACTCTTGGGAAAAACTGAAGGAGATTTTGTCTTTTTTAGTTATGAAGGATTGTAGAATTTACTGGCTCTGTCCTTTCAGAGGCACGGTTGTTAAGCAGAGAAACAGTGCCACGAGAAATTTCTACTTGCTTCAAAATACTCTATTTTCTTACGTTAGCTACCAGGTGTATTAATGCTTGGTAATAGACCTCACCTAAAATGTCTTGTTTGTCATACAGAGATTTATACTGAGCACTGATAAGGAAAACATTTGGGGGGTTATAGATGCAACTGTCATGCAGAAATACAGAATTCTTTGGAAGGAGGTTTAAGTAATATTTAGGTGAAAAAGGGAGTTTAGTAGAGAACATCTATTTGTACCTAAATATTTTGTGTCTGTGTGCCTAGCTGAAGTAGGACTCAATATTGTTTCTTAATTCTTGACAATGAAGGCTTTCCTTGTTGAAGGAGATCCTTGGAATTTAAAGACTACTTACACTTCAAAAGTCAAGTTCTCACGCTGTGACAAGACGTGTTTATCAATCCATTGCTGTTACTCAGTTCTCACAGGGAATATTTTGAATAATTTTACCACATATTCTATTTACAAACCTGTACAAAATAAATTCAATTGCAATATTTAAATGTGTTCCTAGATGTATAGGAACATATACTATAAGGGCAAGAAGTGCATATAAAAACACTGACTAAATTAAACTTAGTTTCATATGTGTTGAAGCATGTTTGTCCCTGGATATTATGATGTTGATCTGTCTTCCTTTTATCTGTCTGGAGACTATTGTTTTATCCTCTCTGGTACATCCAGTAACATAGTAAGTGTTGTGTTGAGATAATCCTAAACATAACTCTCTCTCTTATCTAGGGATGGATCCTTGCACGTTACCTGCACAGATCAAGATACTGGAAAGTGTGAAATCATCACTGTTGAAGTGGCATCATAGTCCATTTTGGAAGGCAACGTTTTTCTAACTTGATTTTTGTCTCTTACTGGCTTTTCTGCCAAAGCAGTGACTCTCTGTGATGACTCTCATGATTCTTAGAGGACTGTAATAAACTAAAGTAAAATGCCACCAAGTTAATTTGCCACCAAGTCTGTTTAGAGTGTGGTGCAAAAGGTTAGTCAGGACATGTGAATAGCAGATCATTGAATTATCAGTACTTGAATTACAAAATTGAAAGTACAAATGCTTGTGCCTGTGGTTCAGCAATGAACACATTACATAGTTTGAAGATTTTTTCTTGACTGATCAGGTCTTGTACCTACTCAGGCAGTGCATCTGTGGTTTCAGTAGTATAGCTTTGAACCAGTGAGAACAAGACTGGTGAAACTCCACTCTCTGGTAATTATACTGGAACCCTGTGTGGTCTTGATATTGCCCAAAACCATGAAGGTGGAGCCCATTTGCGCTGGCCTCTTGAGCAGGTGAATTTTTTTTTCAGCAGGTTTTTTTCCGTAAAATGGTTTTGTGATATTACCTGAGAAATGTAAGAGTTAAGTGTGCCTATTTATATGTTATTAAAAAATACATTTTTTAATGCAGATCCTGGCAATCTCCATTCTGTGTAGCACTGTTTTAAATCTGTATTGTCATACATTTGTCTGGGTATAAACTGGCAGGTTTAATAACGAGATGGAGCAGGAAACTCTGGTTATGGAATATGAGGGTCTCAGCCTCAATTGCAGTTAAGGGACAACAGTTCAGTGCTTACAATAATGTTACCTTGTAAAATACAAAGTGTCACGGAAGAGCCTGAAAAATTAGAGAACACAGAGCAAGGGTTACCTCTCTGGGTTTGAAAATGGTTGTATTCCATTCCCTGGGGTTTGAAGCGAGCTTGAAAACCCCTTCAATAACCTCCTGAAAGGAGCCGTCCTGCAGTGCTGGCTCGGAAAGCCTGGATGTGGCACTCAGTGCCTGGTTCACAATGTAGTGTTTGGGCAGAGGTTGGACTCGATGGTCCCAGAGGCCTTTTCTAAACTAATCGCTTATGTGATTCTGTCAAAGCCACGTTAACAGTAAACACCTCATCTGATGAGTGAGGGGTGGTGACAGTGTAACTTTTTTTTTTTTTCTCCCCAAGAAGTGCCGGGACCATTTCTCCGAGGCTCTTTTAGTTCTGCAGCTGAGGAGCCTGGGAAAGAAGCTGCCTCACGCTTCCCCCCGCCTGCCCCGGAGGCACGGCGGAGCTCTATAAGAACAAAAGCGCCATGGCTTTAACTCCGTCCCGCTCCCTTCCCGCCGCTCTCCGCCCCGTTCCCGCCCAGGGCCCCCTCACGCCAAAGGCGGGAAAGGGCAGAGCGGGCGGAGCCGCGCGCGCGCCGGGCCGCCCTCAGCGCTCCGCCTCCTTCCGGCGGGGGGCGGAGCCGGCGCGGCCCCCCCCCAACATGGAGGGCTGGCGAGGAGGTGAGGGGGGAGCGGGCTGGGGACGGAGCCCACCCTCCCCGGGGCTCTGCTGCCCCCGGGCTCTGCCCGCCCTGCTCCGGGCGCTGAGGGGCCGGGACGCATGGGACGGGAGGACGGGCGGGGAGGCTCTCGGCGGTGGGAGCCGCTAGCGGTCCCTGTCGCCTGGCTCTGTCAGGGCTGTTCCTACCGCCTCTATCTACAGCCCCCCGGCGGGGCGGGGAGGGAAGGGCTGGGGGCCCTGCCCGCTGCCTCAGGGGAGCTGTGGGAGGAGGGCGGGAGATGCCTGGGGGTAAACCTGGAACGGGGGTGGGAGGCGGGGAGAGGCGGTGGATGGCGATGGCCGCGGGAGAAGCACCGCCGCCCCCTGCCGAGCTCTGTGACCTGCGGCGGGGGCCGGGCCGGGAGAGCCCCGGGGGGAGGCGGGCACGGCCCTGCAGCCGGCCGACCCCGCTCGGGATTCCATCCAGCCCCTAGATCCCCGTGATTCCCGGGCGCTGGCGCCCTGCGGAGTGCTCGTCCCTCTAAATCCGCCTGGCTGACAGGGCACTCGCGATCCTTCTGGATAAGGGCTGTGGGTCTCTATCTCCTCGACCGGTCACCATGGTTGCATCGTTGCGCTTGACTACAGAAATTTGGCGGTCTTGTTAAAGAACGGATGTTTCTTGCTTGCCGTAGTTCAGTTATACGATGCTGTAATTCTAGAAAAATTGCTCGGTGCTTAGTGTATCTTTCGCCTGTGGAAGTCTCTGCCCTCCAAAATATTTTTCTTTAGAAGTGTACGTACCGTGCAGAATAAAGGTGCAGGGAGTGAATCATTAACTTGTTTCATTTGACCTGTTAGAGAAGGCTTGAGTTGGAGACATTGCAGTTTTACAAAAGAGTCGTGGGCTGCTGTCACAAATGGTAATGTGGGGACTCTGGGATGAGGCATAATGATTTCAATTTAGCTGAGACATTAAATAGGATTCTCTACCAATTTTCTTATTGTAGCCTGGTATGTGCCATGTCTAGCTTCACTTGAGACCCTCCAAGAATTATGTAGGAAGGAAAATCTCACATGTAAATCCATTGGAATCACCAACAGGAGTCTAAAGAGTTATGAGGTGGAATATTTGTGTGACTACAAGGTAGAAGAGGTAAGAGAAACGCAGACCAATTTGATCACTCTTTCAGATGAAATTTGGAAGCAAGTCAAAGGTAGTTTTGCTTATAATATAAAGCAGCAGGCAGTAAAGATAAAGCTTTTGCTGGCATCAAATGAAATGTATTTTAAACTTTGAACTGTAAACAGAAAGTGGTGTAAACTGCCACTTTCAGTATGTGGAAGGAAGATCTTTTCCTGAAATTACAGACATATTAGAATATGAAATGTTTCACCTTTGCATAACTGATGCTGATGCTTTAGGGTGGTAGCTCACTGTGAATTATGATGCTTCTCCTTTATTTACAGAATCCATGTGTATTTCTCTCTTGATTCTTTTAGTCTGTTTGATGAAGAATTAGGGCCATGTGCTGCAAATGGTTTCATGTGAAATTCAGTCTCAGGATTTGTCCTTGTTACAGTTATTTGTCCTTTTTAAATAAGTGAAAAATGTATGCTGCTTCATTGTAAATTAATTTCTGTTCAGGGAAGATGGTTGATATTACCAATAGTGGGCTTTAGACATTTTTTCTGCTAAATTTTGGTTTTAATTTTTTTTGTTCTATATGTGATACTACTGTATTCTGCTTGTGTATACGAGTCATACAGCGAGTTAGCATAACTTACCACCTGCCTTGACAAACTAGCCTCCTCCTCCTCCAGGTATGCTGTTAGCAGAGTTCATCCCAACTTTTGATTTCTTTGCCCCTAGAGATGATTTGTAAAGTATGCAAAGTTGTGCTGTAAGTTAATTTGGTAAAAAAAACCCTGATTTTTCTCTTTCTCCCCAGTTGTAATTTTTATGGGGACACCAAGGCCTTCTGCCCTGTGTGCTGATCCTTAACTCCAGAGTTCTTGTGTTTGTCTGTGTGCTCTGTGATGCTGGATTTCAGCAATATTAACTCCGGCTAAATCTGTATCTGTTTCTGTATTTCAAGGGCAAAGCATACTATCTTGTGAAATGGAAAGGATGGCCAGAATCTTCAAATACTTGGGAACCTCGGAAACATCTGAATTGCCCTCTGCTTATTCAGAACTTTGTTAGAGACAAGAATGAATACTTGTCTCGAGGGAGAGAAGGCAAAGCAATGAAAGTGAGAAATCATGTTAAAACTTTGAAACCTGCGATTGCAGATTATATTGTAAAGAAGGCTAAACAAAGAATAGCTCTGCAGAGGTGGAAAGAAGAACTCAACAGGAAAAAGAATCACAGAGCAATGATTCTGGTAGAAAACACTGTGGATCTTGAAGGCCCTCCTTTAGACTTCTACTACATCAATGAGTATAAACCTGCTCCAGGAATAAATGTGCTCAATGGAATAACAACTGGCTGTGAATGTGCTGACTGCCCTGCTGAGAAGTGCTGTCCAAAGGAGGCTGGGTTTATTTTGGCTTACAATAAACGTAAGAAATTGAAAATCCAGCCTGGCTTGCCCATCTATGAGTGCAATTCATATTGTAGGTGTGGGCCTGACTGCCCAAACAGGATTGTACAGAAAGGCACCCCGTATTCCCTCTGCATCTTCAGAACCAACAATGGCCGTGGCTGGGGAGTAAAAACCCTCCAGAAAATTAAAACCAACAGTTTTGTGATGGAGTATGTTGGAGAGGTAGGTATGTATTTATTTCATATAGGTGAATTACATGCAGTCAAGGAAATATTAGATAAAATCCTAATGAGCTTTCTCTCAGTTTTAGCACTTCTTGACTTCTTCACCCAGAGGGTCAGACACTGGAACAGGCTCTCCAGGGAGGTGATCATGGCTGCAAGCCTGACAGAGTTCATGGAGTGTTTGGACAATATTCTCAGGCACATGGTGTGATTCCTGGGGATGTCCTGGGCAGGGTCAGGACTTGGTGACCCCTGTGGGACTCTTCCAACTCAGGATATTCTGCATTACTACTATATAATAGATCAGTCTGCTTTTGAGTAGAGAGATACAGGGACATTCAAGTCAGCAGCAAAATTATGTTGTCTAGAACATTCTTTCATTCTAGAGCAGTTCTAAAAAGTCAAAAGTAAAAGGAATATTTATCTCATATGGCACTAAAGAATTATTTTGGATACATGTCCTAATAGTATTTCTAAAGGCAAGTTCTTAATTTATTTTATGGCAATCATATTCTTCATTCTTCCCCAGTCATCTTTTTTGTAGTTTCTTCCATTCCCAAAGCACAATTGTTATGAAACTCACTGCACAGTTTTTCAGTCCCTTTTCTGTTTTGTCTGAACTTCTAAGGTAGTATTTCTAAGCATATTTATTTTGATTAACAGCAAGAATAAGACTCATCGTACGGACATTGTCTGTTTACTCATTCTCACACTATTGCAAAGAGAACTTTTATGTTATAAATACAGCCCTTGAGTTACTCTTGAGATTTTGTATTGCCCTGTTTTTATGTGGTTCAGCCTCTGCTGTATTCCAGGGCTCTTCACACCAGCAGTTCCTGGCAGCCTCTCTTTTACAGTATGTTGCACTTCTACCACAAATTTGCCTTGCTACTATGTTGACTCAAAGTATTTCCTTCTGTCCTTTTTACAATGTTTATGGTCTTAAGTAGATGCTCCATGCTTCCTGCCCCAAAGCTTCTAATTCATAATGTTCATCCATTGCCTTTTAATATACAAAAGGTCACACTCCAAATATCTCTGTTAATGCAGAAAGGTGATTATGTATTTTTTTTTGCTTAAAGGAAAGAGTGTTTACCGTTTCACCTGAATCTACTTAATATCTACTACTGAGTTCTTATCTGTCAGATTTTAGAGGGATTTGTTGTCCAATTCCATCACATTTTGTATCTCTTGCTGCCAAATTATGATTTCTTTGCTGAATCTGCCCAACAGAATGTGTTTAATGTGACAGGCTGCAGATGAAGTTGTTTAATCTGTTTCGTCTGTTGATGGTGACACAATTGCCTAGTTGAATAGCTTGAGCTTTGTGATGTCTGTCTGAGCTGCTGTGAATAGGATCTTTCATTGCAGTCAAAAATAGCAGGAAGAGATGCTTCTGGGAAGAGAGGAAATGAATATTGGGCTGTAGATGTGGCTGGGGTTTAAAGACTGATACCTGTTGATCATCTTTGCAAAGAGAAAAGGTTGCATCTTGTTTTTGTGTGAAATAAACAAGGCTTTCTGGGTAAAAAGGAAAAAAGTGTGTATGGAGAAACTTCAGGTAAAAACAGTTGATTGTACTGTCATCATCAAAACTATTAATAGAGGGTGCTGCTGTGCTTTTTTTTTCCTCAGACAAGGTAGTGCTGTGCATCAGCTGTAGATAAATTGCACCCAGAGAAGCCTCAGTCAGTAATAATTAATTCAGCTGTATGTACTCTAATGTATTCTTCATTCATTAGATGGAATGCTATTTCAACATCAAAAACTTATTGTGGTATTTTTTACTAAGTATTTCTCTAACTTGACTGTGATTTCTCTTTTCATTTAGTAATAGTTAAGAATATGACACAAGTTTCTTTTTTTTTTTTTTTTTTTTTTTTTAGGTGATTACAAGTGAGGAAGCAGAGAGGAGAGGCCAACTCTATGACAACCAGGGAAATACATATTTGTTTGATTTGGACTATGACTCAGATGAATTTACAGTAGATGCAGCTCGATACGGAAATGTGTCCCACTTTGTGAACCACAGTGTAAGACCCTGTTCTGTATACTAAGAATATGGAGAATTGTCCTAATTGTGCTAGAAATATCTTATACTGTAAACATTTCTTTACTGTACTCACAGTTTTTCTGGAGTAGTTTGCTTCATGCCAGCACAGTCCAGTTAATCAGATGATTTAATAAATAGAATACTTAGCTGTGGATTGAGACTGCCTACAAAAATCTGGGGGAGAGATGCTGCCTGAAGTGGACATCCTATAGGACTGGAATTTTCACTGAATCAGCTGGTTCTAGACAACCAAATTAGGGTTGGTTTGGGTGTGTTTTTACCTAACATGTGACAGGTCCTTAATAAAATTAGCCAGAATTGATGATGATCAGAGGTGACAGGAATTGATGTGTTATTTTGTAGCCGGGCAGGATGGAATGTTACTCTGAAGTTCATCCTGCAAACTTGGTAGAGGAAAAAGAGAAAATTCCTGCGCTTTCTTAGGTATCTACAGAGGAGAAATATAATTTTTCCTCCTAATCTAAACTTTCCAGAGAACTCAAAAGTAAGTTTTAACAAGCAGTTTTTGTAGTGTTTTGTTCAAGTTCAACTGAAGTACCTAAATCAAGAAGGCTGAGCTGCATTTGTAAGAATTCCTGAACAAAAACTTATTTCTTACTAATCCTATGTTTGTGAGGTATGCAGTCGGCGTTCTACAAATGCAGAAAAATTCATGTCTTTTTGGTTTGTGAGATGATGATGCTTGTATTTCATGCAGGCTTGCCAGGGAAAAGGATGGAGAAGAGTTTTAGATACAGACAGTTGCTCTTTCACAAATGGAAGTGAAATATTCTCAGTCTTCGGTGTTAAGTTAAATGTCTGTAACTTCTGATGCTTTAACATGTGATATAATTCACTGTTAAAGAACAAAAAGCAGGTGGAGTTTAACAGTCTCAAGGACTACTGACTTCTGACACTTAATCCAGAGAAAATGAGGAAGTGGTTTCTAGTTTTAGCTTTGTGACCTTCACCCTCCTCCTAGCACCCAGACCATGGCAGGGAATTCAGAAGCCAAACAGGTTTGCAGTTTACAGTATAAATTTATGCATTGTATGAAGATGTTATCTCTGGCCTGGAAGCAGTGCTTAAACAACAGTACAGAGCAGTGAGTTTGTGGGGCTTAAAACACGAGGTTGGTTTTAGTTTTCTTTCAACTTTAATTCTTTTTATGGGTTTTGTTGGCACATACTAGCCTCTGAATGTAGCGCTGATTATTTTGTCACCATTTTTGTTGTCACCTTGGAAGGTGCCTTTTTTTTTTATAGGTTGTTACATATTAGTGTAGTCTGCCCATTGTGCAAAGGTTGCCTTCCTGGAAGGACTTGAATCTGAGCTACGAATGTTCTCCATTATTGCAATTTGTTGATTTCAGAAGATAACTTAATTGCAGACTTCTGTCAATGAGACAAGAACCCATTCTTTCTTTGCTGTGACCTTGGTTTACTTAAACACTTCATGTTAATTTTTCTAAACAGAAACTGCATTAATTTTTGCTTACAGTGTGATCCAAACCTTCAAGTTTTCAACGTGTTTATTGATAACCTCGACTTGCGTCTTCCTCGAATAGCGCTGTTCTCTACCCGAACCATCAAGGCTGGAGAAGAGCTAACCTTTGACTATCAGATGAAAGGTCTGCACATTTTAACATGGTTCTTGTGGGAGTTCTGGGGTGCTGGTGGGTTTTACTGCAGCCTGAATGATGGTAGCATTTCAGCTCAGGCATGGCTTTTTGTAACACAGCTCTGGCTTTCAGAACAGTTATTGCTCGTGATGTGTAGTGCAGAGAAGAGCACACCCAGGAGCTTTTGCCTGCATCTCTAGTGCATTGCCTCCCTCAGTGCACATCAGGGATTGTGGCTGGATTGTCTGGTGAAGCAAATAATTTTGAAGCTTTGTCTCAGGAATGCTCAAAGGAACGGTCAGGCTGCCCTTAAATAAAGCTTTCTGTTATTCAGATTGGCATTTCAGGTAAACTATTGCCTAGGCAGTCTGCTAGTGATACTAAGAGAGATACTAAGGCAGTTGTAACAGCTCAGCAGCATAAGACACCATAGGTTTATCTTTGAGTTCTGGTGTCTGTAGGCCTCAGTTGGGGATGTAGGAAACATCTATTTCAGCTGGGATAGAGTTAATTTCTTCTCAGTAGCTTGTACAGTGCTGTGTTTTAGATTCAGTATGAGAATAATGTTGATAACTCACTGATGTTTTGATTGCTGCTAAGTGCTGTTTTTCTAAAGTCAAGAACTTTTATGTCTCATGCTTTACCAGTGAGGAGGTACTCAAAAAACGTTAAAAAAAAAGCTGTGAGGGAGCATAGACAGATGAACTAGTCAAAGGGATATTCCATGCCAGAGAATGTCATGCCCAGTGTAGAAACTTGGGAGATATTCCAAAGGTGATGATCAGAGTTCAGGGATGGCCTTGGGGCATCAATGAGCCATAGTTAAGCAATTGTATGTACATCACTTGTGTTTGGTTTTTTCTTTTACTACTACTACTAATAATAATAATCAGCATCAGCATAATCAGAATATCGTCATTATTACAATATTTTACTGTTTCAATTATTAAACTGTTCTTATCTCAACCTAAAAGTTTTACTTTTGGTTCTCCTCCCTGCTCTGCTGGGGTGGAAGTGAGTGATTGTCTGCATGGTGTCTCATTGCTGGGCTTAAACCACAACACTGCAAAATTGATCTTGAATCTTAAAACTCCTCTTTCTCTCTGTTTGTGACACTGACATTGAAGGCCCTTGAAGGCCAGCTGTACTCTCAGCTGCTCCATGTGGATACCTGGGGGTACAAAGCTCAAGTTGGAGTTTTGGATTCCGATGTGTATGCCACGTGTTGTACCAGGAGCTGTAACAAGGGTGTCAGCAGAATTTGAGCACATCTTCACACACAGCTCTTTGAGCTGGGCTGTTAGAAGGCCTTTTGAAGCTGTTTGAATACTGAGCATGATCTTGGTCAGTCTTTTAGAACTTCCTCACTTGTGTTCATCTGTGTTGCAGGTTCAATAGATCTGACTTCAGACTCTGCTGAAGGTCTTAGCCCATCCAAAAAGAGGATCAGAACTGTCTGTAAATGTGGAGCCGTGTGTTGCAGAGGTTATCTCAACTGAGTTCGGGTATCCAAAGTCACAAATATTTTGTTCTTTTGTTAATGAGTTTTAAGAAGACTCTTCTTTCACACATATATTCAAGTATTCTTACACCTAATGTAAATAGGGATGATGAAAACAAGGTATTGAGTTTGTAATTGAAATGGCATTGGCCAAAGAAAGAGATTGTAGTGTTTCAAGCCAATACAAAACTGATAATGGGGATTAAAAATTCGTTTTTCCAGAGCAGTTGTTTAGGAAGCTGTAAAAAGTATGCAAAGAAAACTCTAAAATGTACCTTGACTTGAATACTCCTGGAATCATAGAATAAGCTGGATTGGAAGGGACCCTCAAGGGTCATTGTATCCAGCTCTTAGTCCTGCACAGGACGTCCCCAAGAGTCACTCCATGTGCCTGAGAGCATTGTCCAAACACTTCTTGAACTCTGCCAGGTTTGGTGCTGTGACCACTTCCCTGGGGAGCCTATTTCAGTGCCCAACCACTCTCTGGGTGAAGAACCTTTTCCTAATATCTAATCTAAACCTCTTGTGACTCAGCTTCAGGCTGTTTCCTTGAGTGCTGTCACTGGTCACCAGAGTGAACAGATCAGTGCCTGCCCCTCTGCTTCCCCTTGTGAGGATGTTGAAGAGTTCAGAGAGGTCTCCTCTCAGTCCCATCATTTGCAGGCTGAACAGACCAAGTGACCTCAGCTGCTCCTCATAAGGTTTCCCCTCAGACCCTTCACCATTCTTATGGCCTCCTTTGGATGCTCTCTAATGGTTCAATGTCTTGTTTTAAATTGTGGCACCCAAAACTGCCCCTAGCACTTGAGGTGAGGCTGTCCCCATGCAGAGCAGAGTGGGGCAATCTCTTCCCTTGCCTGGCTGTGCCTGATGCACCCCAGGACAGGGTTGGCCCTCCTGGCTGCCAGGGCACAGCTGGCTCATGTTCATTGTCACACTCATTTGAGTGTGAGCTTTCAGCCATAGGCCTTCAGGAGCTGATTCCAGTGGGTTGAAGTAATGCTACATGTTTTCTGTACTTTGAGAAGTCAGGAGGCATTTGATTTGAATTCTACATCCTAGTTGACAGTTCTTTTGCTTTTTTGTTGTATACAGAAAAGCTTGAAGATCTTAGCAATAACATGTAAGGCACCAGGGTGAGGGATTAAGGAGAGCCAGTCTGTAAATAAAGGTTCACAGGAGTGCAAAAATTGTAGAATGTCTGTGAAACTCCAGGCAAGGGAAGTCATTGCTGGAAGAAAATTAGAGAGGCCAAAGCTCAGTCAAAACTTAACCTGGCCACTTCTTTAAAGGATACTAAAAAATGTTTTTATAAATCCATTTATAGCAAAAGGAGGGGCATGGAAAACCTCCATTCTTTATTTGACACAGTGAGGGAATACGGTTACCAAAGATGAGGAAAAGGCTGAGGTACTTACCTCCTTTGCCTCAGTTTTCAACATTAAGTGTTCTGTCCTCAGGACAACTGGCCTCCTGAGCTGGTAGACAGGGATGGGGAGTGGAGTAGTACCCCTTAATCCAGGAAGGAGCAGTTAAAGACCTGCTGAGTCACTTAGATGTTCATTAGTCCATGGGACCCATCCTAGGGTGATGAGGGAGCTGGCAGATGAGCTCACCAAGCCACTCCATCATTTAGCTGGAGAAAGGAGGCTCACCTTACCTCTCTCTACAATTCCCTCACAGGCAGGTGTAGCCAGATGAGGGACAGTCTGCCAGGGAACCAGTAGCAGGACAAGGAGACATATTCTCAAGGTGTGCTGGGGGAGTTGGTTTGACATTAGGAAAAATTTCTTCACAGAAGGGGTGATCAGACATTGGAATGGGCTGCTCAGAGAGGAGCATCCTGAAGGTGTTAAAAAAAGCCTGGACTCAGTGCCATGGTCTGGTTGACAAGGTGGTGTTCAGTCATAGGTTGGACTCAATGATCTCAAAAGCCTTTTCCAGCCTAATTGAGTTTGTGATTCTCTAATTGGTATTAACAGATCCGAAGTGTGAAACTTGAACTTCTTAGCTGATGTTATGTAGAATGTTTTCAGTTGTTATGCTCTGAATTTTAGTTAGGATTTTATAGGAGGACTGCAGTTCCACAAAGCATTTGTAAATGTAGAATTGTCAGAAGTAACATTCACTGTTTTCATTGCAGAAATTTGGCAGTCGTGGCTGAAACAAGTTGCTGGCTACAGTTTGGAAATAGGTAGTGAAAGAGAGAGCAGCCCATTGTCTAACAAAGCCAATGCATTGTGGAGATATGCTGTTTTAATTGTTAGGTGTAAAAGAGCCCTGGGATTGATGTATATTCACAATTGGTTTTGGTTAAATTTTTACATACTGTGTTTTTTTTACCTAGTGACAGTCTTCTAAGATACTAGGCCTGTATTTTCTGATTGCAAAAAGGTTAACTTCAGTGAAGTTAGACTAGGGGTGAGTATACCCATTTGTAAGAAGTATATAAAGGTGAATGTAAAGGCTGAGAAATGTGCTGTTCTTCAGCTGCTTGAATCATCTTTTTTTTTTTATCTTAAAGTTGTCTCAGTCTATTCATAATAACATATGCTAAATTTTGCTTGGCTTCAGAACCACTGAAGAGCAGTTGAGGTGAGTGATGAGTGGAGTTACAGCCAAGGTCCGTGCTCTAGGGATGATCCACATGCTTTTTTCAAAGCTCATAAAACTTCATATTACTTACCAATAATGTAAATGTTGACAGGGTCAGGCAGAATAATGTTGCTCCATAAATGGATGCTCCATAGCTGGATGCTGGCTATGTATCATAGGTCAGCTAGTTACCTTTATAAGGTGCAGAGCTGTTGGCTCAGGTGAACGAAATCAAGTACCCAGCATGTAACTGTTTACTTAATTTGTTAGAAAATGCCTTAAATTCCATATTAATTACTAGCACTTCAAAAAGAGCATTTCAAGGAAGTTCCTTAAGCACAGTTGCATTTGTACTGAAGATCTGGCTCTTTGGTAGCAAATGACATTTTATATGCTACTAGCCAAAATCAGTTTTACACTTTTGGTGAAGAGCATGGGCCACTGGAAATGGTGTGAGTTTTGTAATCTACAATACAGAGATACACATTGAAATAGAGAGTTTATATTGTTTAATGAATAGGAGAAAGTTTGCTTAGATTTAAAGGATTTGATGTGATCAGGCTCATCTGTATCCATACAGTTGAAAAAGGCTGAATCTTGTCAGTTTTCCTCATGCCATATCTCTAATGATTTTTTTTTTAATTTGAAGTTTTTAGTGGAATGTGGAGCTTTAATGTCAGCAAACTCTAAAAGACCTTGCATAATTTGCAGTCATTAGTGCTTTCTCTTGCATGTAGCTCAAATGAGCAGTGCATTCCACGTGGATGGAATCTGCAGTCTGCAGCTCCTTAATCTGCTGCCCTGCAGGATGGAGCTGCAAGAGCTGGATCCCTTACTGCAGCCTCGCCTGTGCCGGGGGCACAGGGCAGGCCCCTGGCTCTGTCTCTCCCCATGCCCAGGTTGATTTAAATATTGCAAGTTTGACTTAGATATTGCAAGTAGATGCATTTTAGAAGGCAACGGTTGTGGCAGTTGTACTGGAGTGTGGTGTCTGCCTTTTCCAGAGGCAGAGAATGCTATCACCAGCACTGGAATAACGCTGCTGTTTGTTAAGGAAATGTGTGTTATCTTCTGCCATAAATAAAGGACCGTTAATTTATGTTCTGGGAGGTAGCAGTATTTTGTATTTATTTGAAGGAAACCCATGGATCCAATTTCCAACGTTAAGAGCCTTGAACAGTATTTATATTTACATATTCTCAGTGTATTTGGATTGCAGTCAGTGAATTAGCTTAATTGGACACTGTGTCACTTTTAAAACTCCTTTTACTGTTTTTATGAGTTTGGCAGAAAATTGCCAAAGTGGAAACGATAAAAAAACAAACCTGTTTTCAATTTCTTAGGGAAGCTAAACCAGCCCAGCTTCTGCCTTTGTTTTGCTTTTTGGTCTGTTGGCATCGTCATGGTCACCAGTTCAGTCGTGTGTATGCACTTCTTGGGGGCTGGTGACCTGTTCTCCAGCTGTTCTTTATTTTGTTGGGTTTATTTTTAGTTTTTGGTAACAAAACTAAAGCTGCAAGATCACCGGTAAGAAAAGCTGTTGTCTATTTATTTAATCTCCAAGTCAAGTCAATCTTTTGGTTATTTTTAATGTATGTTTTAGGAACTGTATTAGAGAATATGCAGTTTGTAAGCTCAGGAACATTTTCTTTTCAGACTGTGTCATCTCTAGTATTGCTATCTTGCTATAGTTTTTGATAAAATAAATTAAATTTAGTTTTTTCTCTTGTTGTTGTCATTTTTAAAAGAAAATTAGTCTGTTCAAAATCAGTTGTAGCAGTAGAATTTGCTTTAAGACTGCACCCTCCTAATTCCTGTACTGAAATTTCCTAAGACTGTAAGGACTCCAGCAGAGGGACCATGAGGGAATGATGTGTTTTCAGTTTAGGGCTGGTGAGAACTGGTATAAATTTACACTTGCCTGAACAGACTGGATTCCTGTATATTTGAGCATCCTATTAAAGGTAGCCCTGAGCTAACATGCACAGTTTTCAGATAAGAAATGAGCCAGCAGATGAGGTTCTGTTCTGTCTGACTTTATTCACAGAGGTAGTTCCAACAGCAGTTCCACTCACTCAGACTTGCTAAAAAACCCCCAAAATTGGTAGATCACTTTTGGAAATTAAGTTAACAAATCCTACAAACAGCAGGAATGGTAACAATGAAGAAATACATCGATCTTGAATATCCTTAAAATCATACATAGATTATGGCAGTGCTTTGTTCCTCCTGCCTCTGTTCCCTTTGGCAGAATGCTGGTTGATTTAACATTCATGTGTCACTAAACGTGGCACAACAACTGAAGGCACACTCAGTGGGGAGAGAGGTTGTGCTAAAGTATGTTTAATTCTTTGGGACTTAAGACCAGGGATGGAAAGCCTCAGGGATTTTTAGATGACTTCTGTGGTTTGGATATTTCATAGGCACTCCAGTTTAGGAAAAAACTGAATTACACCTCTGTGTTAGAAGCTAAGATTTTTGTCAGGGAGTTATAATGGCACACATGCATGGAGTGTGTCTTGATACCTTGTCTTGATTTAAAACAGTGAAGTCTACAGAACGTTGCAGAGGAGGTGAAGTTTTGTAGTACAAGAGGCTGTCTGGGATATCAGGTTATCTTCTGTGGCTGAGTTACCTGCCAGAGCAGGACAGGGCTGGTAACGTGGGAACCACAGGATTTTAAGTTTTTCTGAAGAACACAGCAGAAGTGATGACAAGTTGTTTGCAATGATTTGGAGGTGAAGCATAGACAGCAATCTGCAGTAGCTAACTCAGGAGTTAAAGCTCAGTGTAAAGAGAGACTTTTTGAAATGAACAAATTGATTTAAAACACATCAAAACCCCCTCACAACCTCAGTAATTCTCGATTCTGTTCAGCAGTTATTTTTAAAACTAACTGCAGTGAGTACTGATTAAATTGTTATAATAATAACAATGGTAATAGTGATTAAAGCCAAATTACAACTGCCTTGTTTGCATGGTCATTCTTAGGTGTTCTTCCCCACAGTTAACAGTGTGCTATTTTAATAAAACCTGAGATCACATTACAAAGGCAAACTCTTAGAGCTCATGATAAACACTACATTTCATTTAGTGTCCTTAGTTTTGTCTGGTCCATTTTTTGTCTACTTACAGACCTGGAGAATTGAACCTTGGGAGGTGGAAGGCTTTTACTGTCCCTCCTAGGAATACTTTTTGAATGCTTCCTTTTCAGTATTTCATAGAAGGAACAATAAAGGTACATAGCTGCAAATTCCTAGTTCTGACAGCAAGATATTTCTGAATGAAGCATGACTCAGCATAGCTGCAGACAGTGATCCACAGGAAAGAGAAAAAGAATTCAGGTGTTAATAGACATGCTGGTATTACCACAAGGTAATCAGTTATCCCTGTTCTCAGGAGACTTTTTTCTCACTGATTATGTTTTCACCTGCTGCGAGCTTCTTGTATAAATAGTGCAGTTTATCTGGCTGAGGTGCTTCAGCATCAGGAGTCAAGGGAATTTCAAAGTCAGAGGAGCTCTGTGAGTCCCTCCTCAGCTCCAGATCAGGAGTCCTGGAGCTGTCACTTATTTCCACCAGCACATCCTGAACGTGGGCAGCACCATCTTCTGCAGCTTTCTCACAGCCTTTGCTTTTCAAGCCACAGGCACCATCGTGGGCACACGTGTTCTGACTGAGTGGCTTCCCCATACTGCTGTCCAGCTGAGTGTCCCTGGGACTCTCCTGCAGCACAGGAAACGTTGCTCTGCTCCCACCTTTGCTGAGGTCCAAGGCACTTCTCTCCTGAGAGGTGATGAGCACTGTGTCCATCTGGCTATCCCAGCCCTGGCTCCCCTGCTCTGATATGTGTGTTGACTGAGAAGAATTTTGGGAAGAGATGTGTGTTGAGTCACTTACTCCATCTGAATCACTGAAGAGTGACTGGGACCCACCAGCATCTGCTGAAGATGGGATGTTGTCCTCATTTTCAGAGCTTTCCTCTAGTCTATTACTGGTAAAAAATTCATCCCAGCAAGGGACATTGGCATTAGACTCCTGCTGATCACTAGTTACTCCATTGAAATTGGCTGTGGAAGTGGCATCTGGCTCATGGGAAAGAAATTGAACTGTATTTTTTTCAGATTCTTCTTCGTCGTCTTCATTGTCATCATCATTTGATTCCTCACAGTCCACAAAGTCTACCTTGAGGGTGGTGAAAGCTGTGATCCCTTTGTAACTTTCTGCGCTCTCATTAATGTTTTCTTCAGAGTTTTCAGACTGTCCTGTGCTGGAAGGCCTGCTCTCTTCTCTCCGCTGTTTTGGAATCTTAGGCCTTGTAGAAATCAATTCTGAATCAAAGAGATCATCTTCATCTAGCAAGAAACAAACAGAAAATCACTAAGAAAAGTTCACATCTCTGCCAAAATCTTGTTGAGAGCAAAGTTTTAATAAAAATTCATTTAGTATAAATAGAGGAAAATGTTCTTTAACCCAGCTGGAGATTTTGCAGGATGATATGGACAGTGTTTGCCTTGCCCTGTCTAGCACAGTGCCTCACAGAGACAGTTAGAACAAGCTTTCCTAGGGCTGGTCTAAGACTGAGGGAAGGAACTCCATCCAAAAACTTACAGGGCTGTTGAGCATTAAGTACATTTTTAAGACTGCAAACAAGTGTGTTTTTACACAATTAGTGCTCTCTCATCCTCTTAATAACTAAGTTCTCATCATTTCTATTTCTTCTTTCCAGCTGTTGCTTTGAACACACAGAGAGACTGTGGAGAACACCAAAGCTTTTGGCACTTCTGCTTAGTCTCAGAGTTCTATTTAAGATGCAGTAGCAGCAGAACTTTACCTGTATCAGATAAATCTCTCTTGTGGGCTCTCTTCAGTGTTCCTAAGGGCTTGTACTTGGGTTCCATGATTCTCCTGTATGACCTGCATAATGGCTTTAATCTGAAAGGAATGAGAAAAGCAGTTAATATTTAGAACTCAGCAGATGATTTCAGAAACAAAAATAAATCCTTTAACTTGTTTTAAGTACACTGCTCCATGCCTTTCACAGGCACTGCAGCAAAAACATTAAAGCAAAGGCAGCAATACCTAGAGCAAAGTCCTTGATTCACTGGTGAGCTTCAGCAGCTGAAAGGTAGAAATCTGTCCTTTCAATATATTTACCTTAAAACAGGTACATTTTTTGGAAACCATCTTGTAGTTCCTTCCTTACAGAAGACAAGCTGACAGGGTTCAAAATCTGACTACAGTTTTATTCAGTGATTATTAAGTGGAAGTCTCCTTTCTTACTAAGGAGGAAAGGAAAAAAGAACAAGAATCTTTGTTCTGTCCAGACTAAGAGACACCACAGCTCTCCTGCTCCCCAAGGGCGCTTCTTAAGCTGCTACCACCTACAGCAGCACAGGAGAACTGGCCTCTCTGATGCTGTGCAAGCCTCTGCACACAGAAGTAGAATACAAACTCAGACTCAGCTCAACATAACACGTGTGCTTCAGAAAGCCCAAGTCTGTGGGAGTGAATATAGAAAATCAAATCTGTATTATCAGACAAGTAAAGCAAAAGGCAATAGCCCTCATGAGAGGCTGGCATTTAGGAGGGGAATTGTTCTTACAGTAAGAGAGTTCAGATCACCTCTCTCCAGCAGCCACTTGTCACTTACATTTCCATAACTTTGTCCTCTGTCCCACCCAGTGGCAGTACATTGGGATACACATTCACAGGACAGATATAGCTCAGGAAATCCTTGATCTGAATTCCAGAAAAGAAGCAGCAATTTATTAACAAATTATATTAACAGTTAAGAATGTCACTTAAAGGCAGCACTGATGCACACACATCCAAAAGTACTACTAATAGTCTTTATGTAAAGACCAACATAGCCCATGACTCTGTCAAAGTGGGTATCTCTGGAATAAGGAAACATGAAGGAAGAAAGGATGCTGAGAACTCAGCCTTATCTAACACCTCACTGCAATTATCAATTACTACACAGACCATCACTGTCTCTGAAAGAAAAGGCTGGGCAGATCTGGAATGTGATCCAGTGCTTCCGTGTCCTTACTGCTGCTGATCTTTTCAAATATGCATTTTTCTTACTGGAGTTCAAGTCTCCAATTATGCAGGTCAGGTATTCCTTTCCTATTCCTAAAGTCTCTCCTAAAGAACCCCATAAAAGCCCATTATGACAAAACACACTTTTTTTTCCCAAGCCTTACTCTGTTGTCTTCTAGATGGCTTCCAGTAAATTTTTGGAAGAATTGTGTCTGGTTTGGGGCACTCCTCTTGAGGCTTTTCCAGTGTTGACCACTGGAAACACTTGCAGGTTGCAGATCACACAGCTATCTGTACAGACAGCAGGACTGTCCTGGGGTGCCCCATAATGTTACTGCAATTTTGTATCTAGCAATTATTTACTGTTATTTTTTGCCCCTTGCCCTTGCACTTACAAGGAAACTTATTTTTTCACTTCTGTCTACTCCTGTTCGTTCCTTATTGGTGGAAAAGGATTAGTTGAACCTGTAAAGGGAGACGACTTGTTCCAGAGTGTTCTCCTTTAAATTGTCTCAAACCAAGACAAGGACCCATCTATTTTTGCATGTGGAAGTAGGAGAGTTAAGAGTTACACTACCCCCCATATTCCACCAGCAAATTCCACACTGGGACTTCCATTTAAAATTCTGCATGGCAGAGAAAATTTGAACTTAATCAGGATCATAAAAGAGCACTGCCTTCCCCCATTTTGTAGTGCAAGACTTTGTTACAGTTCATTGTTAGCACTGAACCAGTTTCAGTTCTGTATCTTAGGAGAAAGTAGTGTTTTTAGAGCTGTATTGAGTCATGTGAAATGAAAGAGTGATTGTGGGGAAGATGCTCACATGACCAATTTCCTTTTAGTCTTTTAACACAGGAAAAGGGGCAAGAGCAGCAGTCAAGATGTGAGAAAATTCGGCTTAAATGTGTGGGCTGAGAAAAGAAGGCAAACCCACCCAAATCTGAGTCACAGCAGTTAAACAATGTATTGTTAACTAAAACTCCATGCTTTAAGCATTGCATAGTTATACAATAATCTAAAATAGGAAAGCAGTCAAAACAATTGTAAAAGTGACCTATAAATTGAGAAGAGAGAACAGGAAATAGGCTTGTAATCCTGCCCTACTTTAACAAGTTCCTCTGTAGCTATATTGAAACAAATTTGTCTTCAGCATTCAGAACTTCCTATCTCCTAACTTACTCTTGTTAGTGGCAAGATTTTTTTCTTGTTATGACAGGTCATGTCATCTGCTCTAGAATAATCAGAACTCTTTTTTACATTTTCTTTATCAATGTGTACTCAGTACTAGAAGTATACAAACCTCACTGTACGACGAGTGGAAAGAGAAACAAGCTCTGTATGTTCTCTCCCCAGTCCTAAAAATAGAAGAGGGACAGAAATTAGGTAACTGCTCTTCATCTGTGGTGAACGGATCAGCATAACCTACTCTTGAAGTCCATTCTGAGATTCAATTATACACGTTATCAGGCAAGATACAAACCTGAAACAAAAGGTTTGTTTCAAAAGCTCACCTCACTATTACACTGGTTTTCTTTCTCCTTTCCCCAAACCACATGGTGGAGGGTTTGATGCTGATTATGTGCAGGGGAGTTCCATTGAGGCAAGTCATCCCACAGGGCAGTTTATTCCCTCGGAAGCAGTCATCATCCTGTCCAATGGATATAAAATTAAGTTCAACGGTGACCTTTTTTACCCAGGAATTAAGCAGCATAGTATCCAGCCAAACCAAGTTCCTCTCTCACTTCTAATTCCCTTGAAAGACCCTGTCACACCTTGGTTCTTTAGTGCAGCTGGCAAAGCAAATCAGTCAGAGACCAATGCCCCAGTGTGTAATCTCAGGTTCTACCTGCATTCCTCCAAGCTGGAGTCTCCAGCCTGACAGACATCCTGGAAATAAATGGCATTTCTAAATGCTAAAACCACACAGTGCGTGGCTGCAGCAGGCATCATCTGAGCTGCTTTTGATACATTGAAATGGGTAATACCTGATTGATCTACTCTGCTGCTTGTCTCACTTCACTTAAAGACACAGTTTTCAAACTTGAAATACAATTACTTCTAGCATAAACTAATAAATTTTCCCTTTTTTTTAAAAAAAAAAAGCTTCAACCCACAAATTAAGGTTTTCACTCTGCCTTACATTGAGTCACCATTTCACTAGACTTCATTAACCCAACAGGCCCCAAACATCAGCTCCAACAACCAAACTTTCACAGCAAAGTCAGGGGAGGCTTTGCAGAACAAACACACCCGAGGATGTCGACAGGCGTGAATCTGTGTGTGTTGGTCTGTGGTTACATGGCACAGGATTTCTGGCATGTTCCTGAACATATCAAGTTTGTTCATGTGCACCTAGAGAAAGACAGAGTTTACTCTTTATTAATTCAATGTGTTTGCTAGACTGCAGCTGGAGCAGCTATATAGATGTGATTCTGTACTCCCCAAATGCTGGCAGGCATTTAAATTATTACTCCCAATAATGTCCAAGCAGACGTGTGTCAGCCAAAACTTGGACATTGAGAACAAACAGAACATACCACATATACTGAAGAAGGATGAATACTCACGAGAAAATCAGAATATATATACTAACTACTAATGCTGTATGCAAAGTACTTCTCTCATTCAGAAAATAAAAGGGAGCAAGGTAAACATTGAGCTTGACAACTGGGAATTAACTTCTCTTTGGAAAGTCCAGGTAATCCAGACTGAAGTCAACTAGTTACATCCTTCTGAGCACAACTGCACTTTTTAAGGGAAGTTAATGAAAACAGGCATAACTGAGACCTAGAGCAGACCCCTGAAGAGCCATTGTCAGCTCAGTGTTGGCCCCAGTCATTACTGAGGATCTGTTCCAAAGCAACGATTAGAGAAACATTACCTTGATTCCAAGTTCCTCACTGAGGTTTATGAATAAATACTCATATCCATAAGCAGCTTTGCAGTTCAGCCACACAACATGATTACGAGACAGTGAGGTCCAGCTTCGCACTAACTCCAAAATCCCATTTAAACATTCCTCCTGAGACGTGGAGAAAATGCTGTCAATCATCTTTGAAACATACTTCCAAAGTGCTGTGATTTAGTAATGCAAAATGGCATTGCCTTCCAAGACTTACCTAACAAAGGGGCAGTTAATTAATTTATAGTTTTAAGGGCCTTTCTTCTCACAATTTATTAGACTTACCCGGCTTGGTATGTGATAAAATTTGGGATCACAAAAAGTAGTGTCCAAATACACACTCTGGATGTCTTTTACCCTGGAGGATAGAAATCAGAGATCAGAGTAAACATTGCATCACAGTGCTAAGATACACCTCTTCCTCTCTTTTCAATAGGAGCTAATTCTATCTGTTGATTATATGATTATAAAGAATACATCAAAGGGGGCTTGTAACTGCAGTATTGCAATTATATTTAGTACAGAAAAAAAAAAAAAAAAAACAAAGGGAAAAAACCATAAATATCTAGCCAAATTGTCCATACCATATGATCTTTTTTCTGTATCTCACAAATAACTCACCTGGTCCCTGAATGTAAAAGCTCCATTCTGGCTGCTTCTCCTTTTGCAAGCCTGAAATCCCCTGTGTACAACACAGTGCCATTCTCACCTTCAAACAGAAACCTGCAGACAGCAACACTTGGGTCAAACTCATTAAATGCCAGGTGGTGAAACATTTAAAGTATTGAAAGGACATACATGACTGAACCTGGACAGTGACCAGCTGGCAGAAGTGTCACCACTACATCTTCCTTCTGGAAGAGAGGGGTTAGCATTATTTTCACATTGAAGTACTACCAGTGCTTTTGTCAGCAGTGAGAGCAATGCATTACTCCCCACAGCCTCCTGCTGCACTTAGCATTGCTTTTAAAACCAGAAAGTCTCTTAACACTGCAACAAAAACACTAAAGAGCAACCACCATCCTGTCATGGCAGAAGAGAGGACTAAGTATTGTATGGTACTTATAAAGCAGGTTGGACAGAAGACAGTTCTACTTCTTTGGTTCCTGGTGAGCAAGTACAGAATCACAGAACAGTTTGGGTTGGAAGAGACCATTAAAGTTCATCCAGTCCAACTGCCCTGCAATAAGCAGGGATATCTTCAACTAGATCAGACTGCTCAGAGCACCATCCTGACCTTGAATGTTTCCAGGGATGGGGCATCCACCACGTCTCTGGGCAACCTGTTCCAGTGTTTCACCATTCTCATTGTAAAATGCTTCTTCCTTACATCTAGTCTGAATTGACCCTTTTTTAGTTTAAAAAACTATCACCCCTTTTTCTGTCACTATGGGAGAGGAGGGGCACATACATTTTTAAAATAGCTTGTGCACTAAGGATGCTGCAGGTGTTTCCTGTACTCATGTAAACAGCATTACTGCCCATGACTAGCAGATGAATCTTTTTTTCCCTGTAACTCACCTCACCAGATGTTTCATCTTCTAAAGAAATCTGAGTTGGAGTTTCAACTTCCAATGCAACCTGCAACAAAATGATTAATTGCATTATAGGATTTACTGAACATTCTGTTTCATGTTTCTGTCTCAGTATTCATTATGTAGACATCTCTAGCACTCACGGTGGCTAATGCTAAGCCTGTAAAATTAAACTCATTTTCCCACAGTAAGTCATAGATTTCCATTTCCAGCAGAATAAATTTTCCTAAAAGTTATCTAAAAGTTAAATGGAGATATCTCAACCAAGGTGTGCCTGCCTAAAAAAGTTAGAGCATATTGGACTTCCATCAGCAACAGTTCTTGTTCCTCTAGATGGATCACATGCTTTATTTGTGGATAACAGCAAAGGCCAAAACATCCCAGTCCCACAGCAGTGGATCTTGCTAGGGCAGCTCTGTGATACAGCACTTCCCACTGCCCATTTTTACCAGAAGCAGAGCCCACAAGTCACCAAGAGCATGTATTCCTGTGTTTGTGCAGAGATTATTTTTTCATTTCTGTAAAAACCCTCTTGTTCAATTTCTAAATGCCTGCATCTGCAAAGGGAAGGAAATAACTTCAAGTCACACCTGTACATAACACTGATCCTTTGCAGTCTGGCTCCAAACACTAAAAATCATGTAAATTCATTAAGTTTTTCGGTGATTTTATACTAAAACTTCTTCATGTTATAGTCCATTTTCCAAAAAGCAAAAGGAAAATCATAAAACTTCAAATTTTATACACTCCAAGCAATAAGAGCCTTTAAATGAAGTGAAAGAGAAATAAAGGACAGAAGCAAAGATACATGAGTGAGGTAAGGAAATGAATACAAATTCAAATGTACAAATGATCAATGTAAAGATGAAGGCCATGTAAAGCTGAAGTTGAGAGAAAAAGAAAAATTTTGTGGAAAGGAAAATAATTAAACAATAATGAACCAATCCCACATAGCAAGCAGCAGGAAAGGCACATAGTTGGAAGTGCTTAAGCCCTGAGACACTGTATCAATATTTAGACATTCCTGAGGAGCAGGGAGCTTCTTTCTGAGAGTCATTGCTTGGAAAGTGCTAATTTCAAAATAAACACAAACTCACAATATGATTCTCCCAAAACTTGTATTTCCAGTTAGTCAACAACAATTCCTTAGTAACTGGTGAGCAGTATAATTTAACTTTCAAGCTGTGAGGAGACAAAAAACACAGAGAAGTGTGTTTTAAAGCAGAGATGAGGAACAATCCAATGACACATCAGCACCTGGCACCCAGTACATCAAACCCTGTACTCACAAACCTCTCATGTGAGGAGACCTGCAGAGCTGGAAGCCTTGCAGGCTTCTCTTCAGCACAGCAAACCCAAACTTACCCCTGTGTGCCCCTGCCTGCATGGTTTTGTGCAGACACAAGTGCAGTGTGTAGTACATGGTCATGACCTATCTGCTTGTTTCTGTGCCCCTGCACACACCCCTAGAACAGGCATTTGGGCCAGTCAGCACACAGCAGAATACAGAATATTCCTTATGAAGCTTGAGCTTATGCACACAGACCTGATGACCAAAGAGAGATTCTCTGCTTGCACCAGAGGAGATGCAGGATCTACTCTAATAAATCAGAGAGCCTAGGAACTGGTCCACAACCTCCCTGGGCTCATTGCCACATTTGATCACCCTTATGATCAAATGTGGAAAAAGGTGAAAAAGGGGTCCCTTGCCCTTTCTCTATGCACTTCTAGGAAAAGTCTGGCTCCATCTCTTCTACCCCTACCTGCAAACAGTGATGTGTGATTGTCTCCTACTCCTAAGGCTGAAGACTTCCAGCTCTCTCAGCCTCTCCTCACACATCACATGGTCTGGTTGCCCCAGACCAGTGTGATGCTGACCAAAACACCTATCAATTTATCATGCAGGGGAGTCCAGGGCTGGACACAGTACCCCAGAAAACTCTCACAGATGCTAGCCAGAGGGGAATAACTGTCTCCCTCAAACTGCTGGCTACCTGCTTGCTTATACACCAGTAAGAGAGCACAGGTGGTCCCTTCACTGCACAGGCACAGCACTGTCTCTGTGTACCAACACTTCCAGGGAATAACAGAGTGAAGCTCATGAACGTCATGGAGTTCAACAAGGCCAAGCATATCTGAGTCTGGGCAACCCCCAGTACCAAAACAGACTGAGGGATGAACGGGTTAACAGCAGAAGACTTTGGGGTACTGGTGGATGAGAGGCTGGGCATGAGCCAGCAGTGTGCATCTGCAGCCCAGAAAGCAAATCCTATCCTGGGCTGCACCCCCAGCACTGTGGGCAGCAGGAAAAGGCAGGGGGTTCTGCCCCTCTGCTCTGCTCCCTTGAGACCCCACCTGCAGGGCTGCATCAGCTCTGGGGACCCCAGCACAGGACAGGGACCTGTTGGAGCAGGTCCAGAGGAGGCCAGGAAGATGCTCGGAGGGCTCGGACACCTCTCCTGTGAAGGCAGGCTGAGAGAGCTGGGGTTCCTCAGCCTAGAGAAGAGAAAATTCTGGGGGGACATCACTGCTACCGTTTGATATTTAAAGGGGGCTTTTAAGAATTATAGAGAGGGGTCTTCTATAAGGACATGGTGTGGACAAGGGGGATTGACTTCAAATGAAAAGGGGCAGGTCGAGATGAAATACAAGGAAGAAGTCTTTTAAATGAGTGAGGGTGGCGAGGTACTGGAACAAATTGCCCAGAAAAGTTGCGGATGCCCCATTCCTGGAAGAATTCGAGGCCAGGCAGGACGGGGCCTTGGATCAACCTGCTCTAGTGGGAGGTGTCCCTGTCCCATTCCCATCCCGGGAATCATGACTCCCGGCAGTTCCTCGCGTTGTTTTGCTGATGCTTTGCCGCGCACCAGCCGCCTCCCCTGAGGCCGCCCCGCCACCAGCCCGTACCTGCCCTCCAGCCTCCTCTTCAGGGCGGTCGCCCGCAGCCCCTTCATGTGATCTGGGGAGAGAGGCACGGGGTCAGTCGGGGGACACACGGGGCGGGGACGATGCACCGGGGGAGGGCCTCACGGGGGGGCGGGCCTCACGGAGGGTGGGGAGGGGAAGGTTGGAAGCTGGCGGGCCCTCACCCTTGTGGCAGTGTGACAGGAAAAAGGCGCGGGCGCGCAGGTTGTCGCGGTCGAAGCGGTCGATGGACACGGCCGGGTACTCGCGCGTGCGGCCCCCGAACCGGCTCATGGCGGGCGGCGCGCGCTTCCGTCCGGCCAGCCCCCAGCCAATCCCGAGCGAGCCCGCCCCGCGCCAGCCAATCAGGGGGCGGGCACGGCTTTTTAAAGAGGCCATGGTGGGCGGTTGCCTGGCGACCGTTGGCGTCGTGAGGGGACAGC
>CM031879.1:5691520-5710799 GCA_018697195.1 Certhia americana
CCGTGAGGGAGGGACCCGTGTGGGGACAGCCGTGAGGGAGGGACCCGAGTGGGGACAGCCGTGAGGGCCTGGGGGGGTGGGGGGGAGTGGGAAGGCCGTGAGGGGCGCCGCTCCCGCTTCTCGGCTGCCGCTCCGCCCCGCCTGAGAAGAATTTTGCGTCTCTTGAACCGAGGTGGGCCGCCTTAAGGGCTGGGTGGGCGGGCTGTGGTCACGGCGGTGGGAGCAGGCTGAAGTTATGATCGCAGGACAGTCACAGATGCAGGCCGGGACGTCTGCTGAGCACCTCGGAGTGTATAAAGAACTGTCGGGTAGAGTTGGTAGAAGCCATTGGAAAGAGGGGAACTTTGATTAGATATTAGGAAGAATTTTTTTACAGTGCAGGCAGTGAGGCTCTGACACAGGTTTCCCAGTGAGGTTGTGCTGCCTCAGCCCTGGGACAGTTCAAGGCCAGGTTGGATGGGGCTTTGACCAACCTGATCTAATGGAAAGTGTCCCTGCTCATGGCACGGACATAATCTTTAAGGTCCTTTCCAACCCCTTGACATCCTATGAAATCTCCAGCTGGCTCTTGTCTGACCCCAAGCAGTTCGTGTGTTTGCTGACTTGGGTTAAGTGATGGAGGAGGTACAGCCCTCTCCTCCCGCTGCTCTGCCCCTGGGGACGTGGTGCTTCTTGTCCGGGCTGAGGATGTGGCAGGACCCCCTGTCCCCCTTGATACCCTGGCCTGGATCCAAGGTGTCCCTACTCTTCAGCTTCAAGTTTGCTGATGAACATGGGTGTGCCATTCATACCAAAATGGGTGAAGGTGCAGATGCCACTTCTCCCTGGCACCAGGCACAGGGCCTGTGACCCACAGTCCTGCTCTACCTGCTGACATGGAGCCCCTCACTCATGACAGCCCTCCCCCAGTAGCTGATTTTTCAGGACACGTCCTGTTCCTGCTCCAGGGGCTGGGAATTTGGTACCCCCACCTACTCCAGGTATCATAGGCCAGAGGTGCTCATAGCCCCAGCCTGACTCAAGAAGCTGGCACCAGTGTTCACTCATGCAGAGGTCTCACCAGGAGCTGGCACTTTTTCCTTGCAGCACACACACATGTGGGATACAGAGTTTGTGCAGAGAGACAGTTAAGATTTAAGAAGATACAATAGCATAGGACAGCCTGCGGTGATCAGGTGTGGGACTTAGCTGAGCATGTAATACTGATGGCTCCTGTTCTACACAGGACAGCCTTATTTTATACTCCTTTCTGTCTATCCCCATCTTTGGTTCTGCACATTCCTCACAGATCTATACAGTTCCATGGATTCCCACACCTCTTAAAGTCTGGGTCCCCCTGGTTGTCTTACCAGTCTAAAGTCCTGGTTGATCTCCCTGGATGTCATTCCTGTAGTTTCTTGATAGCTTGTCTATTAGCACTAGCATTGAGGTTTGTTTATCAGGGTTCATTTTGTCTGTCCTTGTCTCTGCATATTTTGTTTGTTTCCCCCTTTCTTCCAAATTTCCCAACTGACAAGGTCTCTGATCAGAATAAATTATTTACGGAATAAATGTTCTCACACTCTTTACATGCCCCATGACTGGCCAGGTGTGGTTCTCATCACCACCTTCCTCATTTGCTGCACAGGTTTGAGTCCCCATATATTGTTTTGTGCCTCCCTCTGTTTCCTGTAACCCCATGTTGCAGTGAAAATGGTCCTTGAGCAGATGCCCTAAGGGAGCAGACACTCTCCTCCCACAAACCCTTACAGCTTGTGTAACTATCTGCAAGGACACCACCATCTGCAAGCCCAGGCCAGTTAGGATTCCACAGTAACTGTGTTATGATTAACACTAAAAAATGTGTTCCCAAAGTACTCACTGTTTACCCTAAATTAGGAGCAGGCAAACATTGTCACCTTAACAAAGTCTACTTTATTGTTCAAAAAATCCACTTAAATGAAAAGTGTTAATATTAAACTGAATATTTTCTTGCCATTCTCTTCTTTGTTTGCATTATCTGTCTGTTGTCTTTTTTCTCTTCCCTGAATTCCTGCCTGGAGTACAGCTGTCCCCTGCTCTGGCACAATGAAAACAGTTCTGTGCCTGGAACTTGGACACACAATAGACAAAGAGTACCATTTTTAAATAGGAGCCCCAAAATGGGATGCTTTCATTACATGAAGTCACTAAGCTGGAACTTTCAATATACAATCTTTATTTTTTGGGCAGGAACGTTTGTGGACAGGCACTGTGAATTAATGGTGACTCCCAAAGTGCCAGACCTAGCCACGTGTCTCGAAGAAAAACATTCATTAGGTGAATCCAGCACATCCTGTAAAGAAGTACTTAACACTAATGACATGTAAGTTATCACAAGACACTTAATTTCATTATAGCTGAGCATTTATTAAGATCTAATATTATTGCTAATCATATTGACCGTCTAAAGTCAATATTGACTGACAACAGTTCTCATCAAACACTGATGAACAAATACAGAGCTTGAAAAATCCTGTGGTGTTTTCTCCTGTGCTGCAGAAGAACCCTTTGCAGCACAGGAGTAAAAAAACTTATGTTGAGATAGATATCTGAAAGAGTATCTTAAATTTAGAATAAGGATCTGTGTTTATCCTGTTGATTTGTATTTGATACCTCATAACTGGGTGGGGAAATTGCCTTTCTATTTTAGTAAATGGGTGCTTTCAGTTGCAAAGTGCTGCAGTGCCTGGTAAAAGAATGCTTGGTGTACTGAACTGCAAGATATGGTTTAGTGTTGGCAGAAAATGCCCTTTATACGTATTTTTATTGATCTCTAATAAAGTGTATTCAGTAAGAGATGAAAGGCCCTTTCTTTATCTCCTGGTGGCTCTCATACAAACAGATGACAGGTGTGCAGACTTCTTTCTGCTAGTTCCACATTGTGATAATAATTCTCGATATAATTTTCCCAAACATTTTTATCCTGTGGTGCAAGACTTTTTTCCCAGCTTTTACTTTTCTAAAAGACATTTTGCATTTGATAAGATTTCAGCGTTCAACTTTTCAAGCTCTCTGTTGATATAGGAACTTACTGAGTAAAGAAATTGGGCAAGGTTTGGAGGCAGCTACCTACAGGGAAGGAGACTGTATTCATCCTCTCACTGCAAAGTCCAGAATCATTCCTTGGAGAAACTTTCCTAATTATGAACCTGAAGCTTGGTGACATTTCAAAACTGGGAAAGGACTCATCTCTGATTATACCTGCTAGGCATGATAGTGATGTGTGTGTTTTGCTTGCAGAAGCAACAAAAGTTCTATTTGAGTAGCAAAATAAGATATGCTTAGTAAAGCAAATGCAGTGAAATTCAGATATAAGGCAAAAGTAAAATGATTTGGTTTTTAATGTAGTTCAAATCCATCCCTGGTGAATATCCACTGTCTGCAATTTTTATTGCTTTTTTCTTGCTGTTGTTTTTAGTTTGTTTGGATTTTTTTTTTTTTTTCATTTATCTATTTAATTAATTTTCTCTTCAGTTAGAGTTTCCGTTTGTCCCAGTTCTGCTCTTTTTGGGATTAGAACCTGTTTGCTGTGTCTCAGCAGACTGAACAAATGGGTTTTGTGTGAGGAGGATGTCAGTGGCAGTCAGTTTGATTGGGCAAAGGTAGAAAGGGGTGAATTCTGGCAGGCTGTGTGCCTTGTCTCCTTATCCAGTTTATATCTGAAGACCTTATCTCTGTCATTGGCACTGTGGCCACAGACTGTGCATTTCTCCTATCCTGTGTGTTTGCTGTTCTTCAGTAACAGCCCAGATCTTCATTCTGTGGTTCCTAGTTTGGTGTCACTTCAGGAGCAAGAAAGAAAAATCTGACATCTGCATGCCCTCCCCAAGGGAACAGCAACTGCAAAGATGTGAAACTCAAAAATACCGAATTTACTAATTTTTTAATGCATCAATATGCACAATTAAATTTTAGGAAGGTTGAGTCAAGATGTATATGGAGGTACAGATGAGTTGGGTTTGTTTGAGATCAAATAGTGCATTTAATTTGATTCCATTTGCTTATAACTTTTTCCTTTTTTAACCTCAGACTTTGAACTTTGAAATTACTTTATTTTAAAATTTTGTTCTATCCATTACTCTCTGTCCCCAACAAAATCACTTGCTCCTGTCTTCTCTATTTAATTTTTTAAGTCTAATTTCAGGAAGATGTCTGAAGTTTCTGAAGTCATGACTAAAGCTGACATCAAACCAAAATCTATGCATCGTGCCAAAATATGGTCAGATGATGTAGAGAACTTATACAGATTTCAGCAAGCTGGTTACAGAGATGAGGTGGAATATAAACAAGTAAAACAAGTTGATGAGGTAAGATCTAGAACTTTGTAAGTGCAGCTACTTTAAACTTCTCTCACATGTTAAATGATTAAATAAAAATGGAGCTGCTGCTTATTTCCTTTCATTTAGGCTAGGTCCTGATACAGTGTGTTTCCTCACAGGTCTGACTTGAATCCTTGAGCTGTTGTTAACTGCGTAGAATAACTCATTTCACAGAAGTGAAACAGGAACACTACCCAGCCTGTGTTTTGTTCCCCCTCTCTGATGCATTTAGAAGCATCACAGATCTCTTTGAACAGATTTGGCTGATCTCCATAGGAATAATTCAGTGAGGGATGAAATATTTCAAAGTGAGTTCTCTAAAGCTTCCACATTAGTCTGTCATTAGACTTGATAGGAAACTCGCTGATTGTCCATGGAATCAGTCCTGTGTCATTTCTTCTGCTTCAGTTTGCAGTTGGATTGTGTGGTAGCACAGTTGGGCTTTGTGCACACTCAGAACTTGGCCTCTATCAAAATGATGTCCACAATGGAAATATTTGATGCCAGCTGTACTAAAGATAGTTGTGACACAGGCTCTTGTACACCAAGGACTTGTGCCTCTACCACTACAGCTGGTGGTGATGCTCCCCAGCACATCAAATGAGCTATTGAATAGAGGCCAAATATCCAGTGGCTACTCAAGGTTCAAAATAGCAGCCAACAGGTTAATACAACAAAAAAAATCTCATTTTTATTACAGCTCTGTAATTCATCTTCCAAAGCAGCAAATATAGTATGAAAAAAACATACTTTTAAAAGATGTTGACCTTCTGTGTACATAAGAAATCACAAAAAGTTCCAAGAAACTCACTCCTCATCCAGTTGACTCAGAACACAGCAAAATATGTTGATGTACATAATAACATAGAGTTTTTTATTTTCTTGTGGGCTGTGGTACCACTGCAAAGGCTGTGGTATAATTTTCAGTAACTGCAGAAGGAAATCACATAATTATTGTGGTAGGATCTGTGCATTTAAGATTTATGGCAAGGAACAACCACTGGCAGTTAAACCCTGATGAAAGAATACCACTGACTCATTGTAATGCGAGTGTGCATTCTGTTCCAGCCTGCCAGGGCCTGGCAGTGATTCTCTTTCAGGTTACATACTCTGAAATGTCTTGTGTAGTCCATATTAGGTTTCTGTAATGCAGTTGTTACTAAAGAGGCAATTATAGTGTAGGTGGAACGAATATTAAGGCTGTTATGTTTAGAAAGACAATGCAAATAACCCAGCTGTATGCCTGAAGTCAAGGTAAGTGAAGAAACCACTTCTGGAGCTCTCCAATTAGAGAATGCTCTAGTCTGACCTCCTGTTGTCAGCTCTGCCTGGAAGAGAAATAAGATGCTTATTACCTGATTTTTAAGGTTTAGTTTAATCAGAAGCAGTCATAGATGCTCAAGCTGAAAGAGCTACTAAAGCCATAAAGCTGTTGAACGTGAAAATGTTGAAGCCTGTAGTTTAATGCTTTACAATATGGAACAGTGAAGAGCACCAGGGTGATGCTGGGTTTATGTGTGACTGATCCCTCTGTCTTTGAGACTGATACTGTCTGCAGCTTACTTTATTTTCATGAAATTGCTAATGTAAAGCACATTTTTCATGGTCAGAAGAATCTGAAAGAAACCTTTAAGTATATGTCATCTTACAGAAGCAGACTCTTGCAACTTCTCAGATTACTGAATAACTGAATAGCATCGATTTTATATTCCTAAACAATGTGTTTTAAAAACTTTGACTTGTCCAATTTAAAATTAGCCTGTTAAAAATCCTTAGATTCCTATTTCGAGGCTTTTCAGATCACGTAACTTTATAGAAAACCTGAAAACTGTTTTCTGTCATCTTGTTCTCAATCTGGTTTTAAAAGTTCAGCAAGTTAATAGAAAAGCAGTACTTAGATGCAAATGAGGGTTTCCTATTGACATATACACTATATTCCTTGCAATGTCATGCACAAACATCATTTAATGTGAGCATGTTCAGGTGATTTTATATCCTTTTTGTTCTAATTGTAGGTAGAGTGCTGGCCAGAAACTGGATTTGTTAAGAAACTTCAGAGAAGGGACAATACATTCTATTATTACAATAGGCAAAGAGAATGTGAAGACAAAGATGTCCATAAAGTGAAAGTTTATGTGTATTAGAGTTCTTACTGTTCTGGTTGGTTTGTTTTTATAAATCGTTTCTTAAGACCTATAAGTAAATGAATTGTGTAATCTGGTTTACCTTAAGTATCTATGTCATGTTTAGATAGAAAGGGGAGTGCTGGAAATGTAAAGAAGCCTGAACTATAGAGATAGAAACTTCACTTTTTCCTTCCTGTAACCAAAAGTCTTATTACTTCTGATTTTCCAGGTTATAAATGCTTTGACATAAAGCTAAAAAGCTGGTAAATGGGCATCATATATTTCAGTTAACTGTATAACATCCATTGTAAGTACAGGCATCAATCTATATGCCAAACAATATAATCTTATTGGCACTGGTTAATGTCAGCCAGTCCCTCGGTGTAGCTAAGGGTTATGAGGCTCCAAAGGGCCAAAGTAAGGCCAGAGCTCTGAATAACATTTCCTTGGAGCAGAGCAAGAAAAACAAGCAAAGAATTTAAGTGAAGGATGCTGAACAATCAAATAACAATGGCCAGTGTTGAGTTGTAGATATAAAGACTGGTTATTGTGATAGAGTCATAACAGAAATGTCTTTCTGTCTATCCCCAAAGTATTTGTGTCATGTACCAGTATTAATTACTCAAAGAGGAAGTATTAATTGACTTGGTAGTGTATGCCTTCTTGCAGGGGTGGATTGTGGATGCACAGGTGTTGAGGGAGTAAAATTCCAGGGAGAACATGAAATCCATGCTTGGTAATATTTAGGGGAAAATGAATTCTGGGCAGAATTAATCTCATCTGACTTCAAATGTCACATTATCAACATCCACACCTGATCCTGTTTTTTGGACAGCCTTTGTTCTGAATAGAGAGAAGCTCTTGTGGGCACAAGTAATTTCATTTAAGTGCTGCTATGTAACATTTTATTTGAACGTGCTGCTCTGACATCAGCTCTGCAGCAGCTGCCCATACCTGGGCTACTGAGACACTCAGTGATGATGAGGGAACTGCACTTACCTTCACTCATGAGGGGTTTAATTAAAATCCTTTGTGATGCCGAAACTCTTGATAATTGACCAGTAGAACAGATTGTTATGTAAACCAGTAGGTGTGTTTGTAATAGTTACAAAAAAAATTGTTACTCATATTTCCTATCTCTAGACTGTTGACCAAGGGTATCTAAATTTAGTTTTAGGCATTTTAGAATTAGCAGTGTCCATTTGACCACCTGTCTTGTGGATGTTCTTCATTTATTTGAGCCTAAGATGGAGGCAGACTTGAGATGAGAAATAGAGGACTTACAGCTCCTAGTAGTATGGGTGCAATATTTAGAAGACCTCATTGACAATGACTGGTGATGATCTCCTCATCTTATTTAGACTACTTGGAAAGTTTTAGCTTAAATTTGTATGAGCTCTGTTAGAGAAATGACTGGAAGATACTCTGAAGCAACTATGAAACTTCCCAAAAGATTTTAATGGCATATAAGGGAGAGTTACTGCAATGTAGAGAAATAAAGCATTGTTACAATGAATATCACTTCAGCCTTTCATTACGATTTCTTCTATGTTTGGCGTGCTCTGGATGTACTTTTATAAGACAGGACTTTCTGCATACTTTGCAGTTAAATAGTGGGAACAGAGCAATTACCAGATAACCCACCTATTTTGTCACTTTAGTTTAGTGGATCTAACTTCGTTAACTTTATAAATTCCTGAAAGCAAAATATTCCAGTGGACATGAAAACAGCCTTCAAAGACTTTCACAAAAAATAGTTGTGTTGTATAGCCAGCTCAAATTTAGTGTCAGAAATCATTGCTATCAGCACACACAGAAGATGTGAGAACATTTGGTAAAGCCATTTTCTCAGTCTATAAAAAATACATAGTTGAGAGTTCGAGAACAAGAATTAAAACTGCAGGTAACTTTTTAGGATTTAATGGGGATTTTTTTCCTCAGGAAAGATTTTTGAAAGTTGAAATACATATCAGAGATTATTTGGGGATTCCCTCATTTTACCTGACTACTCCTCAATATTTTTGCAATATTGTTGAATGATTCTGCCTGTATTTTAAAACCATGAGTGTGCATTTCATGCAGCCCATGGATATTTCGCTTCAAACGAGTAGCATGGGAATTAATTTTCCACTTTATATGAGTTGACACATCCTTCCAACTTTGAAAGAGTGAATTATCTAGATATTACATTTTTCTTTTTTACATTGTCAGTGTAAAAAAGATTGAATGTCACTGTGATATTTAAAAGATTCACAGGATGAAAAAGAAATACAAGCCTTGTAAGAACAGTTTACAAGAGATGGCCTTTGTCAAGACTGTGGTGAATTTGGGAGTTTTCTCAGTTCATTAGGAAAACAGCAGGTTTTGTATTGGCAGTGTTGGTTTCAGTTATAATTGTCCCTTGACATTCAGTTCATGCTAAGCTGAAGATAATGTGGCCACTCCTCCAGCCTGCCAAAGTTCCTCCTGACCGGGCTTTGGTGTTCAGCTGTGCTGCCTGAGCATGAAGCTGATAGAACTAAAGAACTCAGTGTTTTCTCTTATACATCTGTAACTAAAATATCCCTACCTCAGTTTTAAGCAGGTGGAGAACTGTGAACTCACTCGTCTCTTAAGCTTAGTTATGAAGGAGTATCAGCAGTAATCAATCTGGAGAAGCTGTGCTTCATTTAAGGGTGACACAACAGTACTTATCAACATAAATAATTTCTGGACATCATTATACAAAGTTTTTCTAAATTTTAAACAGCCAAAGCACATATCTCAAGTTTTATTGCCTAGAGATGAAAAAAAGTGCTATTTTTCTGATCTGAGTCTTAGTAAAAAGTAATTCTGTAAAAAGTACTTTCCCAGGTACTTATCTATTGGTATTTCTCTTATCAGGGAATGCTGTACTGCTCTCAATGGCTGTTTGCAGCAGCTCAAGGCTCTCTGCTAGCTTGCAGCTGCCTAAGCCTGATCTACTTGGTCTAGTTCTAATTCCCTTCATAGCTTTGTGCAAGAATAAATCCTTTCTGAGCCTGTTGAAGCTCACAAGAGTAGGAAAAACAAATTTCCAAGACCTACTTTTCAGGCTTTGTGTTTGACTGCTGCACACGAAATGGCAAGAGTGCAACCTTGGGTGTTCCAGGCTGGTGTGCTCTGTTTTTCAGGCTTTCCTGGATTCCATTATGGAATGGTATTTTCTGACAGTGATACCATGGTTGGTTGATTGCTTTGCAGTCACAGCAGCTCAGAGCTCCACACAGAAGGTGGTAGAAGTGTTTTGATTTTCACTTAGGCACCTGAATGGACAGTAGTTTTTCCATCTCTGAAAACAGTTGAACCTCAACCTTTTGGTTTTCAAATAAGGTTCCCTTGTTTCAAAGTGTTGAAAATGGTTGGCCTCAAATGCATTAAAAACAACTTTCTAACTCGGCAGCTGTTGGGGCTGCTTCTCCTGACATTGTTGATACAAATGAAGGCTGCCTGAAAGCTGCTGAAATGGAGTTCCCCTACGCTCCTTATGGGTTCTCTCCTGGTACTCCAGTTCCACTGATTTTATCTTGTTCATGGGATCTGCTTTCTCAGTAGCCTGCCTGTTCTGAGCACCTCTTGGCAACTGTAATCACTTAAAACCCCACAATTTCTTTCTTGTTGCAAGTGAGACTTTGCATTTAATTCAAGTCTGAAGCACAGCACCCTCACAAACAGCATTTGGGATGGTGACTGGGGAATGTCTACTGACAGCAGAGTTCCAGACTGGCACCCAAAAAATCACTGCAATGTAACTTTGAACAAACATAATCATTTTTTATGCTTTGTTTTGCCATTGTATTTACATCTCTTAGTGTTGAGATAGAGTATCTTTGCTGCTTGTTGATTTTGTGGCTTTTTCCCCCTCAATACTCTTCCATATTCTCTGCTTTCACAGGCACTCCACACTCATGAATCCCTTAAAAAGCCTGTCCAGTGTCCTCTATCTTGGTTCCCTCAACCAGCCCTGGCTCAAACCGTGAGTCTTGTCCAGGGTCTGGCACACAGCAAAGGTAATTAAGGATGGGATTTAATAAGAAGGCAGGCATGGATCAGGGCCAGGGCCTAACCAGGTGATTGTCCTGCCCAAAAACCTTCTGTCATATCTGATCCCTCCAACCTCCTTCCTTGTCATCTTCCCGTACAGGTTCCACCCTGATCCTTCCCTTCCTGTGTCTTTGGCCATTTCCATAAACATCTTGTAGTAAGTTTTGTTCGGTCCCCCAGGGTCTCTCAAATACACCTCTAATTTTGCACTAACCATGTTTTCTCCATCTTATCAGTTACAATATTGAGGCAGATCCCCTCCAAAGTCAGAGTAGCTCCTGTGCTGGCCCATAGTCAGTACCTGGCAAGCTCTGACTTCCCTGATTCTCTCTCTAATCGCCTGCTCATTCATGGTTGTGTGCCCGTGTGTTTAAATCACTGCTTTCCTCCTTGTTTGTTATTTCTGTGATACGCAATAACCAAACAATTTACTGAAGCAGATGCTCTCCAGTTTCACACGCCCTGTGGCAGGCTCCCCGAGGCAGGGGCTTGGCTGCGCTCTGAGGGACGGTGCAGAGGCACCCACGCACCAGAGCCCCGCGGTGCTGCCGCTGCTGCACTGCCCTGACCTGCAGGTACGGGGAAGGGAATGCCTACAGGCAGAAGGACTAGAGGGAAGGGCAAGGGCAAGGGAGGGAAGAAGGGAACAGGTTCAGGGAAAGGCGAGCAGGTTAAAGAGTGAAGCACATAGATGCATCAGCATTTTGCCAGCAATCTCATACTCACAGAAACCTCCTCCCCTGCTGGCAGCTCTCGCTGGTTGGAGAAGTAGGATATGGTCCCAGCTCTTTGCTGCAGATGTTCCTCCTGCCTTGGCAGGAGCACCCAAATACCTCATCCAAGGGGGAGCTGTCCTGTTCGGGTGGATAAACTGCTGCCAGCTGCTTGGGGGTTGGAGCAAAAAATAGGGGGCCTGGATATATGGCAGGCTCTCCGTGTTTGCCTGGGGTGTCTAGTGGATGTCTGCTGTGCTGTCTTGGGGAGCATCCTTGTGCCAAGCACACGATGTTCCAGCCAGGGCTGGGATGTGTGCGAGGAGGAGCCAGCAGGTGGGCTGTGAGTGCGAGGAGATAAGCTAGGATGCTGTGCCTGGAGAGATGGGCTGGAGCCAGGCACATGCGACACAGGGATGCGTTGGGTGTTTTCTCCAGTGTTTCTGGAGAAAAGAGCCTGGTGTCCCTGCAGATCAGTCTCTTTCCGTGGCTCTGGTTTCCTGAAGCTACAGATAGTGGAGCTCTTGCTCTGTGGTGGTTACAACATGGCAACTCCTATCCCAAACTCCCTGAGAGATACTTGTCCATCTTGTTCAGAAAGAACTTGAGTCACAATGCAGAAGGACCCTTCTTCCCTCCACTGGACTCTTCAAAAAGGAGGAAGTCTGTGTATCAGAGATGAAAGGTCACTGTTTGGAGGTGATGCTAATTAAAAACATGAAATACCTCTTTGATAGCCTATCACTCACAACTTTGGTCTCAGCAAATGAGAAAGATTACTACACTTGCAACTATAAAGACAGAGATTAATTTAAAACATCGGTGGATTAATATTTTGTCAGACCAGAGCAATATTTCAACAGAGAAAACAGACAGGTAAATAGATGACAGACAGATCTTAAGGATGAGTTCAGAAGAGGTGTTTAGAAGAGATATTCATTGCCATAGAACGTATATTGCAAACAGATTATTGAGAATGCAAGGCAACAGAAACAGAAGAAATATAAAAACTTAAGTATGTTATAGACAGTAAGAAGACATTAAAATACCACTGGGAATCTTTACTTAGGAATAGCTTTTCTGTTGTTTACAATCTTACCATTTATATCCATCAGATGGGAAAAACCTCACACCAAATGTTCATCATTCCTGCTTTATTATATCAGAGCAAGGTTGTAGGATCCATCAATAACAGATGAAATAATTTACCATCTGTAGCTGAGGAGGACGTGAAACATCACCTGCTAAGTACAAACTTCAGTTTGTATTGTACTTCAGTGCAGAAGTCTGGGGTCATGTACACTTCCAGTTTTAAGACCAGTAGCTCAGTACTGTCATTTCACTAATTTTAGATCTTAACAAACTTTGGAAAACTGGAGATGTGCCAGAGAACTGATGGAGGGTCAACATGAACCAGTACTTAAAAGGGAATGATACTAGCTTGGATAAACAGACTCTAATCAAGGATAAATTAATGAAGTGGTTACACTGGGACTCTGTCAATAGAGGTTAATAAGTATTTTCCACTGTGCTTCACTGATCAGACACATCTTGTCTGATACAGACAAGGTGACTACAGAGATGTAAGGCAGACACAGAGCAGGCAGAAGTTTTGTTTCTGGAACATTATTTTACTGCCTGAGGACTAACATGTTTTCCAAACACTGTCATCCATCTCAGCCCAGAGTTACCTGATGATAAGCAGTGACTTGTGCTGTTCAAGACCCGAGATGTGAGTTCACACCTCTCACTTGGGATGGAGCCCTCCACCCTCAGACTGTGAAATCCATAAACTTTAGTAAGATAACAGCTCCCTTGTGCAAATAGGATTTGCATCACTTGCTTTTCAATTCAGAGGCTGTAGCCACTGCAGGTTTTGAATTGCACATGCCCATGGAGATGAAAAAAGCCTGTGGCTGGGGCAGTGCCAGCTGGAAATATTTCTGCACAAGAGGCAGCAGTCTGGATTTCAGGCAGATGTTTTTGTCAGCCTCTGGCTAGCCATTGTTTAATGGAGCATGTGCCTCAGGAGCATTGAGTTTTGGGAAGAAAATCTCCTTCTCCTGGATGTGCTTGGCTGACAGGTAGCCTTGAGGTGGCTTGGGAAGATGGACAAGCTACACAGACCCTCACTGCTGGAGGGATGACCTCTCAAAGCATGCTTGCTGTGGGCAAAGAAGGTTTTTCATCTCATATCTCTGCAGAGAATCACAAAATCCTGCATTTCAAGGCTGTGGTAATACCAAAGGGGACCATACGCAGATAATAAGGAAGGACAAATAGGTGGATAATTTTCTGTTCACCCCACTGTGGAAAGCTTAAATGACAAGAAGGAAATCCTGCAAAATCAGGAGGAGGCTCTGCTGCTCTGTGTCCTTTTGCTATTCAAAGTAGCTTTTTTCTTCTTGATGATCAGTACCGATGCAGATTTCCCTGTGATGTTCCTGCCGCCCTTGGTGACAGGTGAGGTCTGACTTGCAGATGCAGCAGATGAAGGGCTGTTTTTCTGTTCAGCTGGTGTGTAACTACCCGTGTCACACCGAGCTCTATCCTCTGCTCTTCAAAGGGGTGTTTTGAAGCAGCCCCACAGCTGCTGCCGCACTTAATGTCTGCCACCAGCTCAGAGGAGCAGTTTGTAAACTGCTTACACACCTCTCAGAAGCCCAGGAGGGAAATTTGCATTATATATCCATACACGTGCATATATTAATGAAATGTTTATCTTTTTGAAGATATTTTTTCTCAAAAATAAAAAATATGGAGGAATTTTTTTCTCTAAATCTATTGAATGCTGACTCTGCTGAGATTTTGGAGCATGAAGGAGCAGATGGGGAAGCTTCTGCAATATATTAAGTAAGATAATGTAAAAGAGGGAGAATCCACAGTCCTCATAAACTCAAATGCTGAAAAATTCACAAGAGAATGAAGATTATAATAATGAATTCAGACAATACATGTTTAAATGAGAATGTTTCAGCTTCCTCATCTGATCTCCAAGAGCTAAATATAAATGTGGAAAAAGTGAAACGAAATAGTTTTTCAGAACTGCTTGAAGCCCTCTGCCTTCATTCCAGAGCTTGGAGGGAAGCCACGGGCTGAGGTTTGCACTGGATCTGTGAGCTCATGCCTCCCTCTGCTGACTGCCTCCCCAGACCTCTCTCTCCTTGGCTGCAATCTCCTGTTGGGCTGATGTTCCTCCCCGTGTCCCAAGCAATGAAAGTAAAATCCGGGCAGCCTTTGGATACAGGCTGCTCACACCAGCCCCATGGTGCCAGTGGGTGTCATCCCAGCAGCCCTGTGTTCCCTTTGTGGCATCTGCCCCATGGGTCCCAGTGACACTCAGGGTCTCCATTACCTTGAAATTAAAGCATTCTTGTTTAGGGGCAAAACTCTGAAAGCAGTAAGGCCGAGACTCAAGGGGAGTTATACACTGAGAGATGCAGGCAGAGATCTTTGGCTACATTACTAGATTTCACCTGGGGTGTACTGAAAATGCTTCACTAAATTGTGAAATTTTGATTCTGTCTTTTTTTTTTTTTTTTTTTTTTTTAAGTTTGAATATGTCAAACTGGTACCACTTGGTACCAGTTTTTAAATCTTTTGGTTCTTGTAGGCAGCCACTAAGTAAAACTGACCGTGGGAACTGCAAAACTTAAAGGTTTTGGATTCTCTTCTCCTTTCACACACTCTCTGCAGAAACTTCCTGTCCTCTTGGCAGAACATGCACCCCCAGCAAAGGCAAGAATTGTACAATCTCAGCATGGCAGGATTAACTGAAAAATCATGTCCCTTGCTCTGGGGGGAGAACCATGCTGGCTGTCCTCGAGCTGATTGTCCCTTGATGATCTGCCAGGGTTGGGTGACCCTTTCTGTAGAGGGAGTCAAATCCAACTCTTTTGGGATGTTGGAGAGGGTTGTAAATGTTCATTTATTTCTCTTCCAGATATTTCCTCAGGTTGGGGGCTGAGAGAGATGAGATTAAAGTCTATTCTAACAAACCAAGATTGTTTGTCAGGTTTCCTTTGGACTTGAAAACACAGATGAAAAGAGCTCCTGGATGCCCCATGAGTTTTGTGTTGTGGAAGCTCTGTTAGAAAGCTCTGAGGAAATTGCTATCCTTTCAAAATAAAGTGTGCCAAGTAAAATAGCCCCAGGTCATCGTGCTGTGAGCTGAGGGCTCTATTGATTTAATAGTGCAAAAACCAATTACCAGGCTGTAATCAGTAACAGCTGTGTTGGGAAGCTGACATCACTACAGGGAAGGAGACAGGAGAGGAGGGTCTGCTCTTGCTGAAGCTGAGACTAAGATAAATGGCAGCAGAAAAGCCCCTGTTATCAAAGAGTTATGGAATAAATTGATGCATTAGAAGCCTCAGTACATTAGATCACTTGAAAGGACACACAGAGCATGAGGACGCCAGGTCAGTGAGGGGCTGAAGGCAGCAATGCCTGCCCAGATGAGTTACTGACCTCCGCCCTGGGACTCCAACACCCAGCTGGTGAGTTACAGAGGCAGCAGCATCAGTGACAGTGATATATAATTAGCCTTGGGATATATTGAAATTTTCATATATGTGCTGAATTAAACCTTCACCCAGCATGCAGAGAAAAACACATGATGACTTTAAATATAAATAAAATATTAGACAGGAGAAAGCATGTAATCTTTTATAGTCTATGGTGCTGATGCTCTGATGAGACTCCAAAGCTCTCTGCAATTTATGGGCCAAATCTATTCCTAGGAAGTAATGCCAGGAATATTTTTGAGGAAGGAGAGCTAAAGCTCAGCATGGAAACCTTGCAACTGCTATAACAGATGCAGCCAGCTGTGATACATGTAAAATACACTAAATAAGACCAAGAGAGTTGTGATCAACCTGAGCAGTACAAATCTTGCCAATGTCAAACCATCCAAGATTTCCTTTGATATTACTTCCTCCATTAAAAAACAGGTTGTTTTTCATTTTAGACCTTAAAAGCATAGCTACATCCTACTGAAGATTGATATACTTAATTTGAATTGTACAAAGAAGTGAGTCTATTTGGTCTGTTACATTAGTGGCTCAATCAGACTCTCCATCATCAAATTAGAGCTGCTGTCAGTAAGTGATCACATCACCCAGGAAGCACTTTGATGCACAAGTGAGCGGTCCAGATGGGAGAGATGTAGATTGGTTAAGTGGAGAAGACATGTAGCACTTAAAAAACAAGATGCTGTAAGATAGCATGAGCTGAGAAACAAGTAACTTCCCTGTTGCAGTATTCACTGGTTATTGATTATTATGTTCACGTAACAATTTGTGGTTTTCAGCAAGTTTTGCCTGTGTTGTGCATTTGTTCTGTTATTCAGTGGATGTTGGAAGAAGGTTATGTCCCTTTGTCCCACCGAGCCATAACTCCATGTATAAATGCAGTACGTGATGCAGGGCACTCTCACAGTCACCCCACTTCCAGCACTGCTGAACCCCACCCAGACCCTACAACCCCCCCAGTATTTAATCTGGGCACAGCCAGAGCCTGCTCAGGAATATAATTAATATATAAGTACTGGAAAATGAGCATAGAACCAACTGTTCTGTAGGTCAAGAGCACTTGTGTGTCAGGAAGCCACATCCTTCACACCATGGGATTGTTTCTTCCAAGTGGCTCAAGAGGATATGAAGAGTCTCTCCACTGAGTCCTGGAGACCCTTCTTCCCCAATGCCTACCCTGGGAATGGCTGCTGGAGGGTTACAGGAAACCTTTGTGCCTTCCCTCCCAGTACTTCAGCTCAGGACACAGTCAAGCTCTTTGGAACTGTGATCATTTTCCAGCCTTATTTGAATTTGATCCTTCTCACCTTTGGTGTGGCGGTGCTTTGGTCTCAGGGTGTGTTGAGAGCAGAGGCTGAGAGCAGATGGAGTGTCCTGAGCCCTGTGTGCACAGCACAGCCCGGGGCAAGCGGCCCCAGCACCACCTGTGACCTAAAACAACAGAAATGTTTCGCAAGAGAAGCAGCTGATTTCACTGGGCTCTTGCTCAAGAGCTGGCGAGCTCCCACCCGTGACCAGTGGCCTTCGGGGGACCTTGGTTGATGGGGGTGTGACAGGAATTGGAGCCACCAAAAGAACAGCTGCTCTGACAGTTCGTATCTGCAGCTGGTGCTCTTCTTTCTGATCTTTTCACCTACAGACCTGGCCTATGAATCTTTTCTACCCAACAAGAAGGAAATGGCCAAGCTATTTCTGCTGAATTTCAGTGGTATTGAGGGGAGTTTGTTTCTCAGGGCAAAAAGCCCTCTGGAATTCCTGGAGAAGTGCATGGCAGGGAGAGCAGGGTTGGGGGAAACCACAGACCTCATTTGAACAAAAGACTTAAAATCTGTCCTGGAAGCCACAACATTTAATGCATCTTAACTGGACTACTTTCATCCCAAAATGCACTTGGAAAAAGGTTGTATCCATGATGGTCTATCAAGGGGATATCCAAGAGAAAAGCTGTTTTCTGAGACCAAGTGATGTAAATAGAAAAAATGAAATTAATTAGAAAGTAACCCCCCCCCAAACTAATAAAAAATAGTTTAAATAAAAATGAAATTAAAATGGAAATAAAAATATAATTAGAAAATTAAAATAAATAAAAATGAATAAAAAATAACAGCAAAATAATGCTCCCAGGTTTTCTCACATGCATACCCATCATCAGCTCCAAGGCAGCAGCAGCAGCGACAGTACATGGGATAACTTTGGCTAAGGAGTGTGTACAGCAAAAGTGTTCCATTGCCACCAATCCCAGTCACAGGAATAATCCCTCTCTTTTATTTAGTGTAGGTGGGTAACTCATGTGGGGGACTGGGAAGAACGCATGTAAGTTTGTGTTTCAGCTCTAGCAGGATCAGATGCTTATAAACAAACAAACAAACAAATAAATAAATAAGCAAGCCCCTCCAAAAAAATAGAGTAAAATAGAATAAATTAAAATAAATTACAAAATAAGAAAAAGAAAAAATACAACAGCAATAAAATAAAGGTTAGGAGGGATATCAGGAAAAGTTTTTACGCCCAGAGGGTGACTGGGCACTGGAACAGGCTCAGCAGGGCAGCGCTCACAGCACAGAGACTGACCGAGCTCAGGAAGGGCTCGGGCAATGCTCGGGGGCACACGGTGAGTTCTGTGGGGTGTGCTGTGCAGGGCCGGGAGTTGGACTGATGTTACTTTTGGGTCCCTCGCAACTCAGGATATTCTGCTTCTATGATTCTGTGAGAGTAAAACACAATAAAGGAAAACAAAATAGAAAACCCCCAAAACATAAGAATAATAAAAATAAAACCTATAATAAGAAAAACCAAATCGAATCAAAACCAAATCAAATCCAGCTCATTTCTCCAAGCTGCCATATCACCATCCCTAGCGAGATTTACCGCAACTTTGTAGAGCAACAAAACCCGCACCGCCGGCGGCAGCGCCTGGGGCGGGGCGGGTCGGGGCGGTGCGGGAAGGGGAGTGCGGTGCGGGGAGTGAGGGGAGTGCGGGGCGGTGCGGGGCGGTGCTGTGCGGTGCGGGAGTGAGGGGAGTGCGGGGCGGTGCGGGGCGGTGCAGAGCGGTGCTGTGCGGTGCGGGAGTGAGGGGAGTGCGGGGCGGTGCGGTGCGGGAGTGAGGGGAGTGCGGGGCGGTGTGGGGCGGTGCAGAGCGGTGCTGTGCGGTGCGGGGAGTGAGGGGAGTGCGGGGCGGGGCGGACGCGCGGGAAGCGCGGGGCTGTGCGGTGCGGCGCGGGGAGGGGAGTGCGGTGCGGTGCGGAGCGGGCAGCACGGGGCGGTGTGGTGCGGAGAGGGGGGGGGGGGGGGTGTGGGGGGGGGGGGGTGTGCCGGGGGGTGGCCGGCGGCGTGTGGGAGCGCCGTCCCTTACCCTGGCCGAGGTCTCCCCGAAGAGCGGCCGGTTGTCGGCGCCGCCGGTGCCGTACCCGCGGGCGGGGAATCCCTCCATGGCGCGGGGGCGCTGCGCCGGCGGCCGCGGGGGGGGCGCCCGCTCATGCTGCGCCTGCCCCTGCGCGCCCGCTCCG